>OY757942.1:7520972-7613472 GCA_963585895.1 Sepioteuthis lessoniana
TATACATATATATTAGATATATATGATTTGGTTTGATTGGGTTTTATGGCATATCCACCATTGTAGGTGATTTAATGCCAAATCCTCTTTATACATATATATTAAATATATATGATTTGCTTGGGTTAGGTTTTATGGCATATCAACCGTTGAATCCTAATTATACACATATATTGAATGTATATGTTTTGGTTTGGTTTGGTTTTATGGCATGTCAACCATTGTAGGTTACTTAATGCCAAATCCCGTTTATGCATATATATTAGATATATCTTTCTAATGACATTCTGTAGATAACATTTTCCATCGAGCCTGCGCTCATTTTCTTCACATAGTTGAATTGTTTCACTTATTTCTATCAAATAATTTGACTTTCTATTAACCATTTGTTTTAGCAGAATGTTTTCAATTGCTGCTATGGAAATTTACTAAGCTTTTTACTTAGATGTGGCACAAGGCCATATGAAAGGGGCACCCAATGAGAATCGAACTCACTCGTGTAGGTTTGCTAGTCGAGCTTGCTAATCATTACACCACCAGAGGCGCCTTTTCAATTGCTGATATGTATTACTAACATTTCAATTAAACATCAGTCATTTCTTTATTCACAGTTAAATGATCAAACAGTTCTATTTTAAACAATTCAGTTGAGCATAAGTACACAGTTTTTACTCACAGTTAAATGATCAAACAGTTTTATTTCAAACAATTCAGTTAAGCATAGATAGGTACCACCTCCTGGACACTCGTTGGGAGAGTATTGTCCCTCTGCAGCGATACAGTCGGTGCATTTCACAGCTCCAATCGTCTGGGCTATAAGTCTAGTATTTTGTCTTGGGTTGGGTGATAAGTTTCTTTCAAAGTTCAGGAGAAATATATCCGTCTCATTTTCTTGGACAGATTCTGGTTTGTACATATATTATTTTTCAAAATGGTAAAATTTTTATTTCTTGGACAATTTCTCACCAAGTTATGCCCCGTCTTTAATTGTGTCAATTTATTTTACTCACTAATGACGTGATGAACCATTTGTCTCTTTCACACTTTTCTTGGGCGTATTATCATTTTGGTCCTAGTGTTTTTTTGAATTATCATTTTACTCCACGTGTTTTTTTTAATTATCATTTTACTCGTGTTTTTCCCTATTATCATTCTACTCCTGGTGTTTTTCTGCACTATCATTTTACTCCTTCTGTTTTTCTGATCCCGAGTAACATACAAGGGGTCAGCACAGGTGTGTATCCTTTTGATGAGATTTCTGTTGCAGAATTTAATTTCAAGAAGCTTTCTCGTTCGTCTGAGGTACTCTTTGATTATTTTTTCTTTCATCTCCGCTTGTTTGATAGTGTCCGCTTCCTAAATTCCCGAGTCCTTGTCATTTTCCTTTTCAAGGTTTCAAGTGTTCTGATTCTTTTTTGATTTGAGTAGTTCTATTCCTTCCGTTATTTCTTTCCCCCACCCCCACTTTTTATTATCAGCGTGGCACATTTTTCAATGCCAAATTCTATTCTGGCTGTATATTCTTATATTTTGTTTTAGAGTTTCTAATTCTTTTTCATTTTGGACAAATATTTTGATATCATCCATTTACCAAAAATGATAAATCTTTTCTTGTGATTTTGTAAATTTGTAGCCCCCAGTGCAATTCCTAAGCATGTAATTGATGAGTATAATTGAAATGACTAATAGCAGTGGTGAGAATGAGTCTCCTTGTAAGATACCTCTTTGGATTGTCACCTCTGCTCGGATTTGTCCGATGGTTAATTCATCTTTCCAGGTTTTCATTGGATTCGTGATGTTCTGATTTGTATCAGATATTTTGAAGATTTTCGGGCCTTTTCTTATCGAAGTTTTGCCGACCCAGAGCATGGTTTTTTTTTTTTTGTTAATCCATTCCATGGCTACATTTGCCGCCTTGTTTTGACCTGTTTGAGCTGATGTATATATAATAAGTCATCTGTTCCCTCTTATTCTCTTGCGACATCCTGTGTTTTCTTCTGTAAAATGGCGGCGGCTTTCAATCAACCAATAGATTTCTTTTTTAATCTGTGCAGTTAAGATTTTCCACATCATAAGTAAACTTGTTATCGGTCTATAGTTGTGGAAAATGTTTTTCGGGGGGATCTTTTTGGATCAAGGGAGTTTTCCTCTTCATCATCCATAAAGATATGCTTGTTTCTTGGCAGTTACAGAGCCAATATTTCGTTGATATTTTGGATTTTTTACCATTTTTCACCCATTCTTTTTTACCTAAAACCCAGAGTAAGTAGGTAGATATCATTTGTAATATTTAATCTATACTTTCAGGTGTTACTTTTCCAATCACATTGGTAGTACACTCCTAAGAAGATGAGCAGTTCCGCAAAAGTAGCATTGGACAAAAAAAAAAAAAAAAAAAACGTTGTGTCTAAAAGAAAGGAATTCGCAGAAAAGAAACACTCAAAACTTGAATTTCAAGGAAGAAAATTGTAGTCGCTTTTATTCTTGCGGACTAGAGCGGACTGTAGTTAAGAAAATGTTTGTTCAATTGCGTTCTTCCTCGCCTTCTCTTCTTTTTTGTCGCTATGAAACGTCTCCTTTCCCTCCGCGCACTTCAGCAAGCGTACGTAGAAAAGGTTCACCCTCCTCTTCTTGGCGATGACGGCGGCGGTGTTATCGTTGGTCTGTTGATACTTATCACATCAGTTCGCTTGCTATGACAGGCTGGGGTATGGGTCGGGGCGTCGTACACCTCTGTTGAACCTGTTTGGAAACCTGTCTTGAGCTGCTAAAATCTCGCTACTTGGTTTCCTTATATAGCGATTTGATGGATTACTTCGAAGGTTCGATGATCACCAGTGAGAACAGTAGTACAACACGTGAAAGCGCACGCATGATTATTTTAAAATAATCACGCCTGAACTCTATAGTTCACTCTGCCTGCACGAGCGAGGTTCGTGACATTTTTGATCGTCAGACCCATGTATCCAATGACTGATGACAGCTGATGTGCTCGAACGTTCTCCAACCTTGAGCCCGCCGCAATTCAATGACGGCGCCCGTCCGTAATATTACACAAAGAGCATTTTTTTAAAAAACTTCATATAGGCTGGGACTGTCAGATATTTTGTTAACTTGTTTATCTGTCTCTTTCTTTATTAGATCCCGGGATCTCACTATTACTGGTAAGGTGGGTGTTTTAAAATGCCACATTTTTCCAATTTTCATTTGGAGGTCTTTGTATTAACATATTTTATCATACTTTTTGATATGTTTTTTATCTGTTGGCACTGACATATCAATTAGTAGGAATATTTTTCTTTCCGAATCTTTAACTTCTATATCTGGTCTATACTCTTTATTTTGATATCAGTTTGAATAGCCAAGTCTTAGGGAATAATAGCTATTTTCTGTTATTGGTTCCGGTTGGTGTTCATACCATTTTTTAAGTTTCATTATTCCAGAGTGTTCGCTTATTTTTCAATGAAAATGTGAATACTCTGGAATATCCTATTTCATCATGGCTTACTTTATATTCTTTCGGTGTTAGGATTGAGTAACCGGGTCCCAAGTTGTCAATTCAGTTTTTATTTCGGTTGAATTCGCTTTTTATAATGTTTGCCTGATAGTTTCTAATTGGTAGACGGTGGTCCTTTGCTGCTATTATTAACCCACCTGTCTCCGCTTTCAGTCCATTACTTTTCAGCCTTCGATTAATTTTCACTATATGTATATCGACATTTCTTATCATTTTTGTGTATTGCTCATGTAGGGGGTTTTGTTTCCAGGAATTTTAAAATTGATTTCGTCTTGTCTTTTAGCTTCTTTCTTTATATATTTGCTGCCTCTATTGCTTTAACTTTATTTTGCCTTTTTCTTTCAGTTTGAAGTCGTGTTGATTAGCAAATGTATTGATTTCTTTATAAATTGAATATTTTATTTTTGTTTCTCGTGTATGTTTACTTACATTTGGATCCAAACTATTTTAGAGTCTGAGTATTTCTCTAATTCTATCGGGATTGTTTTGTAGATCAGTTCTGGTTGGATTGATCCCTTTTCATCATTTTCTCTCTCGATGTAAAGACGATATATAAAACTGTTCTTGGGTCATACATTCTGTTGTTGGTTTCCCAACTTTTATATCCATTTTCAAAAATTTCATCTAATATCCATTTTAACGTATTGTTTTTCACGACTGATATTACTAGAGTTTTAATTGCAAAAACTCTATTTTTAGCATTCAGTTCTCTTTTTAATATGGCTTTTATTCTCTGATGGAATTCTTTACGTTTTTTTTTTTTTGTTGCTTTATTTATAGTTTGATTGATGCCATTTACTTCATCAATTCCTAAATATTTATAGATTTTATTGTGTTCTAACTTTCCAATTTCCATGTTTATATCTAAAGAGATGTTTTTAGACTAAAATAGTGAGTCTTTCTTAAATGTGACGTTCGCACATTTGTCAGGACCAAATTGCATCCCTATGTCGTCACTAAATATTTTTTACAGTACTTGGAAGACCCTCGAAATCGTCACCATTTTTTTTGCATATAACTTTAAATCATCCACATAGTATTTGAGGGTTTATTTTTTTAAGTAGTTTTATATCCAAACATCGTGTTTTTATGCTCTGCGGAAAGAGAAATTTCAAATAATGATAAAAGGAATAAAATAAAACAAAATAGAAAAAAAAAATTGGTAAAGTGAATCATCTTGGAATATTTCATTATTAATATTCAGATAATTAGTTTTGTGCCTTTTTTATGGATTGATCTGAGGTTAGTATAACACATTTCTTTATTGAATTTTAGGAATTTTATTATCACTTGGGAAATTTTAAAAATGTTTCTTGCTTTTACCTTTCATTTGTTGGGTATGCCATCAAAAGCCTTTTTGTTGTCACTAAATATTTTTTCAGTACTTAGTAAGTTTTCTAAATCATTATTTTTTTGCATACAACTTTAAATCATCCATATTGAATAGTTTTATAGCCATACTCTCTATTTTTATGTTTTGTGGAAAGAGATATTTCTGTTGGGTATCACCTACCTTTTCAGCATAATGAGCTAGGCCATCTAACATATATGGCAGTAGCTCTAATACTAAGAGGGTCCAGTCCAGATCAGTCTACAAGTCAGACCAGAAGAGCCGTTTCTATTGTTGAAGTATATCCTTACTCTATCCGTAATACTATGTTCTTACTGCTAACCGTCTCTCTCTTGTAAATACTCATCCTGTAAATATAACTATTTCCTCACATATCGTGATTTGTCTTATTATTACTACCACTTGTGTTCAGTAACTAGAACACAACAGTTTGTTGGGTATCACCAACCTTTTCAGCATAATGAGCTAAGCCAACTACCATATATGACAGTAGCTCTAATACCAAGAGGGTCCAATCCAGATCAGTCTGACGACAAATTGATCTCGGTCTGGACCTCTCCAGGTGCTGGGTAGCACTTCGGCCGGCCGTGTTGTCTGGGGCACGGATCTGGCTGAGTGTGTCTCGGCAGCTGGAGATTTCCTTCGGCCTCAGGGGGCCTTCCCCCAAGCTTTTACTCCCTTCGGGGAAGTTGGGTTAATCGTTGGGTTAATCGTCCGGCGCCTGAGGCGCCTTTAAAAAGGGGAATGCCATCGGGACCGTAAGCATTTTTGAGAAATGCCGGGTGCGTGTGAGCTACGGCCCTGCGCCCGGAAAAAAGGCCTTGTGCCACACTTGCCCGTTTGGTGGGGCGTGCAGCAAATACCCCAGTCCAGATCAGTCTGGCACGGATCTGGCCGAGTGTGTCTCGGCAGCTGGAGATTTCCTTCGGCCTCAGGGGGGCCTTCCCCTCAGGATTTTACTCCCTTCAGGAGGTTGGGTTTATCGCCCGGCGCCTGCGGTGCCCCTAAGAAGGGTAATGCCGACGGGGCCGTAGGCATTTTTGGGAAATCCCGGGTGCGTGTGGGCTACGGCCCTGCGCCCGGACCCACCTAAAAAAAAGCCTTGTACCACACCTGTTCGTTTGGTGGGGCGTGCAACAAATACTCCAGTCCAGATCAGTCTGAGATCAGTCTACAAGTCAGACCAGAAGAGCCGTTCCTATTGTTGAAATATATCATTACTCTATCACTAATCCTATGTTCTTATTACCAACAGTCTCTCTCTTGTAAATACTCTTTCCTGTAAATATAACTATTTCCTCACATATCGTGGTTTGTCTTATTATTACTACCACTTGTGTTCACCAGAACACAACAATTTCAAAAAATGATAAAAGGAATAAAATAAAATGAAATAGATAAAAAAAAAAGAAAAGAAAGTGAGTCTTTTTGGAAAATTCGATTATAAGTTTTAAGCCTTTTTCATGGATTAATTAGTATAACACATTTCCTAACTGAATTTTAGAAACATTATTATATGTGTGTTGTATAGCCACATAATACATATACATCTGCATGCAGAATCATAACGACGACACAATAAAGGCGAGCGAAACAATTCTTCAGAAAAATATACCTCTCACTTTATTTGAAAGGGTTCGAAAGGGTTACTAAATGTTTTACTGTGAGAGGGAGTTGGAGACCGAATAGAACTGCAACATATTGACACCCACTCTTATAGCCATAACAGTGTTTCTTTCCTTTTCGTCCTGCCTGCTCAACCGGGGGCCTGGGGGCGCAGCCTCTCTGGGAGATGTTTCTCATTCCACCGTCTTCTCTCCAACTGCAACAGCTCAATCGGGGGTCTTGAGGGCCCCCTCTGCAGGGTGCTGGCTTTCTCTACCGCATCTTGTCTCCAACTGATTGAACTTCCTGTGCACCGAGTTATATGATAGTTCGACGTCCACCTTGTTCTTGTGGGCGTCACAAATCTTACTCATTCAACCCGTCCACGGTCAAGGTTATATTCTGATATTCCTCGACCGGATGTACCTGTTATTTACACAGGTGCATTTCCTATTTTGACAGCCTGGTCGGGTCGGAGGTCAATATACAACATGTGGGGATATCTTTAAACCGTTTGGTACAGAATATTTATTGTATAAGAAAGAATACAAATTTGGCACATGGCCTGAAAATGGTGTGTGTGTGTGTGTGGGGGAGGATTGTCACCACTATCCAAATCTTTAACTTAGCTAGACTCATTCACTTGTTGTATAGCCACATACATATACAAATATGTGCGGAAACATAGTCAACAATAATAACGACTTCAATGAACGAACGAACGAACACACTTCTTTATAAAAATATATCTCTCACACTTTATTCTCCAAAGGGTTGATGTTGGTTGTGTGTGAGAGGTGAGTTGGAGACGGGGACAGACTGTTTTTTGACCCAAAGTTCTTCTGACCATAGCAGTACTTCTTTCTCATCTTGACTGGGTTGCTCAACAGTGGGTCACTGAGAGCCCAAAGCCCTCTGTCTGCCGCTTGTTCTCAATTCAACATCTTGTCTCCAACTGACTCAAGTCACATCGGGCACCTGGTTATGTAATTGTCTTACGTTCACCTACTTCCGCTGTTCTTCCGTCTATTTACACAGGTGCATCTCTTGATTGACGGCTCGGTCGAGGGTCAATATGTTACACACTGACCAATACATATCTCCAAAACTAAAAAGCACCACAATACCTCAAATGAAAAACATCGTTGTCATACTACGATCACCAAAATATATCTAGTGATCCGTGAATTTCTAATTTAAAGCCCCTATTTACAATTTAGGAGAGAGGAGAAACAATTTAAAATTATTTATATATATATATAAATATCCCCAAAATCGAAAAAAAGGACAATATTTATACAAATAAAGAATGATAATTAGTATGGGGTTTCCCTGCCCCCAACTAGAATGGCATAAAGAGGAGTTCAGCAATTGAAAAAAAAGTGCTGATGGAGAAAAAGTAAATAGAAAATAAGTAAATAGGTGATAAATAAACAAAAAAAAAAAGAAAGATAAATAACTAAGTAAATAAAAACTCCATTGCACTCCTGGAGATTTCCAATTCCTGTCACCTTAACAGGGATGGGAAAGGGGAAACAAACAAAAGAAGGGGACAAAAAAAAAACACAAAAAGGGACCAATGACCTAACTTTATTTCATTGTTAATAGTACAATGAAGGCATAAGGTCTTGGAGTTGGTGGGGGGAAAGGGAGCAGTCTTGCTTGTTTATGTAGTCTAAGGGAACCTAGCAAACCACATTCGCTGACCCATTCAATATATAATCATTCATCCGTCGCCATGCCCGTAGCAACCACCAAAATACCACATTTGCTCTATGAAACCCCAAAAGTGATGAATGATTTTATTCACAACGACCTAACATACTCTAGCTAAGTTAAATATAGTGGAACGCTATCAAAAGCTTTTTTGGAGTCAATAAGAGCCATATAATAATCAAAGATTTTAAAATAATTTCCAAATTCAAAATTTTAAGAATTCAGTTTCCATGACGATTACGTCACAATAAAGAATTTTTAAACCGATCTATTTGACCCATAGATGAGACCCTAACCGGTACTACTACTCCGGATAAGAGTGGAACTGGGAGTAATGACGATGACCGAGTACTCCACAGATCTCTAGAACTGGAGCCTCGCCCCCAGATATAGTTTTGTGTTATTCCTAAGACACCATTTTTTTAGGAGGATTATTATTCCGCTGCAGGCAAGCCAACGTATTCTAAGCCCCGCAATCAAAAATTAGTTTTCTTCTAAATCAAAGATATCAGGATTTTTTTTCTAGTGGAATACAATCAAAACGGATATAATTAGGTATTATTTATGGGTAAATTAGAGCATTCATCATCAGAAAAATATGTTATTGGTCGGACATTTTTACAATATTAAGTCTAATCGATTTTTTTTTCGTTCATATTTTTGTTTCAATACGTTCATTCTCTTGTCATCTATATGAATTATTGTCAGATAAAAATTTCTGAAGTACGAATATTAACAGACAGAAAAAATCTATCTATCTATCTATCTATCTATCTATCATACTTACTCAGAATTTATCTATCTTTGTTAAATTTCTCTCTTCATGTCAGTCTCTTCATATCTATCTATCTATCTATCTATCTATGAGTCTGTTTATATCTATCTATCTATCTATCTATCTATCTATCTATCTATCTATCTTATTCTGTTCATATCTATCTATCTATCTATCTATCTATCTATGAGTCTGTTTCTATCTATCTATCTATCTATCTATCTTATTCTGTTCATATCTATCTATCTATCTATCTATGAGTCTGTTTCTATCTATCTATCTATCTAGCTATGATAAGCCAGACAGTGAATAATGGCTCATTTACACGGTCAGCGATAACAGAGGTTGACAAAGCAGACACTCAAAAATCAAGATACATGCAATCACACACCATTCGCATAATCGAGCAGACAAACGGTCGCTACGTTACTATGGTAACAGCAGAAGAAGATTGTAATCTGTGACCGAATGTAAAATGTTTCGCCGAAATGTCTCGAAGAACTTTTGATATTCAACAAATATTTATTTGGCTTGATAGATACTCTTGTATCTAAACACACACACACACACACACACACACACACATATATATATATATATATATATATATATATATATATATATATATATATATATATATATATATATGCGTCCACACAGATCTACACATAAATACATATAAAAGTATATAAGGTAAAATCAAAAAGTATTGAGACGGAAGGTAGAATTTATTTTTATTTTCAATCCAAATGAAGAGGTTGTTTGATTGATTGATTGATTGATTTTAAAGGCATGTCAACCCGATTAAAGTTTTTATGCCCAGAAATTAGAAACTTGCCGTCATTTTGATTTTATATCTACATTTTTTGTTATTGTTTATTTTAGAGTTTTTTGCACACAGTTGTTTGATATCAAGTATTCCGATCTAATACAAATGATTCTATGGTTTCATTTAATTATTTCGATTTTATAATAGTCATTTATATGCACAAGGCTGTGTATGGTTTCAAATAATATTTTGTAAACAATTACAGATAAAAGTAGTTTTCTTAACACCAAAAAAATCTACGAGTATAAATATATATATTATCATGGAACATTTGATAGATAGATAGATAGATAGATGTACGAGGTATAATGAAAAGATTATTGAGATTGAAGATTAATTTTTTCCTTATTTCAAAATTCAAGATGTAAATGAAGACATGGAAATAGTTGTACCAAAGACAGAACCACCATGTCTTCGAAGTTTAGAAATCGCTGACTGTATCCCCGCTAGAAAGGTAAGACTCTTGACTGTATCCATTGCAGAGAGATAAGATTTCTCACTCTATCCTCACCAGAGGTAAGACCCATGACTGTATCACTTGCAGAGGGGAAAGACTCCAGACTGTATCCCCAGTGGACCGGTAAGACCCCTGACTGTATCCCCTGTAGAGAGGTAAAACCCCTGACTGTATCTCCAATAGATAGGTATGACCCCTGACTGTATCCGCTGTGGAGAGGTAAGACCTCTGACTGTATCTCCAGTCGAGAGGTAAGACCCCTGACTGTATCCCCAATGGAGATGTAAGTCTCCTGACTGTATCCCCTGTGGAGAGGTAAGACCACTGACTGTATCTCCAATAGAGAGGTATGACCCCTAACTGTATATCCAATGGAGAGGTATGACCCCTGACTGTATCCCCTGTGGAGAGGTTAGACCTCTGACCGTATCTGCAGTGGAGAGGTAAAACCCCTGACTGTATCCCCAAAGGAGGTGTAAGACTGCTGAGTGTATCCCCTGTGGAGAGGTAAGACCCCTGACTGTATCCCCAATGGAGAGGTAAGACCCCTGACTGTATCTCCAGTGGAGAGGGAAGACCACTGACTGTATCCCCAGTGGGGCGGTAAGACTCCTGACCGTATCTCCAGTGGAGAGGGAAGACCCCTGACTATATCCCCAATGGAGATGTAAGACTCCTATCTGTATCCCCAATGGAGAGGTAAGACCCCTGACCGTATATCCAGTGGAGAGGTAAGACCCCTGACTGTATCTTCAATAGAGAGGTATGACCCCTAACTGTATCCCCAATGGAGAGGTAAGACCCTGACCGTATATCCAGTAGAGAGGTAAGGCCCCTGACTGTATCCCCAATGGAGATGTAAGACTCCTAACTGTATATCCAATGGAGAGGTATGACCCCTGACTGTATCCCCAGTGGAGAGGTAAGAACCTTGACTGTATCCTCTGCAGATAGGTAAGAGCATCCCCCAAAATCGATGTTCTAGGTATAAGACTAAACGTCATCTGATATTGAGTTTTCATTTTAGGAGTCGGAAAATATTCCTTTATTTTTATGACTCCCCACCCACCCTTTGACCTGAGTTGCATTTATATGTGTCAAAAATGTGTTTAAAAAACCAATCTCATTGAATAGGTCCGTATTAATTCGCATAAAATAACCCTTGATGAGTTGACATGCCGTTAAAGTTAATCAGTCAATAAATCAACGAAAACAGAAATAAACAATGAATAAAACATTAATTTTTCAAATAAAATATTCATTGTCTGCGTCTGGTAATATTGGGATGACATGCGTATTTACCCAACAAGTACGTTTTTACTACGAGAATCAGTTAATGAGACCGGTCTTAAAATTTATTCTTAGCACACCAGCTCTCCCCGTTAGGATTTTCACATGACAAATTTCTCAACTAATCACTATTCAATATGTACACCTTACTTTCTTTTAATTATCACAGCCCTATTAGAAATATGAATAACAATTTCTTTGTTTTTTATTTTTCTTAAAATGTATTTCTTCTTTGAGAAGAAAATCTGTATAAATCACATTTCCATGATATACTGATGCAGTTAAATATGATGGAATTCAGGGAGAGTCAATACATACGAGGATAATTGAATAAGTTTCCAGACTTGTTTCGTATGGGCACTTTTATTGATAGACACAGGAAACTCTAGTCCCCTTCGAAGTAATCTCCTCCGGCTGCAATGCACTTGTTGTACCGTTCAAACATCTTCTGGAACGCCCCATGGAAGTCCTCTGGTGTAAGCGTGTCAATGGCCTTCGTCAAAGCCTCTTTCATCTCCTCAATTGTCTCATAACGACGACAGCCTCTGAGCTTAGGGAATAACCAAACGTCACAGGGGGGGGCAAAGTCTGGACTGTAGGAAGGGTGACGAACTGTCTTGATGCTCATCTTGGTCAAATAGTCTGTGACAAGGATGGAGTTGTGGACTGGTGCATTGTCCTGGTGGAAATGCCACTGACCCGATTTGAAGAGTGCTGGCCTCTTCCGACCGAATCTCTTCCTGAACTCCCTTAGAACCTCAACATAGTAACCTAACCCTAACCGTTTGGCCAATCAACTGTGGTGTATTGACTTCCTTACTCCTCCAACACCTCTCATTATCCCACACAGATTCCATGCCCTCCTTAAATCTCTTATGCCACTCAAAAACTGATGCTCGATTCATGCAAGATGGTCGAAAAGCAGTCTGAAGCATTCCATACGTTTCTCTGGCATTTTTTCCATGTTTAGAACAGAATTTTATTGCATATCATTGTTCTAAAGTGTCAGATTGCATTTTTGAAATTCACCAGCTGTGACAATTAGGCTTTAGTAGGGTGTATTCCAATTACTGCTGTAACTGTTCATTTGAACCTGAAATCCTAAGAATTAGTCACTCATGCCATAAGATGTATAGCAATAACATAGTAAATTTTCAAGCGTCTACGACGATTTTAAATGCCTGTACAGAATAGTCTGGAAACGTATTGAATGCACCACGTATATATATATATATATATATATATATATATACTTAACCATTTCGCACCAACAGGATGTTACGCAAGATCAAGTTTTAAGCTGAGTTTAATAGGTTTTCACTCAGTGTTTTTCTCTTAGACCGGTTGCTTTACCAAGGTTAATGAAACCAGTCTGCCCTACGATTTACCCATCGCAGGAGGGGGAATAATCGGATTCATATCTTTCCCAAGAGTATTAGCGTTATATGACATACAAATAGAGTCAATACATATGAACATCTATTGGCAATTAATCAATATTTTCTATCGTTTCTATTTCAACATTTTCTTCCATATATATTTAAAATTTTGACGGCCTCAATTCCGACTGCAGAATCACCATTTCTACTGCGATATTGCTAATAAAATATGATTAGATAACAATATTTAACATTTTCAGCAAATTAGTAGCCCGGTAAGGTTCTTAGTTTAATGGTATATCAACCTACGTAGGTTATTTAATGCCAAACCCTTACAGGTAGACGAACTTTAGTGGTGTAATGGTTATCGTCCTAGGAAATGGACACGGCGACACGAGTTCAAATCCTGGACGAGACTGATTCCATTTCGCATAGCACTAATACCCTTGGGAAATGTATGAATCTAATTATTCTCCCTCCAGCTACGGGTAAATAGTAGGGCAGACTGGTTCTTCAGCCTTGGTGAGGCAACTAGTCTAGGAGAAGGAAAACTCTGAATTCAAACCTGTTAAACTCCACTTAAAAATTGACCTTTCGTCCTATCCTGCCCGAGCGGAGGGGTTGGGTAAATAGGGTAGTGGTACTATTTCACCCATATTTTCGGAAATAAGTAGTTTCATACCATTCCCAAGGGTATTAATGAACGAAATGGCTCGACTGGAGTTCGAAATCGCTTAATACGATGTCCCAGTTCAGCACTTTAGCCACTGCGCAATAGGAACTTCCTCATTTTCAGCAACGGCGTACACTAGATCTTAGGGTAAAACACAGTTATTCATAAATAAGTTTAAAGTTAGCGACCATAGTCGAGGGTGACCCGAAGGCTCCCTTTTCGATAGCTACTACACCAAGGTGTAGGGGAGGGCGCTACTCCATTCCCTGGTATTCATAAACAATTGAGTGGAATTCCTTTTAAAATCTTGTCTACCGATCGACACACTTGAATTTCTGTGTTCACTAAAAAGGTTGGAAATTATATGAATATTTTATAAAGCTGCCATAAGTTTGTTGCGATATTCTTTGTGAATGGACTCATCATTCATTTTTTTAGGATGTGGAACGAGTTGTTTCTTTGTTAGGAATTATCAATGCATGAATTTTTCTTTCAAAGGATGAAAAACCAAATAAAGTTTACAATAATTCGACTGTTTCAAAAAAATTATTTTATTGGTTGAAGCTTAAAATTCCTTATTAACATGAAGAGAAGAAAAAAAAAAAAAAAAAAAGAAAAAAAAAAAAAGACAAAATATCTTCCTCAATCCAATCCCGAAAATCAAGGAAAGAGTACAGACGAGGATATTCAACCACATTCTTTCGGTTGCACGATATGATTGGTTGTTTGGTTGTGTGGGTTTTATGGCATATCAACCTCTGCACAATATGAAACGTTGTCAGTTGAACGAGGAGACTCTGATGAAAGAACAAGGTTAAAAATACCCGCAGTTCCGACGACTGGGATGCAATTACCCAACCCATCCGCCGGTTGCAAGATGTAACACAAAGCCAGTTTTTAAGCGAAGTAAAGCTGATTTGAATTCAAAAGTTTCTTTCTTCTAGGCTGGTTGTCTTACCGTTGTGGCGGAATCACCTACTAATGGACTCAACCACTCTCCATTATACCGGAAGACGCAGCAAGACGAAGTCAGTCAAGATCCGGAAGCTAACCTCGCCTCCGCGCGGTTATGCGAACTAACTTACCGTCCTATGTTCTTGTAACCATCCTTTGTTCTTGTAGATATATACCTATACTATAACTGTGGTGTTCTATTCTCTTTGTGACCCCTTCCAGGACCATAACACTTACCAAAACTAAAGAATTCATTCTGCCCTACTATTTATGGTACATGGGAAGGAGAAGAACAGATAGCTTCATACTATTTCTAAAGGCATTACCACAAAACACGGGTCAGTGTTCCATTTCCTACGACGATAACCACTGTGCGAGTATCACGACGTCCTGGTGAGGTCCGTCATTTCCGTCGCGTCCTGTCTGAAGACAAGAAAAAGGCAGAGGTTAGCGAACCGATTTCATTTCTGGCCTGGGGATCGAAAGGTATGTGCGTAGGTAGAGGACGTATTAAAGCACATCTATTTGATGGTGATAGTTATTGTAGGTTTGCTATCAGTGGTGTGTAGGACTCCGTAGGAGAACGTTGCTTATAAGTTTGTCTTGGCTACTCAAGCACTCTTAAGTGGATTGCGGTAATAGAGGTAAAACTGGAATTTTTTTTTGTGGGGTGCTGCTGCCAGGATTTTAGAAAACAGCACGCAGCATTGTTATGTAGTTCTCGTCTGGGTTTTTTCTTGATGCATTTCGTTCGAGTCCAAGTGGTGCAACCATGCAGTAGTATTGAGACGGCTACAGTTTTCACGAATTCCCATTTTATTTTATCAAAGAGATCAGATTTACATTGGACTGATAACCTTTCAATAGTAGTCTAAGCATTACCTATACGTATGTTGGCATCGATTTCAGTTGATAAGATATTACTACCGAGGTATATGAACTGGTCAACTGATTTCAGAGACTTGCATTTTAATGAGGAGATGGCACCATCTTGATTAAAACATGTAGAGACCAATGCCTCTTGCTGACTGCTCTAAGGTTATGCAGCGGAGGTTTGGCTTGAGCAGGTGTACATGCAAGAACTGTTAAAAAGTATTCTCGTTGGAAATCAATCAATGTCACTAGCAATGAACCGGTAGCTCTTCCGTTTGTATCATAGTCATTATTTACTTTGCTTTGCTTGACACATAGGCCTGAGTTAGTGTTTTGGCCAGTTAGGGGGCCAGAGAGATGACACAGAAGAAATGAAAGTAAGTGGAACAAGTGTATTGAATAAACAGAATATGTATACAAAACAAGAGTGTTACTACAGCAGATAGGATTGTCCGTCCGAAATTGTCAGGTTCGACTCCTGGGAGGAAATCGGTATTTGTCGTATGTCCTCCCAACCGGAGGAGTGTGGCACAAGGCTTTTTTTAGGTGAGTCCGGGGGCAGAGCCGTAGTCCAGACACGCCCAGGAGCTCCAAAAATGCCTCGGACCCCGTCGGTATTACCCTAAAAAGGGGCACCTCAGGCGCTAGGCGGTTAACCTAGCCCCACCAAGAAGGGTTAGATCTTGGGGTACGACCCTCTGAGGCTCGTAGATGCCTGTCAAGGCGCACCTCGGCCGACTGCCACCAGAACCACGACACACCCGACTAGATTTGTGTACCGACCAACACGGCTGACCGAAGTGTGTCCCTGCCCAGCGACGCCCAGAGAACAGTGCATACGCTCTACTCTGCTGGGAGAAAGTCGGTATTTGTCGTTACTCCCACTGACCGGACTAGTGTGGCACAGGGCCTTTTTTAGGTGGGTCAGGACGTAGGGCCGTAGCCCAGACACGCTCAGCGGCTCTAAAAATGCCTCGGGCATCGTTGGCATTCCCCTAAAAAGAGAAGGCCTCAGGCGCCGGGCGATAAACCTAGTCCCTTCAAGGGGGCTTAGAGCCTAGGGTGGGGGACGGCCCACTGAAGTCTTGGTGCGCCCGACATGAATGCCGGCTTACCGGAATCCATGTCAGGCGGCCTCGACTGACTGCCAGCGGAGCGAAAACACACCCAGCCAGATACGTGTACCGACCAATCCGACTGACCGAAGTATGTCCCAGTTCTCGTTGTGGGGAAGTCTCTCCAAGACTAAATAGGGTTAGTATTTATGAAGGAGGAAGAGTTCATTATCGTGTTGATAAGTCACCATAACTGTTAGCTTACAAGCAATATCAGTTATTATCGTTGGTTGGTTGATTGATTTTCAAATGTATTTAAACCTGCATAGGGTTATTTTATGCCTAGAGGTTAGAGAAGTGCGTACATGTTTTTTTTAATATTTTTGTGTAGTTTCTTAAGTTTTTTGGTAGACAATTATATGATATCTGGTATTCCTAACAAATTTATTTGACTATTTGATAGGACTCTAAAAGATAATACCGGTGTGGGTCAGAGTGGGTCTGGGAGTAATAAGCATAAAAAGATATTCAAAAGCTTTTTTAGCTGGAACTTAACAACCAAATGCAGTTAAGGATTATATCCAAGAACCCTTTTTTTGGTCGAGATTATTGTCAGGATGAGGTCACTCTTCTAACCACTAAGCAAGCTTATTGTTGCTTAACTTTGAAGATTTAGCGAGAACAGGTGCTTTTTAGAACGATTTTACCGTAAGTCTTGCTGTATATTAGTTATTTACTAAGCTTATTTCAGTTACTTATATTTACCAACCCTTCCGCTCGGGCAGGATATGACACAAGGCCAATTTTTAAGCGGAATTTAACAGGTTTGAATTCAGAGTTTTCCTCTACACTAGTTGCCTCACCAAGGCTAAAGAACCCAGTCTACCCTACTATTTACCCATAGCTGGAGGGAGAATAATTGGATTCATACCTTTCCCAAGGGTATTAGTGCTATGTGAAATGGAATCAGTCTCGTCCAGGATTTGAACTCGTGTCGCCGTGTCCATTTCCTATGACGATAACCATTACACCATGTTAACTCGTTAACGTATCAGCTATCGATAGAGAAAATGGAATCAGTGGTCTGAATTCAAATCCTGGAGGAGTCTGCTTTCGTTGAGAAAGGCATGGCTCTATCGTTTCTTCCTACAGCTATGGGGACTGAATAGGCTATTTAGCTTTAATACGGCAACCAGTCTAAGAGAAGGAATGTTCCATAGCCACAATTATCGCTATGTGCTGAATAGATATCTAATGTTCATAACGATAGAACATATAAAGAACATAGGAATCTCGAAATTCGAAAACACGAAACGACTTCTCGTTCAGGTACGAAACCTTTTTATTAACTTTGAGTTAAAGGTTTTGACATAAGGAGGAGAGACACAATCTTCTATGCTGTCTTATTCATTTGGCCCCCATTTCGTGCGGCCCTCATAGGGCGCAAGTTCGCCTCGCGTCTGCGAACTCCAAAAGTCAATCCTCCTCGTTTGGCGTCTAGTATTCAATTCCCTTAACTTTCTTCAAATTCTCCACAAACCTCTG
The DNA here is from genome assembly GCA_963585895.1 of Sepioteuthis lessoniana. Classification (NCBI taxonomy): domain Eukaryota; kingdom Metazoa; phylum Mollusca; class Cephalopoda; order Myopsida; family Loliginidae; genus Sepioteuthis; species Sepioteuthis lessoniana. The sequence goes on from OY757942.1 coordinate 7,538,992, forward strand.
TGCGCTTCTGGTGCATGACGTCACTCGCACTCAGTCACCCGTTTCGTCTCAGATATTGTGACATCTCTGAGTGGCACGTCCGCCCCGCGTGCGCGTTACCGCCTACATCAAGGTTTGCACCTAACTAACCCATGTGCTGAGCCGAAAGGTTCTCAGCCTAACTAAACTCAAAGGCATGAACCGAAATCCCTTGGCCATTACGTTACAGGAAGACTCTGACTTCAAACCAGTAATACTCCCCGTGTAATATATTGCCTTGAATGGCGTTGAACCAGGCGGATGAAGTTGACAGATATATCTGGTCATAGATAAAAATCAACTAAGTGACTACCGGAAAAACAGAAATGCATGGGCGTGATACCCAAGTTATAAAAATTGCATGGGCGTAAATCGTGAGTAATGGAAAACAAGCAATGCATGGGCGTGTAACCAAGTGATAAAAATGTGTAGGTGTAAGCAATGGAGAATAAGTATTGCTTGTGTGTATACCATGGCCAACGAAAAACAAACATTGCATGGGTGAAGAGACGTGGCCATGTGGGTCGCATGGAAATTTTAAAATTATATAGGGTCTAGAAATTTGGCTGAAGTCAGTTCCCGCTTGCTGTTCCGACTCACAACAGCTCCTTTGTGGGTGCAAACTCTCGCCGACTGCTCTTCTGCACCAAACAAGCGTCATCGTCGAAAAATAAAGATATAAGATTATATTTTTATATATTCGTGTTCCTTGTTGCTTGTTAAGTTCCACCCGAAAAAGAAATTGACCTTTGTGCTGCATCGTCAACATGGCGGAAAGGTTGGATGAATACTAAATTTGGCACAAAGCTAGAACTGTGGGCCGGCCAGGGTTAATTAAACTCATAGCAAAGGTCTCGTAGCTACTCTTACTTATAATAGTCATTCACTAAGTTTAGACTAGCTTGACACAAGGCCAGAAATATGGAGAGTGATCTTAATTTATTCCCATTAATTTCTGTTATTAATTGGACATTATTCTAACTACTAATGAGGTTCATTGTCGCTTAACTTTGGTGATTTAGTAGGAACTGACACGTACTCTATAGAAATCATTTACCAAGCTTACATCAGCAACAAAGTTTAGAACAAGTCGATTGTTTTGAGCCAACCAATGAGAATCAAGCTCATAGCAATGATCTGGTTGTCAATGTTACTGTGTTGTAGTCATTCACTAAGTAACAAACCTAGGAGAAGGAAAACTCCGTATTAAAACTACCAGTACTCAGCTCTATGTGTGTGTCAAAACGTGAGACTATTCGAACGGTAAATTTTTAGTGTTCTGTGAAGAAATCCAAAGTTTTGTTGGACAATTTTTGCATCATTGGTTTCCATTGCGTGGAACGAAATATTGAGTGGAGCCAAACGATAAAATGCCAAAATCTGTTTGCATCTTCAGACAAAGAAATCGCTACACTGATTTCCCAAATGAAAACAAGATGGCGTGTCTTGCATAGTACCGCTAAAAGAAAATGACATCCAAGTGAATGGATTGCGTAAAGAAATTTCCCGGGAGAACTGGCCATGTTTGCCGATGCTGAAGACAGAAAAATATTAATAAAACACCAAGTCTGTGAGAATCAGACGGGGGAATCTTTAGAATTGTGATTATTTTGTTTATCGGAAAACTGGCACCATTTTACCAATAAGTGAGCGAAGATCAATCAATAGAAGTCGATAAAGGGGAATAATTTTTTATTTAGTTTTCTTGTCTGTCTCGAAACAGATTTACTATTTTGAACGACAATAATATATATATATATATATAAAAGCCGTGGAAAGTTAAATGTTGACTAATTACAATGATACCGGGACGTCATCTGCCATTTCTGTTCGGCTGAAGGCCTGAGTGTATATAAAAGTTAACGTCTAACAATTATTAGCCCCAAAAGACGTTAATAAACATTTTAATTAGTATATTAATTAATTTATTTTGATGTTTGTTTATCATAACGGCTATAGTTTCAGACAATGAAATCGGTGGCGCAAGTTCAAATCCCGGACGAGGCTGTTTGTATTTCACTAATGTCTTTGAAAAAGGAATGAATTTGTCCGTTCTCCTCCAAATCAAGCGTAAACAGAAGAGCAGGCTGTTTTTTTGTTTTTTTTTTTTGCTTGGTTGGGCAACCAGTTTAAGAAAAGGACAAATTTAAACTAACTGTACTCCGCTAAAGAATTGACCTCGTGTCCCAATCTGACAGTGACGCATATTACTCGACTTGCAAGCGTTAATTGAAGTTTTGTTATGCCACAGATTTTGAAGAAAATCACTCCTTGACTTCTTTTTCTCCCCTGTATACTAACTTATATCTCATTTTTAGTGATGCTGGTTCGTTTCTAAATAAGTCTCGTTCTTCTATTTATGACCTACGCGCGTCAGCGAGCAATATGAAATATGACTTCAAAATAAAATGAAAATTTGGTTATTAAAAAATCTTCAGACAACAGAAGCTCACCTGACTCTGTTTCATGTTTTTGATCGTCAGGTGAGTGTCGGTAGTCTGAAGGCTTTTGAATTAAAAGAATTCTCTATCATACAAGGTGCATTCTATACGTTTCCAGACTTTTTTCGTATGGGAATTTAAAATTGTTGTAGCCTATTGAAAATTCAGTATGTAATTGCTATACATCTTATGAGATGACTGACCAATTTTTATGATTTCAGCTTCAAATAAACAGCTGCAGCAGCAATTGGAATACACCCTACTAAAGCCTGATTGTCACAGCTGGTGAATTTCAAAAATGCAATCTGACACTTTAGAAGAACGATATGCAATAAAATTCTGTTTTAAACTTGGAAAAAATGCCACAGAATCGTATGGAATGCTTCAGACTGCTTTTCGACCATCTTGTATGAATCGAGCATCGGTTTTTGAGAGGCATAAGAGATTCAAGGAAGGCAGGGAGTCTGTGAGGGATAATGAGAGGTGTGGGAGGAGTAAGGAAGTCAATACACCTGAGTTGATTGGCCAAACGGTTAGGGCTACTATGTTGAGGTTTTAAGGGAGTTCAGGAAGACATTCCGTCGGAAGAGGCCAGCACTGTTGAAATTGGTTCAGTGACATTTCCACCAGGACAATACACCAGTCCACAACTCCTTTCTTGTCACAGATTATTTGACCAAGATGGGCATCAAGACACTTCCTCACCCTTCCTATAGTCCAGACCCTGCTCCCTGTGACTTTTTGTTCTTCTCTAAGCTCAGAGACTATCGTTATTAGACAATTGAGGAGATGAAAGAGGCTTTGACAAAGGTCATTGACACACTCACACAAGAGGACTTCCATGGGGCTTTCCAGAAGTTGTTGGAACGGTACAACAAGTGCATTGCAGCCCGAGGAGATTACTTCGAAGGGGAATAGAGTTTCATGTGTGTACTATCAATAAAAGTGCCCACACGAAAAAAGTCTGGAAACTTATCGTATGCACCTCGTAGATGATACAAATCTTAAGTCACGTGGGAACATTTTTTGGTCTCGTGATTTAATCGCAGAGTCACAAGACAGTTGATCAGCTTCCTGGCTAGATTTTGTTATCAATACGGATGTTTTCATTACTAAAATGTCGATTCGGGTAAATAAAATGTCTGAAGTGAATTATTTCTTTGAATCTTAATTTATATATTGCAATAGAAAAATAGTTTAGAAGACAATCAACAACATAGAAATTTGTGAGTTGGTTTTATTTTCTTACTTCGAAGGCAAGTCGAAGCAGTTCAAGCCGTGGTAGATACCCACTGTAGTTGGTTGTGTAGTGGTACTTTGTGCATTGCTTCACTATATGTGTGATTTAAAAGCCGCACAGATGAACGTGCAACGTGTTCTTATTCGGGAACTTCAACTTCATGAGTTCGATCCGGGCCATAACACCGCCGAAATAACCAAAAACATTTCTTGTGTGGGATGATGAATGCGCAGTTGATCACTGTACAGTAACCAGATGGTTGAAGAAATTTTACTAGGGTCGCAAGAACCCTGACGATCAAGCAAAGCCATGTTGGCCTAAAACTATAGATTCCGAGTCCGTGCCCCAATCTACGGATAAACGCAAATTCGGCAGGTAGCACTCGGAGTAAAAAGATGGTTGAAAAGATTTCACTCGAGTTTCAAGAACCCTGACGATCAAGCAAAGCCAGGTTGGCCTAAAAACGTAGATTCCGAGTCTGTGCCCCAATCTATGAGTTAGCGCAAATCTGGCAGGTAGCGCTCGGAGGGCTCAGCATCTCGCAGTCCAAAGTGATTTGTCACCATGACTACGGGAAAAGCGTCCGGAGCTGCAGAATTTTACTTTACATGACCAAAATATTGCAAAACTTTCGACTCACCCTAGTATATTTTCATATTTGTGATATTTGCCCAACATTTTTGTGTGTTGTGCACTGTGATTGTTTTCGTGTCATTTTAGGTTTTATTTAAAGGGGAGTGCATCGATTTTAATCGTACATCTCTCTCACTCCACACACACACACACACACACACACACACATATATATATATATATATATATATATATATATATATATATATATATATATATATATATATTGCAACACTTTGCAGCGTAGCCCCAAGCAAGCAACGTATTGTTTGACCTGTGTGTCAGCCTAAACAATGGTTAGTATATAACAATGTAAAAAGAAGTTTCATTGTCAAACATAATACATTCAACGAAAATGAATGTTATTTTACACGAAACTTATTTTATTGTCTCTCCGCATTGAGGTTGCAGTTTTCCAAAGGAAAAAAAATCGGAAAGGGAAACAATTTTCTCTAACAGTTTTTTCTTCCAAACAAGACAAGTATTTTCAGTTAAAGAAAAACAAGAATTAAAAAAAAAATAGAAATGAAATGTGAGAAAATAAAAAAAAAGTTTTATAAAAAAAAAAAGAAAAGAAAAAAGCAAAGAAAGAAGGAAGTATAAAATTGTCTTTTCGGCTTGGAGAGATTTTTCTATATTTTTTGGTTAGAGTGTCTTTCGTGGCTCATTATTTGTAAAAAGCAAAAACAACAAAAATAAAGCAAAAAACAAAAACAAAAACAAAAAAAAAAAAAAAAAAAATAAAAATAAAACCAAAAAAATAAACAACCAATAAAAGACAATGGTTTAGTTTTTAGGGTGGTGGGAATTTGTAGGTTTAGAAATGATTTCCTTTTCAACATTTTTCTTTTAAGAAAAAGTTTTGTTTGTTCTATCTTGAAAACTGCCCAGACTAAAATACAGAATAGTTGAAAAAATGAGGGAAAAAATTTGAAAGCAAAAATGAGAGGAAAAGAAAAGCTGGATGGAAATGACAGAGGTGCTAGATAGATAGATAGATAGATAGATATAAAGAGATTGGTTGGTTGGTTGGTTTTAAGGCAAATCAACCTTTGTAGGTTTTCTAACGCCAAATCCATCTTTTTGCAAATGGTTCTATTACAAACAATTCAGTTTAGTACGACGACACAGTTTAATTGACAAAAACATTTCTATTTCAAGCTATTTAGTTTATTCAAATAGTTCTAATTCAGCTAATTCAGTTTAGTATAAAAAAAGATTTTGTTTACACACAGTTAAATGTCAAAAGAGTTCTATATTAAACAATTCAGTTTAGTGTAAGTACAGTTTCAATGTCAAAAACAGTTCCATTCCAAACAATTCCGTTTAACATAAGCACACAGTTCAAATGTAAGTACAGTTTAATTGTCAAAAACATTTCTATTTCAAGTTATTCAGTTTAGTCAAACTGTTCTAAATAAAACAATTCAGGTTAGCATAAGTATGCAGCTAGATCTACTTAACCCATAGATAGAACTACCATTCCGGGCCAAAGTTGACCTGGGAGCAATAGCAGTGAAGGGGTGCTCAGGATTCCCCAAAGCTCTTGCATCACTGGAACCTCACCATCAGATTGTTTCGTGTCATATCTAGGACACTCATTGGGGAGGTCTTACCCCTCTGCAGAAGTGCAATCCGTGTATTCTACAGCCCCCCAGCCGACTGGGCATTAAAGAGACTGGAATAAATAAATAGTTACAAACTTTTAGGGTTAAGTTCCTTTGCGGTCCTATTCATTTTAGAATATTTACTTTTTTCTCTTTGGACAAACCCAAAAGAAAAAAATTATATATATATATATATATATATATAGATAGAAATAAGCAAACTCAGATAGACGTATATGAAGTCATTGTAATTGATAGATATGAACTCAATGAAATAGATAGATAGATAGATAGATAGGAACAATAAGAGATAGATAGATAGATAGATAGATAGATAGATAGATAGATATGAAGAGACTAAAATAATAAATAGTCTGTAACAGATAAATAAAAACAAATTGAGATGTTGAAAACACAGTGATGTATATATATATATATATATATATATATATATATATATATATATATATATACTGTTTCCTTTATTCTGTTACTCTGATTTTACCGTATAATTTTGTCAGGGTGATGATCAGTGTGTCACGTGAAACTTAGAATCACGGAAAAAGTAACGCAGTTAACATTTTAAGTTCTAAACATTCTCTACTATTAATACATTCAGCACTTTTTACTGGTTTTTTTTTTTTTTTTTCATGTAAAATTTTCATTAAAATTGCGGGTTTTTCACACCAGCTCGAACGGTTGTTTTTCCGTTGGAGTATGAGTTACAGCAAGTCTCCTCCGGTATCCAAACCGATAGCAGAGCTTGGATCCCATTGTTAAAAGATGTCATCTACAACACATCGGCCCTTACACGTACATATATACATACCAGTAATAGTACGTGCGGACAGACAGAAATACATGAAAAGAAATAAAAATACTGCTGAAATAAAAGCAGTGGAGATACAGTATTTTTGCAAAGAATAGTGGAAGAGTATATATATATATATATATATATATATATATATATATATATATATATATATATATGTATATATATATATATATATAAAGGGAGAGCAAATAAAAAGCTTGGAGGTATGAAAAGAATTACACTGAATAAAGAAAAAGAAAAAAAAAATGAGAGAAATATGGGAAAGAAATCTTTTGCGATTTACCAAAGAACGCTATCGAATTTTCTCATTTTGAAGAATTAAGAAAGGAAGAAAAGAAACCAATTACTTTGTGAATATTTTATGACCGATGCTTCGAATTGCAAGCCTGAATTATGAAGAATCACAATTCCTTGAGAATTGGTTTGCATGAAGAATTTCCAAATCGCACAGTTGTACATGTTGTAAATATTCATTTCGCTCAATCGGTAGGACAATGGGATACAATCCGAAAGCAGCGAGGTGTCACTTTAGGGTGAAGACAACAAGTATTAATAAAGGAACAGACGACAGTGCAGAAATGTTGGTTGGTTGGTTGGTTGGTTGACTTTTATGGCATATCAACCTTTGTAGATTATTTAACGCCAAATCCATCTTTACACAAATAATCAGTTCTATTTCAAACAAATCAGTTTAGCATAAATACACAGTTTAATCGTCAAAAACATTTCTATTTCAAGCAATTCAGTCTATTGAAACGGTTCTAATTCAGTTTAGTATAAGTACAGATTTTGTTTACACACAGTTAAATGTTAAAACAGTTCTATATTAAACAATTTCCTTTAGTGTAAGTGCAGTTTCAATGTCAAAAACAGTTCCATTTTAAACAATTCAGTTTAGCATAAGCACGCAGTTTAAATGTAAGTACACAGTTTAATTGTCAAAAACATTTCTATTTCAAGTTTTTCAGTTTAGTCAAACAGTTTAGATCAAACAATTCAATTTAGCATAAGTATGCAGTTTAGTTCTATTTAACCTATAGATAGTGCCCTATCAGGTGCTACCATTCTGAGGCAGAGTTGATCTGGGAGCAATGGCAATGAAGGGGTGCTCCGTATTCCCCAAAGTTCCAGCATCAGTGGAACGTCACTATTAGATTGTTTAGTGTCATATCCAAGACCCTAATGGGGGTTGGGGTCTTACCCTTCAGCAGAGGTGCAGCCCTCACCCAGCCGACTGGGCAAGTAAAAATGAAGAAAAATAAACAACCGCAATCACTTAAACAAACAAACAAACCAACAAACAAAAAAACATCAAAGAAGGAAAACTGCAAACTCGGTGGTATATACATATATACACAAAGATTGTTAAAAAATTTCTAAGCTTCACCCAGAAAGAAGGCCATAGCAGAGCATTTATTGTGGCAACATATCATCACTTATAAAGCTAAAACAATATGAATGAGCTTTACTTGTTGCATCACACACACACACACACACACACACACATATATATATACATATATTTACTAACCTACTATCTACCAGCATTCACGGTTACCAGGAAAAAAGAAAAAAAAACGCCACTATCTAGAGATAATAATAATATCTCGAATTACCGCCCGGAAGAAAAAAGAAAAAATATCATAAGACAAAAAAAAAAAAAAAAGAAAAAGGCTCTACTTCGTCACACCAGTTAAAAAAATCAAGAGATATGCAATCAGTCGGTCAAAAGAAAAAGAAAACCCACCGTAAAATGCTGCAATGCTACAATTACAGAGAGTGCTCAATACAAAGTAGAGCCAATTACAAAAATCAAATCGCGAGTCTGGCCCGACTCGTTATTTAATTTTTGAACATATATATATATATATATATATATATATATATATATATATATGTGTGTGTGTGTGTGTGTGTGTGTGTGTAGTCTATAAAATAAATACATGTTTTCAGAATCTCTAAATAAGAACCTAGACATTTTTGACTAACAGAAACATTTAGATTGATTGATTGAGTTATTAATTTTAACGACAGGTAAATCCGACTAGGATTATTTTATGCAACGAGGTTTGGGAATTGCTTTCATTTTCACATTATTCTCTTACTTAAATCTTTTTTTCTCCAAAGTCCAATTGAATATGACTTATTTTTAAACTGATCTATTTGACCTAAAGATGGGACGTTAATAGGTGCTACTACTCTGGGCTAGAGTTGACCTGATATTAATTGCTGTATGGTTAAAATTACCAATAAGTAAGAAAGTAAAGTAGGTGACCATAGTTGAGGGGGACCCGAAGGCTCCCTTTTCTGTAGCTACTACACCGAGATGTAGGGGAGGGAGCTGCTCCATTCCCTGGATTGCGCCACTTTACCCTTGATCCTTACCTTATAATGCCGAGTGTTAAGCAAGTCGGCATCAAGTATCATTTTTTTAGTTTTTGGTATGACTCAACCTGGGATTGAACCCCGGTCTCCCTGACCATGGGCGAACACTCTATTCATTGGCTCAGTTACCTATAATCAATCGCATAATAAGCGAATGCAGCAGATTAGTACAGAAATTGTATAAGAATAGATATGACTGGGTAGGGAAGGTGATCCCGTGTGAATTGTGCAAGAAATTTGAACAAATAGTATATTTACAACCCGGAATCTATTCTGGAGAATGAGACACATAAACTTCTCTGGGATTTTGAGATACAAACGGATCATCAAATATCGGCTAGACAACCAGACCTAATGATAGTCAACAAAAAAGAGAACTTGCCGAGTTGTGAACTTTGCTGTCCCGGCAGACCACAGTGTAAAATTGAAAGAAAACAAAAAGAAAAATAAGTACTTCGACCTTGTACCTGACCCCCCCCCCCAAAAAAAAACAAAACAAACAAACAAACTATGGAACAATTGTCGTCAGTGAGCTCGGTACAGTCACCAAAGAATTCGTAAAAAGTCAAGGAAATTGGAAATAAGAGCATGAGTAAATGCCATCCAAAATACACCACTGTTTAGATCGACCAGAAGACTCCAGGAGACTTTAACAGACTAGTTGTTACTCAAGCGTTCGTGAAAGTCTCTCGGCTACCGCTGATGTGGAAAGCTCTCAAAGGAGTAAAATAATAATAAGGATAATCCTTTGTAAAGGATTGAATTATTATATTTGACCCATAGAATAGACCCTAACACGTGCTACCAGGGGTGTCCTCGTGGTGTAATGGTTAAAGCGATGAACTGCGGAATCGTAGTACGCGAGTTCGTACTCCAGTCGCGCTATTACGTTCACTTTCGGGCAAATACCCTTGGGAAAGGTATGAACCCCCTTATTCTCCCTCCAGCTATGGGTAAATAGTAGGACGGACTAGGTTCTTCAGCCTTGGTGAGGCAACTAGTCTAGGAGAAGGAAAACTCTGAATTCAAACCTGTTAAACTCCGCTTAAAAATTGACCTTGTGTCATATCCTGCCCGAGCGGAGGGGTTGGTAAATAGTAACACGTGCTACCACTCCGGTGGAGCAGAGAGTAATAGCAATGAAAGGGTGCTCAACACTTCCTTGAGCTCCATAACGGTAAATACCGTTTAGTGTTACACTGTCAACAAAGAAATGAAATCAATCCACTTAATAAATCACCCGAGTAAGCAGTCTAGCGGTTCAGATCTCTTTCTCGCCGTTCGTCTCTATCATCCATCGCTTTCGGCAGGTCTTCTAGACTACATCCTGTGTCTGTGCAGAGCTGGTGTAGATAAGTTCTTGTTGGTCGGCCAACACTTGCTCGTTCGTGTGAGGGACAGCGTTACTTTAGAGTTTGTCCTTGCTCCTCTAGCAGCGTCTCGTGTGTCTTGTTCGTCTTATTTGGATGGTTTTAGAGATGGGCCGTACAGCTGTTGTGTGCCTGGGATGTTGGTTGCAGGATTTGTTCAATATCATCATCATCATCATCATCATCATGTCGTGCCGCCAGCACGGATATCCCTGACCCCCTCTCGCCACTTTTCCCTATATTTCATCGCTTTTAGCAGGTTTTCAGGGTTACATCCCGTATCCTCACATAGCTGCAGTATGTATGTTCGTACTGGTCGTCCTACTTTTGCTTGGCCATAGGCGGGGGTCAATAGGAGTACATCACCGATGAGTTCGTCCTTGCTTCTCCAGCAGTGTCCTGCGTGTCTGGTTCGTCTAACTTCTATAGTTTTCGTGATGGGAGGCAAGTGGCCGTATAGTTGGTGTCTTGTGGAGTGTTGTCACCAGGACTTGTTCAATATTGCTCTCAATATTCTTGTGCAATTGCCGTTCTTGTGCAGTTCTCGTTTACCTTTTTCTCTATACGCTTAGTCAGATTCAAACTATATATATATATATATATATATAAATTGTTGATCAATTATAATATTTCTTATCAAATGGTTCATGACAGCAGTTTTATTTCCACTAAAATTATTTAAAAAGACGTTTCATATTCAATTTAATAATATATCTTGTGTAAACTGAGGTTGCATTTCCAATAACAATAAGTTGCCGCAAAAACTCTAAGTATTTCAATAACCAGTTGGCGGGGCTAATATTTGTCACTGCTTCCCACAAGACAGGACTCGACACAAGGTCAATGACCCGATCGGTCGATTATAATGGGGATTTAGGGGAAGGGGAGGTCGGGCAAGAGCCGAGGCTCGAACCCTGCTGGACTTTGCTGGTCATCGACCCACTTAGTGCAATGTGGGCATAATGAGTCTAGCTAATCTTGGACCAAAATCTGGGCACGTATGCCTGATTATAGCTTAAACTGGACAACGAGGTGCAATGCTATACTTGTACGCGAAGTTGGTGTATGGCCATTGGTTGGTGGGCCTTCGAATAGCGCAGCTGAAGGTCGAACTCATTTACTTCGAGTTTGCAGTTCAGCACTGTAGCCACAAATGATCTCCTTCTATAGTTTCACTTATTCCTATCTCATACTAATAATTTACTCACAATTAGATTGTTGCCGACAACTATTTGGTTTTAAATAACTTCTCAACATTAATAATTTTAAGTTACTATTGTTAATACAAATAATTTACATTCATTTTTTCCATGGCTTCAACTATTCTTGTTTTATACAAAAAATGTTCAAACAAATCTATCTGACATATCGATGAGGCCCTAACAGGTACTACCATTCCGACAGAGAGTAGACCTGGGAGTAATAGCAACAAAGAGGTACTCATCAGATCCTTAATATTAGTTTAGTAATATCAAGGAAACATCTTTGGGTAGGGTTCTTACCCTTTTGAAAGAGATACATTCTTGGTTCCACTGACCGGTGGTAATATAGCTAGATTAAGAAAAAGGATCATATATACTGCTCTAGCCCAGTCAGCGACCTCTCCAACGAGTATTCTGAATTAAAACATCTGATGGTGAGGCTCAAGTAAAGCTGGAGCTTTGGGGAATGCGGAGTACTCCTCCATTGCCATTGCTCCCAGGTCCCCACTGGCCCAGAGTGGATGTGTCAGACAGGATCCTATCTATAGGTCAAACAGAACTGTTTGACATTTAAACTGTGTACTTATACTAAACTGAATTGTTTGAAATAGAGCTGTTTTACATTTAAGTGTTTGAACAAATGACTGATGTTTAATTGAATTGTTAGCGGTACATAGCAATACTTGGAACTATTTAACGTTGTCCACCCTGTCGGTTGGGGCTGTTGAGGGGTCACACCCCTAATGGAGCTACCTGTTGGTCGTGGGTGGCGACCCATAATGGCTTGCAACACACCACTTTGGCCCTTTCTGACAGTACTTTTAAATCTGTACTTGCAGCAAGTTCCCAACCCTTATCTGTTAGGTGCTAGAACGCGGTAGCTGAGGGTCAATTGCGTTGAGAGAATAGGAATTTGACCAGTGCTGAGAACCTGAAATTGGCAATGGTTCGGTAACCTACCCTCAACTAGAGTAAACTTGTCGTGCATCCCCGTCTCAACCAAGGCGAATGGGTTTTCTCCTTGGTTCATTCCCAACACAAGTTGTACTATGTGGTGGGTGGTGGAGTGCCGGGCCAGCGAAAAATATACAGCATATATGGCGTCTTCAAATAAAAAAAAAAATAAACGAAAATTGTCAGAATCAGACTCGGAGAATGAGGCAGCAGACATCCCTCGATTTATTGTTATTGAATCTTTGGAGGTCTGCTCAGCCATTATTGTTGCCTTTCCTCATAGAAAAAGTTATTTCAACAAGGGCTATTCAAAAATTGCCATTGAAACTGTGTATTTATACTAAACTGAATTGTTTGAAATAGAACTGTTTTGATATTTAACCGTATGTAAGCAAAAAACTATACTTATACTAAACTGAACTGTTTGAAATAGAAATGTTTTTACGTATAAAAATGGATTTGGCATTAAGTAACCAATAATGGTTGATGTGCCATTTAACCAAACCCAAACTAAACCAAAGTAGATGTTATCGTTGCACGTTTCCATTTGTGTTTTGTTGTTTCTTAAGAGGATTCTTTTTTACACATTTCTATCAAATATGAATTATTTCTAACAGATCTAATTGATCTAATTGGGATTATAGGTGCTATCACTCCTGGGCAGAGTGGACCAGAGAATAATGGCAATGAAGGCGTATTCGACACTCTCAAGAATTCCAAAACTTAGCCTCGCCCTCTAATGTTGGGTGAGATGGCTTTTCGGTCGACGTTTCTCATCCTAAATTTAATCGTGATAGGTTATAATGTTTGTTTTTGCGTCAAGTCAAAAACAAAATAAGCAGCCAATCAAATGTAGCATTGTTTTCAATGCTGCATTGCTTTTAGTTATATATGGCAGACGTTGTATTCATGTCTATGATAAAAAAAAAAGAACTATTTAAATGTAAAATAAAACAAACAATATTCATATACTGAATACGCGATAGGAAAGAAAATAATTACTTCCTTTCTGTCGTACATGTTTCGTCTTGTTTCTCGAGTTGAAAAGCTAAATGCGTGATGCATTATGGGATACGAACTTCTTTCTTTCACAACAAATTAATCCCATTTTAAATGAGCGCATACATCAAATATCCCCTGCCAAGAGAAGCATATGCATTGGTCTTTTTTTTTCCCCCATATTAAACAGTCTCGACACTTGCCAAGGCGATCGAACAAAACAAGCTAATAATTTGTGGCATATTAAATGGATTAGTCAACCGGATGCCTGTCGAAACTCATTCATAGCGGACGTCGAAAAATGAGACTAACTTCTAACCGGAAGTGGAAGCTGGCCCAGCCATACAAAAAACAATATATTACCTTGAATCGACTTATTTGCTTTGTTTAAAATGTCAGCTAATGATTGAAAACATCAAAAATGCCATTTGTCGTCAACGCTTGGATGGCGTCTAAAGAAAAGGCAATCAGAAGATTGTCAAAGTTCTATCAACGAACCTTTAATTGGAAGCGTCAACAACAACGTCAGATGCCGCCAGGGTCATTTTCATCTTGATTCTTGCACATATTTCATAATTGACATTTTGTGGAAGGATAGTTGCACATGTGCAAACAGAGAATCTTTAGTCTTTTTAACGAATGCGTATCTATTACCAGAAAAGAACTTAGTATGAAGACTCTCTGAAAATAATGCCGACCATTTATTCTAACAGGAACTATGACAGATAGAGGTAGCAAATTTACATCGTTAGATAAGGCAACAAAACATTATTTTTCCATTACCTGCAATGTATATGTCCCACCGATGAACAAGAGACTGTGATGATACTCTTACAAGAGAATCGCTCCCGAAATAACGCTTCCTGTTTATTTTCTCGGGAACTGCAACAGAAATACAGACCAATGTGAATTGAGGGAAACGGTTTGGGGGGGGGCGTTTATTGAAAATAACTGACAAGAGTGTAATGATTACATACCTTGCTTTCCGAATAGTGCTTCTAATGGCCGCTAAACGGCGTGACCAAAGTAGCATATAGATTTCAGTAGATATATGATATATATAAAAACGCGTCTTCCCAACTGAGTGGGCTTTCGCCCAAATAGACCTCATGTCGCATGACGCACGATACCATTGTATACTATGTAGGTGGTCCGCCAAGCAGACGATTCCTTTGTCTGTTTTGGCGCGAAACCAGACAAAGAGTTTTGGACTTGAGATCTCGGCGTGACCGGGAGTGGGTAAGGGAACGCGAGAAGAGAGTTGGACAAAGGAGCTCGAGGAAGCAGTTGGCGAAGGGTAACGCGAGTGACCAGTCGACACCGGAGCAGAGAGACCAGTCGGGTGAGATGAGGTCCAGAGCAGTGAGGGAAGACGAGTCAAGATGAGTCGGCATTCCAGTAGCTTTGTAGAAGTTTCGCTAAAATCCACACTAGCGTTAGTCTACACATGCACAATGTTACATAACTCTCCTTCTGCACTTGAGTTAACCCAAGCATATTGTTCGTTTGTTCTTTTTTTTTTCTCTCCCACTCCCTTGATTGCATTTCTTGTAGCGGTAAAGAAATGTGCGATGCCCCTATCGGAACCACTAGTTGATCACCGGCCGTAAAATGAGATGGTTCGATGAGGTTGATGTAACGTGGGGGCCGAGGGGGTAACGTCACACCATTGCCTTGACATAAGTCTTCACGCAACTTCGATTTCAGTAAGGATTCTGAACTTATACCAAAAGACTCATCAGCTACACGATAGGACTTTATTCTTGAATATAACCTTTTAGTACTTCATATCATTTCTGTATAGATATTATATTTTTTTTATTCAAGCAATAAATATGATGAAAGAAGAAACAACACAAAAACTACCAAGATGAGGACAAAAAGTCTGCAATAAATAAAAATTAATTCTCAGATTAAGAAGCCTCATCTCAAAATGATTCCAATTAAAGACAAGTAAAAAAATTCGGTACGGACCCGACTCTGGAAGATAAGACCAAAAAATCCATCCTTGATCACACTTCGGGGCCCGTGGCGCAGCGGATAGAGGTGTTGAGTCTCTACGGTTCCTGGTGAGTATTGTCAGAAGATAGCGGTTTCAAATCCTACCCAAGTTGGCCAGAGGTTTACTTGGTCAAAAACTATGGAAGGCAGTAATTACTGTGGATACGGTTACAAGACTCAGCATTCCTATCCGAGTTCACGGTACAATTACGTGAAGAAGGCCAGAGGTGAAATTTGGCCGAAACGTAGTAAAAGTAGAAACAGCACAAAAACTACCAAGATGAGAAATTTCTCTAGCCTAAGTGTCCGAAATGTTTTCCTCTCATACTCGAATAAGTGTGGCTGTATTCAAATATGACGAATATACGAAGACAAACCTTTACGCCACGTTGGGTCTGACAACTGTTAATACAAACTTTTGTGTACAAATTAATGTTTGCTTTGGTTTTAGGGCATATCAACCGTTGTAGGTTATGTAATGCCAAATCCATTTTTGTTCATATATATTAACGATATTATTTCTAAACACATTTTGTAGATAACATTTTTAAATGGGCCTAAGCTCTTTTTTTCACACAGTTAAATAGTTTTACTTATTTCTATATAATACGAATAATTCTATTTGTTTGAACGTAGTTTGATGTTTTCAAATATTACTATTTAACACTAAAGGTTCAATCATGCATCAATCATTTGTTTACACACAGTTAAATGATCAAACAGTTCTATTTCAAATGACTCAATTTAGTTTAGCATATCAACAAAGTTAAATGGATTGGATTGGTTTGGTTTTATGGCATATCAAACATTTTGGATTATTTAATGCCAAATCAATTTTATACATATTAGCAGTTCTATTTCAAACAGTACAGTTTCACATAAGTACAGTTAGGTTTACGCATAAGAATCAATTTTTAAATTAAAACCACCTGAATTTTTTAACTTTTAGTGAAACATTATACAATGAAAGCGTGTATTATTAGGCTTGCCCAGTCGGCTGGGGCTGCTGAATACACTGACTGCACTTCCGCAGAGGTGTAAGACCCCCCCCAACGAGTGTCCTGGATATGACACTAAACTATCTGATGGTGAGGTTCCAGCAATACTGGGGTTAGGGGGAATGTGGAGCCCCTCTTCATTGTCATTGCTCCCAGGTCCACTCTGGTCCGGCGTGGTAGCACTTGATAGGGCCCTATCTACGGGTTAAATAGAACTAACGACATACTTTTGCTAAACTGAATTGTTTGACTAAACTGAATAGCTTGAAATAGAAATGTTTTTGACAATCAAACCGTTCTTACATTTAAACTGCATACTTATGCTAAACTGATTTATTTGAAACGGAACTTTTTTTTGACATTGAAACTGTACTTACGTTGAACTGAATTGTTTAATGTCGAACTGTTTTGACATTTAATGTGTGTAAAGAAAATCTGTACTGATACTTAGCTGAATTAGAATTACTTGACTAAACTGAATAGCTTAAAATAGAAATGTTTTTCACAATTAAACTGTTCTTATATTTACACAGCACACTTATGCTAGACTGAATTGTTTGAAATAGAACTGATTATTTACATGAAAATGGATTTGGCGTTAAATAACCTAGAAAGAGGTGCCCGTGGTGTAATGGTTATCACCGTAGGAAATGGACACGGCGACACGAGTTCAAATCCTGGACGAGACTGATTGCATTTCACATAGCACTAATACCCTTGGGAAAGGTATGAATCCACTTATTCTCCCTCCAGCTATGGGTAAATAGTAGGACAGACTGGGTTCTTCAGCCTTGGTGAGGCAACTAGTGTAAAAGAAGGAAAACTCTGACTTCAAACCTGTTAAACTCCACTTAAAAAATTGACTATGTGTCATATTCTGCCCGAGCGGAGGGGTTGGTAAATATGGATATGCCAACCAACCAACCAACTAACCAACCTATTATTAAGTATTATTTATTACCACTTGCTGGCGCTCGTGGCGCAACAGTTATCGTCGTAAGAAGTGAACCCTGCTATCCGTATTCAATACCTGGACGAGTCTGTTTATAGTTCACATTGCGCTAAAACCCTTGGAAAATGTATGAATACATTTATAGAGCAGAATGGGATCTTTAACTTTGCTATGACTACCTGTCTAGAAGAAGGAAAACTCTGAATTCAAACCAGATTTAGAGAGGAATGGGCTTCTCTTGACGCGCTAAATCTATAACATCCCCACGACCAAACTGGATTATCGGATTAATACTAAAATGCTGAATTCAACCCGAAAACTCAGCTCATAAATACGTGGTTCAGTTTCGGTTTCTTTGTTTAATGGCATATCATCCTCTCTAGGTTATTTAATGCTAAAGCTATTCTAGAAGAACAAGAGTGGTACTATTTAACCCATAGTTGGGAGGATAAGGGGATTCATGCCTTTCCCAAGGGTATTTGTCCGAAAGTGAACATAATAGCGCGACTGGAGTTCGAACTCGCTTACTACGATTCCGCAGTCCAGTGCTTTAACCATTACACCCTATACAATGTTCATTCACTAAATAAGGTGAAATATTGCTTAATGTGTTGGCAATGGGAAGCAGTGTTTACTGTTGAAGCTTTTTCAAGGAAATCAATCGTGAAGGGTCCTCTCATCTCACAAAAGATGATCTCCTTTACTGGCTGCTGAGTCTAGAACTTTTTCTTTACCGGAGAGTCGGTTTTTCCCACACCATAGACAGTCTTTTGGACTCATGCTCGTAAACCCATCTTTAGTCCATTTGTAAAGATTTTTATGACTAAAACATGTTTCTCCGTGCACATCTCAGATTCATCTGTAAATTTCACATGGTTTGCGCGTTTGTTTAATGGCATATTAACGCCAAATCCATCTTTCTAGAAGAGCAGTAGTGGTACTCTTTAACACAGAGTAGGGAGGATATAGGAGTTTTTGCTTTTGCCAAGCGTATTTGTTCGAAAGAGGATGTAGTAGGGCAACTGGAATTCGAACGAGCTTCCTACGATTCCGCAATCCACTGCTTTAACCATTACACCATTAGGACACCTCCTCATGTTTTTGCACGGCGTAGTTAGTTAAAAGTTTGATGACAGACCTCTTTTCAAGCCAGGAACATTGTGTTTAATGTTC
The DNA here is from genome assembly GCA_963585895.1 of Sepioteuthis lessoniana. NCBI lineage: Eukaryota > Metazoa > Mollusca > Cephalopoda > Myopsida > Loliginidae > Sepioteuthis > Sepioteuthis lessoniana. The sequence continues at coordinate 7,557,800 of OY757942.1, forward strand.
TACCATCTTAAATAACCGCAAAACAAATACTTTTGTGAGATTAAAATAATTTTTGTTATGAACAAATTTCAAGCAGAATTTACAGTTATGTACAAATTTTTGAGAAAAATGTTTTTTTTTAAATTCCACTAATTTATTATGTCCTTTGTATGTAAGCAATTTCGTTTTTCTTTTTAAAGGGTATAAAAATTGTCTAAGTGTAATTATTTATGGGTGATAGTGTCCAGCGGTGTTCAGAAAAGTACGAGGCAAGTGTATTATTTTTCAACTTTTTGGGAGAGTTTTAATATTGGACTTTCACCAAGCTAAGTAAAGAAAGAGAGGACTATTACGGACAGAAATCCTTTTTCACCCTCGTTCCATCCACAACTGAATGCTAAGAGCAAAGCTTTTTCAGGCTTCAGGCCAATTCCTCGAAATGATATGGCTTCCCGCGAAAACCTAAAAGTCTGTAGACAAAGAATAATGAAACATTGCCTTTATTGAAATTGAGAAGTGGCATTTGCTATCTTTGTGTCAGCACTTTGGACGGATTCCATAAAGCGTATGCTACCCTTGTTGGTTTTGGGTGAGTGAGTAGAAATCTTTCAACAAAAATTTCAAAATAAAAATAGCGAGAAAAGATTCTCTTGACAGTTATGGTCAATATGTTTTTTTCTTTCTTTGTTTGGTTGGGTTTTATGGCATAAGAACCATTGTAGGTTAATTAATGCCAAATCCTCGTAACTATTAAGTAACTATTAACTATTAAGTTTTATCCTCATTCAGGTGAGTCATCATTTCTACGATTGCGAGAAAAAATGCGCGTCGGAGACAAAAATTAAAGAGAAGATTTCAAGGTGAATACAATAAAAATCTCCTTTTTCAAAACCAACAGCTTTCAGAACTGAGTCTGTAGAGCATCTGTTTTGACTTAAGACATTTTATATCATCGAGTCAAAAGAGGACAGCTCCTGACGAGTGTTTTGTATCAAATCAATGTTGCCAACCTTAAAAATAAAATCAGTTTCAATACTTTCACGACCAGTATCAAATCAAATGCTTTTTACAAAACTGTATTGAACGGCTCATAAGAAATGAATAAACCGGTTTGAACTATGAATGTTAGGTTTGGTTTCTTTGGTTTAATGGCATATCAACCTTTGTAGGTTACTTAATGCCAAAGCCATTTTCCGAGAAGAACAGTAGTGGTACTATTTAACCCATAGTTGGGAGGATAAGGGGGTTCATATCTTTCCAAAGGGTATTTGCCCGAAAGTGTACGTAATAGCGCGATTGAAGTACGAACACGCTTACTACGATTCCGCAGTCCATCGCTTTAACCATTAGGAGGTGCCCGTGGTGTTTAGGAGGTGCCCGTGGTGTAATGGTTATCATCATAGGAAATGGACACGGTGACACGAGTTCAAGTCCTGGACGAGACTGATTGCATTTCACATAGCACTAATACCCTTGGGAAAGGTATGAATCCAATTATTCTCCCTCCAGCTATGGGTAAATAGTAGGACAGACTGGGTTCTTCAGCCTTGGTGAGGCAACTAGTCTAGGAGAAGGAAAACTCTGAATTCAAACCTGTTAAACTCCGCTTAAAAATTGACCTTGTGTCATATCCTGCCCGAGCGGAGGGGTTGGGTAAATAGTATCGCTTTAACCATTACACCACGAGGACACCATTATGAATGTCAGGTGAAGGGTTTTTACCAAACATTTGTAGCCGTCTGTTCTATCAGGTCATATTAAAGGGTCATAGGCATTGAGATCCTTATTAAATCTAAATATTTTACATTTTAAAACTTTAATAGGCTGTCGCAATAAATCAAATTCCTTTGGAAATATAGGAGGGAAAATGTGGACAGTTTCATTCAACGTCATATTGAGGAAATCTAAGATTTCTAAAAAAGATAACAGATTGTCCAGTCGGCTGGGGCTGCAGAATACACCGACTGCTTCTCTGTAGTGGGGTAAGACCTCCCCCAACGAGTGTCCTGATATGACACTAAACAATCTGATGGTGAGGTTCCAGTAATGCTGGAGCTTTGCAGAATGCGGGGTACCCCTTCATTGCCATTGTTCCCTGGTTCACTCATGCCCGGAGTGGTACTACCTGATAGGGTCCTATCTCTGGGTCAAAAAGAACTAAACTGTGTACTTATGCAAAACAGAATTGCTTGAAATAGAACAGTTTTGACATGTAAACAGCGTACTTATGCTAAACTGAATTGTTAGAAATAGAACTGTTTTTGACACTGAAACAGTACTACGCTAAACTGAATCGTTTGGAATAGAACTGTTTTGACATGTAACAGTGTGTAAACAAAAACTATACTTATACTAAACTAAATTGTTTGAATTAGAACTGCTTGACTAAACTGAATAGCTTGAAATAGAAATGATTTTGACAATTAAACTGTGTACTGATGTTAAATTGAATTGTTTGAAATAGAACTGTTTGTGTGTATAAAAATGGATTTGGCATTAAATAACCTACAAAGGTTGATATGCCATAAACAAACAAACAAACAAACAAAGATAACAAACTGTCGTCACTAAATTTTCCCCTAACTGGCATTGTTTTATATGAAGTACCGCTAAGTACAATTGTTATACATTTACTACTGTAATACATCTTCATCTCAGAAAAGATTTGCCGTGGTTCACGTAAAAACTGATCATCAACTTATTTTTATTAGTGGAGATGTTTGCTGTTTAGTTTAAAGGCAACTGTAGTATTAGAACTTTTCAAGCCGGTAACCCAAAGTTGACCCATCACCTTACAATCTACGGGATGACTTTTTGGGACAAAAGTGCGTCTAATACGCTGTTCGTTTTAAGTGATGAAAACTGTTTTATGTAATATTTTACTTATTGCCAAGGGGCATCAACTTTTCAACAAGACCGTGATTATATCTAGCTGTATTGACAGATAAGAAACCGGAGAGATTTGTTCATTTTATCAATTTTCGGCAACAACATAATATATATATATATATATATATATATATATATATATATATATATATATATATGCGTGTGTGTGTGTGTGTGTATGGAGGAGGATGTGAGTAAACAACCGTTAAGAAACATTTGATAAAAAAAGTGCTCAAATGCTGGTGTGCAGAGTAGCATAAAAAACTGTCACATATTCTATTTCATAGTTGACAAATGAAATATATCAATGAAATAATAATAAGAAGGCGAGGCATTACTTTTTTTAGTGTACGAACACACATAAACACACATACGCACCCCATATATAGATAGATAGATAGATAGACATGTATATATATATATATATATAGTTTTCTATAAATAAACAATGCTCAATAGCGGTGATAGAACATATATAGATCTGAGAATGACGTGATCAACGGCGCTTGGTGACTGTTGCTCTCTTGCCAAGACGATCACGAAAAAAAAAAAATGCCGGGGACTTATCTATATCTAAGTTTTTCTATCGTATATATATATATATATATATATATATATGCGTTGTATGTGTGTGTGTGTAAGCTATGCGTCTAAAAACAGAATTTGGGGAAATATTTAATTAATATAATCTTTCGCTCATTTACGAGATTCCCCAGTTTGAAAAACTTATGAAACTTTTGAAACATCAAACTGTCAATGTGATTGTGATGACAAGACAGTTGCCATGACAATCGCCGAAACCATTTAGTTTTTCTCCCAGCATTCTTTGCCAAAAAAAAAAAATTATTACCAATAGTTATTTCATAAAAATCGTAAATGAGCAAAATTATTCATCAAATATTTTTTTTTATTTGTGAAAACCTTTCTCTCATTAATGATCTTCGTCAGAATATTAAATAAAATTATTGTTTTTGGGTTATATTCTTCAATACTGTGCGCGCGTTTGCACGTGTGTGTGTATTTGTGTGTATGTTGGTTAGTTGGTTGTTTGGCTTCATGGCATATCAAACTTGGTGGGTTATTTAATGCCAAATCCATTGTTATACAAATAATCAATTCTGTTTTAAACAATTCAGTTTAGAATGAATACACAGTTTATAAAGACATTTCTATTTCAAGCTATTCAGTTTAGTCAAACAGTTCTAATTCAAACAATTCAGTTTAGTATATGTATAGTTTTTGTCCACACACAGTTAAATGTAAAAAGTAGTTCTTTTTCAAACAATTCAGTTTAACAAAAGTACGCAGTTTAAATTTCAAAACAGTTCTATTTCAAGTAATTCCGTTTTGCCTAATACGCAATTTAGTTCTATTTGACCAATAGATAGGACCCTATCTGGTGTTATCACCTAGAGCCGGATTCAACCTGGGAGCGATGGCAATGAAGGGGTACTCTGCATTCTTCAAAGCTCCATCATTACTGAAACCTCACGATCAGATTGTTTAGTGTTATATCAGGACTCTCGTTGAAAGGGGGTCTTACCACTCTGCAGAGGTGCAGTTGGTGTATTCTACTGTTCCAACTGACGAGGCAAGTGTGTGTGTATGTGTGTGTGTTAGTGTATATGTGTGCATGTATGTGTGTGTGTGTGTGAATGTACGTGTGTGTGAGTGTGTGCATGTGAGTGTATGTTTGTGTGTGTGTCAGTGTGTGTGTGTGTGCGTGTGTGTGAATTAATATAGTGTCCGTGGTATAATGGTTATCGTCCTTGGAAATGGACATGGCAACACGAGTTCAAATCCTATACGAAGCAGATAGCATTTTACATGATGCTAATACTTTAGGAAAAGGTATGATTCCAATTTTTCTCCCTCCAGCTATGGGTAAATAGTAGGGCAGACTGTGATCTTTATATTTGGTTAGGTAACTAATCTAGAAAAAGGAAAACTTCTGAATACAATCCAGTTAAATTGACCTTGTGTCACACCCTGCTTAAGTGGAGTGGTTGGTAAATTCATGTATTGTCAAAAACATACAACGAATTAATGTAAAGTTCTACAATTTGAACTCTTAAGAAATGCAAGAAGAAAAAGGATACAGCTTAAACACATCCAGGAAGCAGCACCCTACTAAACAGCAGTTGTATGGCCCCTTACCTCGTATCTCCCAAACCACCCGAGAAAAGTGAGCCAGACATACTGAGCACTGCTGGAGAATTAAAGATGGACTCATAAGCAACGCTTTTCTGTGGATTCTGACACAGGGAGGCACCAATGTTGATAAACCAGTGAAAACTTACACTCATTATCTCTGTACAAACACTGGGTGCCATCTATAGGAATTACAAAGGGAACGGATAGCGAAAGAGCGAGAGAGCGAGAGAGAGAGAGAGAGAGAGAGAGAGAGAGAGAGTCAATGAAATCTGGGCTGTCAGCACGCTTTGATGATGATGATGTATGTATGTGTACGTGTGTGTGTGTGTGTGTGTGTGTGTGTGTACGTGTGTGTGTGTGTGTGGGGGGGGGGGTAAAGTAATTATTTTCGTTTGTCTGACTTTAAAAAAAGACCGGTTTCTTTAATTATTAGTGTTTACTTAAAATCAGACGTTCTTTCAGATATTAAAAAACAGAACCCATAAGCGAACAACCCAACGTCGTAAGTGAATGAATGAATGAATAAAAAAAAACAACAACCTTAAAATAGTCAGATAAATTTGACTGGTTTTAATGACAACGTTAATCGAAGTCAAATCGAGTCAGACTAAAAGGAAAGGTGAAAAAGGCAATTCCCTAACAATAAATGAGATTTTTCTTTCTTTCTTTCTTTCTTTTTTTCAATTGGGGTGGGGAGGTACTTCTTTTTATTTTGTCTTTCTTTAATCTTCTTTTACTTTTCATGTAAACATTGGTGTAATTAGTCGAAGATTTGTGAACGTCTAACCTTCCCCGTTTCTTCGTGTCATTAAATTTGCTTTCGAAGGGCAGGCCGCTTTTTATTGATTGATCCGATTTTTTCTCCAGACTGTAATGCCAATCAACTAATTGGTTCGATCTGATAAGCATAAATGTAATTGTACTTTGACATTTTTCTATTCACGTTCTTTCTTTCTTTCTTTCTTTCTTTCTTTCTATGTATGTTTAGTCATATGTATGTATGTTCACATTTATCTCAGTCTGTTCATATCAATTTGTCCACGTTTGTTTGTTTATTTCTATCTATCTATCTATCTATCTATCTATCTATCTATCTATCTATCTATCTATCTATCTATCTATTATTGCTCCTATCTATCTATCTATCTATCTATCTATCTATCTATCTATCTATCTATCTATCTATCTATCTATCTCTTATTGTTCCTATCTATCTATCTATCTATCTCGTATTGTTCCAAAATATCTATCTATCTATCTATCTATCTATCTATCTATCTATCTATCTATCTATCTATCTATCTATCTATCTATCTCTTATTGTTCCTATCTATCTATCTATCTATCTATCTCGTATTGTTCCAAAATATCTATCTATCTATCTATCTATCTATCTCTTATTGTTCCTATCTATCTATCTATCTATCTATCTATCTATCTATCTATCTATCTATCTCGTATTGTTCCAAAATATCTATCTATCTATCTATCTATCTATCTATCTATCTATCTATCTATCTATCTATCTATCTCTTATTGTTCCTATCTATCTATCTATCTATCTATCTATCTATCTATCTATCTATCTATCTATCTCGTATTGTTCCAATCTATCTATCTATCTATCTATCTATCTATCTATCTATCTATCTATCTATTTATCTATTATTGTTCCTATCTATCTATCTATCTATCTATCTCTTATTGTTCCTATCTATCTATCTATCTATCTATCTATCTATCTATCTCGTATTGTTCCAATCTATCTATCTATCTATCTATCTATCTATCTATCTTGAGGAAGCCCCATGGTGTAGGGGTTAACATGCTCGACTGCAACGACGGAGTAAGCAATTTCGACCTCCAGTTGCGCCATTATGTTAATTTTTGGGTTTATACCCTTGGGAAAGTTATGAACCTTCTTATCTCCCCTGATATATGAGTTAGATAGTACCATTACTGTCCTTCTACAAGGGTGGCTTTGGCAGTAAATAACCCACGAAGGTTAATATGCCATTAAAAACAAACTTTATCTATCAATCTATCATTGGCTGTCCTATCAATCGGCCATTCCACAATTTTCACACTGCGTATTGTTTCGAAAAAGTTGTCATTTGAAAAGTCATTTAATTTGAAAGAATTCTCCAGATAATCAAACATTATCATTATCCGAGATGGATTCAACAATGGATTTCAATGTAGTTCTGTTACGATGGTCAAGTTCTGGACTTTAAGACCACAATCCCTGGCAATGACAGTTGAATATGACAGCTCAAAGCCTCATCTGTCGGTCAGAGATATTGGTTTTCAGTGGACCGAGTAGGAAACCACTTTACTGAAGGCTCGATGACAATGGCCAGCAAATCTCGCTTTCCCTGGCGAACAACATCAGGCCAGTCTTATTAACATCTGCGGCTGGTATAGGTCAAGCTATAATCCGATACAACCTGTCACGATCAGCGAATGGCTATCTTCATTATAGAATGACTGGAATGGCTCCTTTTATCTTGCATCAGTTAAAGAGAATCATGAAAATCCTACAAAAATATTCAGAAGGCAATAACTAGGGTCAAATAGGGTTAACAAAAACAATATGTAGGGGTCTAATAGGGCCTTTAAGTTAACCATAAAATCGCTTATGCAGTCCTGGCTATGTGCACTTGTATCAATTATTGAAAAGATAAACAGAAAATTTAAAAATTTGGTTATTCTGACAACGTTTCGATCGGTACATTCTCCAACCATCTTCAAGTGAAATGTTAGAAATGAGGCTCTTTTTCTAGTAACTTACTTCGTCATGCCCTATCGGTGTAGATTACAATACGTTGAATGAATCCCCTGCAGAGGGATAAGACACTCCATCAAAAAAACTGCACCTGATGGTGAGGTTCTGGAGATCTGGAGAGTATGGAGTATCTCTTAATTGCCACTACTCCTCAGCTCACTCTGACCTGGAGTGGTAGTACCTGTTCGGGTCCCATCTATGAGTCAAATAAATCTGTTTAAAAGTTATTCCTATTCAACTGGACCGTGTACAAAAAAAAAAAAAAAAAAAAAAAACTATTCAGAAACAACCTTAGAATAAATAACCCTAGACGGGTTGACATGCTCTTAAAATCAATCAGCCAATCAATCTGCTGTTTGAACAAGATATGCCCAGATTTTAGATAACCAATTTTGCAAAATTTTTAAATTCTTATATGTGATCAGAAGATAAAGCAAAAAAAAAAACAACAACAAAAAAATAGATAAATATGTAATCCAGTGTTTGAAATGTAAAATGTATTTTCGATGATAAAAGCTATGATACCCATTTGTTTGTCGATTTTGAACGTTTCATCCGGGTTGCCTTTTTTCTTTTTGTATATTTAAAATACGATTTTTGTTTCTTTTTGTCATTTAAAAAAATCTAAATTTGCATTTTTCCTTTATTTCTTTTCGTTCACAACGATAGGAATTTTGCTCGTACCTTATAACTGCTGGGAACTTCATCTGTTTGCCGGTTGAAATCAAGGGAGATAAACACCGGACTCATATTAGTGATTTCTTTTGCTCAGTTAAGCATGAGAAATGCAGTCAGTTGGAATCCAAGATAACGAGACTGATGCCATCACCTGAAAAATCTTTAAACGTCATTTCTATCTCACAATGGTGATATATATATATATATATATATATATATATATATATATATATATATGGTTAGAAGCTTGGCTTGGCGTTTGAGTCAACCGGGTTTCGATCCCAGCTACGGGAAGCTAATCTCCAGCCACACCGATGAGTTTTGATAGAACGAAACAGATCTGCCAGCGGATGACGATAGAGATATATACTCCCCTACCCCCGTGGGGTTGAGTACTCTGGCGAAGGAGTAACCGTGTTGCCATTAGCTTTCATTGCAAGCCTCTTCATATATGAATTGAGGTCTCGGTAGCCGTTGAACGGATGTAGGTAAGCAATAGTAATTGTGATTCATAACCGTTTAAAATTTACTTCGCAGCTAATAGCTCCTCGTGGCTGAATGGTTAGAAGCTTTACTTGGCCTTTGAATCAACCGGGTTTCGATCCCAGCTACGGGAAACTAATGTCTAGCTACACTGATGAGTTCCGATTGAACGAAACAGATATGTCTGTGGATGACTGTAAATTTGGACAGTATTTCTTCATTAATGCATATTTGATTGAACGTTATTGACATTTTTTGTCGACATATTTTTTGTTAATCCTTTCGAATTGCCATATCAATCTTATGATATCTGGCGGAAATTGGTTAATAAGCCTTCCATAATTAGTTATTTCCCAAGTACTTTCTGCCCAACCTTGGGCCAACATCAGGGGAGGATGTATTACAAAAGTGATGTAACTTTTGTATGTACATTACTACTTTGTAAGAATGAGCGTTTATACTGGTGTTTTGTGTAGCGTTTACTTGTTGAAATTTGTTTCTATAAATAGCGTCGGTTGCCAAAGACATTTAAGTACGTTAGCACTGGATTCAAAATTAATTCTGTTAAGTTTGGGTTGTATATTTATAATATGTAGCGCCTCGAGAATCAGTAGTTTTTGCTTGTTATTTTGTTGTTTTAATACTGTTGTGTTTTCGGTAAGAATTTTCTGAAATTCAGTTTTTGGTTATGAGTGCTTTTTCAGATGTTGTGCTATGGAACTGGTATGAGAAAGATGCATTGTAAGTCTTCTCCAACCTAATTGCTTCCAATAGCACTTCCCCCTCCACCGAAATTCTTGATGGGACAAATGTCGTATATATATTCAAATGTTCCTTGGGAGACTGTGTTTCCAAAGAAAATAATGCGTATATTGGTTTTACCACTACAACTCTTTCTAGACGGCTTACAATGCACCTTAATGATTCTAGATTCATAGCTTTACATTTTAAAACCCATTCGATTCCCAAATCCAGATTTCGAAAAATCCTAGTTGAAAACACCACTATAATAGCATATTTAATGAATAAGCTACGACTACAAATCCTAGAAGCCCTACATATAAAAATAAAAAACCCAAAATCAATAGAATTAATTTTGAAAATTGCGACAATGTTTTGAAATGTTTTTAGATTTTTTTATTTAATATTCCATATTTTCTTGATAATATTCTATTTCCGTTGATAGTGTTCTGTTTTTTTTTTTTTAATTCATTAGCATCTCAGTTTTATCCAACACTGCGTTTACATAATTACGGGTATGTTATAAAAAAACCTAAAAAACTTTTTAAAACTCTATAAAAAACACTCTTTACATATGCAAGCAACCCCTGATGATGACCCATGGAAGTTCCGAAAGCGCTTGGGACAATTTTGGTAAATTTATCCACCAATTCCAACGTGAAACCGAGACACTTATCCGGAAACTTGAAAGGATCTTAATTAAATTATATAGACAAAATGTGTCTTTATCATTTAATAATAAGCTTAAATGAAAGACTGCTGCCTAACTACTCATATATATATAACTACTCATATATATATATATATATATATTACTAAGGCATGTTTTGTTGAACATGATAGAACACACTATCATGTTCAACAATATATAGTCATCCACAGACAGACCTGCTTCATTCTATCAGAACTTCAGTGTGGCTAGATTCCCGAAGCTGGGATTGAAACCCGGTTGATTCAAACGCCAATCCAAGATTCTACCACTCAGCCACGAGGAAACTAGCGTAAGTGAAGGAAATTTAAAGGCTTATGTATCACATTTGTTTTTGTTTATATATATCCGCTTAACGGCTACTGAGAGCTCGATTCATATGACGAGCCTTGCATTACGCTGGTGGCAACCATTTACTTCCCTCGCTAGAGTGCTCAATATATATTCATCCAAGAAAAAAGATAAAATAAACAAACGTTTTCAGTTTCTTCTCATCGATATATGAAGCTCGATGTGACCACGGATTTTTCTAAAAATTGACGTTCATATACAAAAAGTTAGACATTCCCTTTTAAATGCTTAATTAATTTCAGTAAAATCAATATAATTAGGAACAAGACGATATTTGAAGTAATAACACTGGTTTCTTTTATTTTTTCAGGTTGATCTTGTTGAATCATAATAAAATGATCAATGTTGACTTTGAATCCGTGAGAAAGAAATCATGTGACGTTTTATTTGCACTACGAGTTGGGTGGTAATTTATGGCCTGAAACTTGATGCTCTGGATTTGATGGTCACACAATACACAAACTCACTCAATAGTTAACCTCTGTAAATCCCGTAACTCACGGAAGGGTTTTCACTCTTCGGTAAAAATGTTTATTCTTATTGTCTTGAGTTACCCAACGTCTCTGTCACAAACAGGATGTGATACAGGGTCATTTTTTTTCAAGCGGAGTATGACGGGTTTAAAATCAGAGTTTCACTTCTCCTATACTGGTGGGTTTACCAAAGCTAACGAGTAGCACAAAATGAAGCTCAAATAGCTTCGTCAAGAATTTGAACTCGTTGTCTCAGTAGTTAGGCTTCCAAATTCTATTTGTTTAATGAATTATTTAAAGGAGGCACAACTGGTTCTTAAGATATTCAAAATAATTTGATACATTTCGTAATGTGTAAAAGAAAACTTCGGGACGTCATTATTTCGGAAATAGAATAAAAAAAAAAAGCAACTGGAAATAATAATGTAACGTTTAACAAAGATTCTTCAGAAGTTTATATTATTTCATATTTCGTTTTTTTTTATAAAGCATCTTCAGTTACATTTTCTGATTTTACTTGATTTTATTCATCTATTTCAATCATCTATTTTTATTACAGCGTCTTTTTAGGCCATTCATTTTTGTTTTCAATTTTCTCCAGTTCAATTTAAACAATCAAATGACTTATCAGCTAAAAACTTTCTCATAAAAGTCATTCTCACAATTTTCTAGACATGTGACCGAGTTTTTACCAAAAAGATTATTCCTGTTGTTTTAAAGTTTCCTCGTGCCTCTAATCTGTGTCTTTGTGATAATTTCCCGAAAGCAAAACCGAAATTGGCATTTGGAAACAATTGAACAACAAGTCATAACAAATCAACTGAACACAATGACAGATTAAAAAGTTTTGTTTTTGGAGTAAGAGCAACGAATAGCTCGCGTGTGATTTCCCACAGGAACTATTTTCAAAGAAATAACGTTGATCTGCAATTAAATTGATATTTTTTATTCTTACATAATCAGTCTCGTTATTTAATAGATCGATATTCTCTATAATGTTATAAATCTAATCCTGTGTGTGTGTGTGTGTGGTGTGACAGTATTCGCTCGGTGTAAGTTAAGCCGGTCCCAAATGTGTGAAATTTCTCGTGGATTGGTGTCGTAGATGGTCCCCAGCCATATTAAGCAAATATTTTCTCGTGACTGTTCATTGATTTCGTTGACGAGAATTTTTCTGTTGCCTGGCTTACAAGTCAGAGCTTTCCTGATCGCACACAGAGACATTTGAAAGGCCAGCAGATTGACACACTAGTAACATAGACACCGTGGCCACTACCACCATCACCATCAGCTGAAACTGCCGGGTCCCAGGCTGACGGACTTCCGGATTTCTGAGTATTAGAACAATTATTACACCAAATAGTCACTTTTACACTCTACTGCTGTTCACCAGTGCAGTGGCATGGACACAGAGAAGGAAGTTTGTGCAGTAAGTGGGAATGCATGCATGCACCATAAAGAACTATTTTGTCAGTCAGTGGGAGCTCATCCGCTACTGCACGACGTCGTTTGGTTTCTTTGTTTAATGGCATATCAACCTTTGTTGGTTATTTAATGCCAAAGCTATTCTCCTTGAAGAACAGTAGTGGTACTATTTAACCCATAGCTGGGAGGATAAGGGGATTCATACTTTTCCCAAGGGTATTAGTCTGAAAGTGATTGTGACATATCAAGGTTTGGTTTGGTGTCTTTGTTTAATGGCATATCAAACTTTGTAGGCTATTTAATGCCAAAGCTATTCTCCATGAAGAACAGTAGTGGTACTATTTAACCCATAGCTGGGAGGATAAGGGGATTCATACCTTTCCCAAGGGAATTTGCCCGAAAGTGAATGTAATAGCGTGACTGGAGTACGAACTCGCTTACTACGATTCCGCAGTCCATCGTTTTAACTATTACACCACGAGGATACCTCATCGACGTCGGTCGTGTTGCACATTGAGCACAAATACAAGTGTACCTTTTACGTACTCCACGTTCGCAAATCTTACCCAAAAGTTTAATTCTTAAAAATCAAAACGGGAAATTGCTTTATCGTATAACCAATATTTTTAGTATTTTGGTCAAATAAAAATCTCTCTGCCATGTGCCGTTTTTGCTGGGTTACGTTAAGGCGCGCGCGCGCACAAACACACACACAAACACACACACAAACACACATACACAGTCACACTTATACGAAGCTCAGCCGAAAAGTTCATAGGCTGACCAAGATACTCTCATGGAATGTGGTTATTTTTTTAACAGTCCTCTTTTCAATCTTCTTTCATATTACAAATATGATGAGATTTTTACAGAATGCAATGAGTAAATTTTCATTGTTCTTAATGATGAAATTGTGCATGCACTTTATTTCTTTCGGGTTTTGTCTACTGTGCCGCAAACTAGAATCAATTGTCAGTAAGGAATGCAGCAGCATAAGGCAATTTATTCCTCTAGAAATTTGAAATTTACCAATTTAGAGAAATATATCGCCGGAAAGGCTGGCAAGAGGTTCCTGACTCGTCTGGAGGCTAAAGTAAATGCCAATGTCGATTTTTTGATAAATTGAATCAATAGTATTTCTAGATAAGAGGTGCCTTCAATAAGTTTCTAGACTTTTTTCGTATGGGCACTTTTATTGGTAATACACACATGAAACTCTCGGCCCCTTTCGAAGTAATCTCCTACGGATGCAATGCCCTTGTATCGCTCCAACAACTTCTGGAAGGCCCCATGGAAGTCCTCTTGTGTGAGCGTGTCAATGACCTTCGTCACAGCCTCTTTCATCTACTCAATTCTCTCATAACGACAGTCTCTGAGCTTAGGGAATAACAAAAAGTCACAGGGAGCAAGGTCTGGACTATGGGGAGGCTGAGGAACTGTCTTGATTCCCATCTTGGTCAAATAATCTGTGAAGAGGATGGAGTTGTGGGGTGGTGTATTGTCCTGGTGGAAATGCCACTGACCCGATTTGAAGAGTGCAAGCCTCTTCACAAGTATTCTCTTCCTGAACTCCCTTAAAACCTCAACCTAGTAACACTAACCCTAACCCTTTGGCCAATCAACTCTGGTGTATTGACTTCCTTACTCCTCCCACACCTCTCGTCATCCCTCACAGACTCCCTGCCTTCCTTGAATCTCTTATGTAACTCAAAAACTGATGCTCGATTCATGCAATATGGTCGAATAGCAGTCTGAAGCATTCCATACGTTTCTGTTGCATTTTTTCCAAGTTTAAAACAGAATTTTATTGCATATCGTTCTTATAAAGTGTCCACACGTCCAGATTGCATTTTTGAAATTCACCAGCTGTGACAATTACGCAGTAGGGTGTATTCCAATTGCTGCTGTAGCTGTTCATTTGAAGCTGAAATCATAAAAATTGGTCAGTCATCTCATAAAATGTATAGCAATAACATGGTGAATTTTCAAGCGTTTACGCCAATTTTAAATACCTGTATAAAAAAGTCTGGAAACCTATTGAAGGCACCTCGTATTTTCATAAAATCTTGGTTCATATAGCTGGTAAAGTGAGATGTCAAGGTTATTTTTATTTTTGCGTAATTCAGACGTCAGTTTACCCATCTTATCCTCTTCAGCTATTGTAGGTTTTTCAAGGTTTGCTGGATTTTATGGCATATCAACCCTTTTAGGTTATTTAATGTCGAATCTTTTATATACATATACATTAAATATATATGATTTGTAAACAGATTTTGTAGATAACATTTTAGACGAGCCTAAGTTCATTTTTGGCACACAATTTAAAAGTTTCAAGTATTTCTATCTAATACGAATAATTATATCAAATAATAATCGTTTGTTTTTACTATTAAATGGTTTCGAGTATTGTACTAACAATTTAATTTCATATTAATTATTTGTATAAACACATTTAAATGGTTATATGATTTGTATGCGGGATAGTTTGTAAGTAATTTTATTTTTAAATGGGCAATTTTATTTTAAAACAAGTTAGAATTAATTTGTTTGCATGCAATTAAGTATTGCTATTTTTTCTTTACAGTTAAATGATTTCAAGTATTGTTATCTAACTCTAATATTTCTATTTGATATTAATCATTTGTTGGCACACAGTTAAATGGTTTCAAGTATTCCAATCTAACAGTAAAATTCTATTTAATATTAATCATTTATTTGCACACAGTTAGGTGGTTTCAAGTATTCCAATCTAACACTAAAATTCTATTTGATATTAATCATTTGTTTTCATACAGTTAGAGTGTTACAAGTACTGCAATTTCACACGAATATTTCTTTTCAACATTATTCATTTATTCGCGCACAGTTAGGTGGTTTCAAGTATTCCTATCTAACGCTAAAATTCTATTTAATATTAATCATTTGAATTGTTAAATTGTTTCAACTTGTCCTTTATAAACCTAAAATTCTATTAAATATTAATCATTTGTTTGCACACAGTTTGGTGGTTACAAAAAGTGCAATTTCACACGGATAATTGTATTCAACATTATTCATTTATTTACACAATTATTCTATTTTGCATACTGTAAACGGTTTTAAGTATTCCACAAAAAGTTTTATTTGTACACAGGTAAATAGTTCGAAATATTGCTATGTATTACTAACTATTCACTTTAGGCCAACAGTTAAAATTTTTCAATATTGCCATTCAACACTAATAATTCTCTTTGACATTACTCATTCGATAGCAAACAATTATTGCTTTGTATCACTAACAATTCAACTAAACATCAGTCATTTATTTGCTTCCAGTCAAATAGTTCTATTTCTAACAATTCAGTTTAACATAAGATATTTGTTTGCACAGAGTTTAAACGTGAATTAGTTCTGTTTGACCCCTAGATGGCGCTTTAACAGGTATTAACACTCCGTGTCAAAGTCGACCTGGGAATAATGGCAATGATAAGGTATTCTACATTCCTCAAAGCTCGAAGACTGAAGCCTCACAATCCTGATTTACCCAACCCCTCCGCTCGGGCAGGATAAGACGCAAGGTCAATTTTTAAGCGGAGTTTAACAGGATTGAATTCCGAGTTTTCCTTCTCCTAGACTAGTTGCCTCATCAAGGCTATAGAACCCAGTCCGCCTTACTATTTACCCATAGCTGGAGGGAGAATAATTGGATTCATACCTTTCCCAATGGGTATTAGAGCTATGTGAAATGCAATCTGCCTCGTCCAGGATTTGAACTCGTATCGCCGTGTCCATTTCCTACAACGATAACCATTACACCACGGGCACCGCACTATAAGAATTTTTAATGTCATAGCCTGGACACTCATTGGACGGGGATGTCTTTCTCCTCAACAGAGACGCTGTCGGTAGATTCTACAACCCCAGCCGACTAGGCTGTGTACAGATATTGATTAACAATGTTTCATTTAAAAAATCAATAAATATTTTCGAAAAGAAATATAAGAAAATAATAATTTGTGCGAAGATTGATTAATTTATGAACAGGTCTTTATAAGAAGTGTGATGTTGATAGTTAATATTTAAACAAAAATTGTGTTGCCGAGCAACTGGTATAATAAAGTGATTGTGAGTCAACGTCTAGTCTGCCGTCTAGACATTTATACTTCCAAGAAATGAATCAGTATCAATCCTCGATACTTTTTATCTGCAGTATCGATACTTTTTGAATTGTAGTTTCTGGTAAAACACAGGATTGCGCGAGTGAAACACCCTTTTTGTGGCCCTGGAAAGTGTCACTAATTAAAACGCAAACACGGATATTAGATAACAGATTATATTATACAAGAAAGATAGAGTTACATAGAAAAGGTAAGAAGTCTCGTACTGTTCGGATAACATCGATATTGATCTGCCTCTCTGGCAGCGAAATCTCTGTACTAATAACAGTAAGAAGAGTCCTTTATAGTTGGATGGGTAGGGTTCCCACAACAATCCTCTACATCGATCAGATCTAACTTAATCACATATTTCCTTGATTCCTAAAGAAAACTGACATTTCAAGACTGAGATTTTTAAAATGTGAGGGTATAAAAAGAAATCAACGGCACTGATTCAGACCATATCAAAACGGGTGCTTCGACAAATGGAAAACTCACTGGGATCCTGAATGCTTAGGGGACTATTTTAAAGAAAATTAACGTTTCTCTCGTAGCTTTTTTTAAATTTATTTGTTTATTTATTTATCATTTATTTATTTATGAATTTAAAGAACGATGTAAAAACGATTTTGTAAACGAGGTTACTCCATATGGATCAACTTAGATTCGTAGGTTTCAAAAGTGATTCCTAAACAGTGTTGAAAAAGCGATTCAAAAAGAAGAAAACCAGTTATGTACTGTTTATTTCCTTATATATACATACAAAGGAGGCAGAAAGCCTCAATAATTTTGTGGGGGAGGGGAAGAGAGCGGTCATGTTATTACAATTATAGTCTAAGGGTCCCTTGCAAACCACATTCGCTGACCCATTCAACAGTACAATATATAATCAGTCATTCTTTACTAAGCACGCCGCAACCACCAAAATACCACACTTGCTCTGTGAGAAGACCTACATAAAACCCCGAATGAAATGTATGATTTTATTTACAAAAATGATTTTATATACAAAAATGTTTATGAGATGGGGATGGGAGAAAAAAACCCGAAAGAGAATGCAAAAACGAAAAAAAAAACCCCAGTAATGTTCTGATCTATTCTGAATAAAGAAAATATTTAACCATTAAGCAACCATGACGTAAGATCTGACGTCAGGCGGTGTTTTGTGAAAATAAATAGTTTCGGCAGTACGTATATTTTGGTCCAGGGCAAGGCTCCGAAAAGGAACCAATGGCAGACTTGAAGCTGCAAGGTCCCCGGTTTCGGTTGGGCCACCTTCAGGAGGGTGAGCTGCATTATTGACTCCTTGGGACAAGCTTGGCTCATCAGGCTCACATTGCACTAAGTGGGTCGATGAGCAACTTAGACCAGCAGGGTTTGAGCCTCGGCTCGTACCTGACCTTACCCTCCCCTGATACCCACTTTATCGCCCTTCGGGTCATTGACCTTGTGTCAAGCCTTGTCTGGTGGAAAGCATAGGCAAATAGGGGTAGTACATATACAAAAATACAGCTACCTTCACGATTAATTTTTAACGTTAATGTACGTGGTGAATTCAATAGGTTTCCAGACTTTTTTTTATACAGGTATTTAAAATTGTTGTAGACTTTTGAAAATTCACTAGGTTATTGCTATACATCTTATGAGATAACTGACCAATTCTTATGATTTCAGCATCAAATGAACAGCCACAGCAGGAATTGAAATACACCATACTAAAGCCTAATTGTCACAGCTGGTGAATTTCAAAAATGCAATCTGGACGTGTTGACACTTTAGAAGAACAATATTCAATAAAATGATGTTTTAAACTTGGAAAAAATGCTACAGTAACGTATGGAATGCTTCAGACTGCTTTCTCGACTATCTTGCATGAATCGAGCATCAGTTTTTGAGTGGGATAAGAGATTCAAGGAAGGCAGGGAGTCTGTGAGGGATGATGAGAGGTGTGGGAGGAGTAAGGAAGTCAATACACCAGAGTTGATTGGCCAAAGGGTTAGGGTTAGGGTTACTATGTTGAGGTTTTAAGGGAGTTCATGAAGAGATTCGGTCGGAAGAGGCCAGCACTCTTCAAATTGGATTAGTGGCATTTCCTGCAGGACAATGCACCAGTCAAAAACTCCATGCTTTTTACAGACTATTTGACCAAGATGGGCATCAAGACAGTTCGTCACCCTCCCCATAGTCCAGACCTTGCTTCCTGTGAATTTGGTTATTCCCTAAGCTTAGAGGCTGTCGTTATGAGACAAGTGAGGTGATGAAAGAGGCTTTGACAAAGGTCATTGAAATGCTCACATAAGAGGACTTCGATGGTGCCTTCCAGAAGTTGTCGAAACGGTACAACAAGTACATTGCAGCCGGAGGAGATTACTTCGTAGGGGACTAGAGTTGTGTGCACTATCAATAAAAGTGCCCATAGGAAAAAAGTCTGGAAACGTATTTAATGATCCTCGTATTTACTTTGAAGATCATTTCAAAAACGATAATATATCCAAGTGACACATATTCTTCCGATGTTTTATTAGGTCGATAGTTTTTAACTGCTTTCTTTAAAAAGTCTGGAATATAGAAACTTTGATTAAACCTGGAATTTAAATTGTACGAAGCCTGCAGTGGTTTCAATAAACAAGTTTTTAGCTTATTTTTCTTTTTAGAAATTTGAAGCTGATTTTCCTGCTGGGAAATGTAAAAAAAAAACTTTTTAAATACAAATTCTGTTTTGTATAATAAAAAGCACTGGAAAAACACTTGGCCTTTTTCCAATAAAATTCTTTTTTCTTCTTTGGAAAAGTTGTTCAGTTAATGAGAAAATAATTATCATAAATAAAATAGCGTTCCTACCTTGGCTTAGCAAAGCAAACTAAATTGCCAAAAATTAAGGACAGTTACCTAATAACCTGTAGCTCCTTTCACATGAATAATGGCGGCTAATCAATCTGGTATAGAATTTATAGTATACTATGTCGTTGTGTGAGTAGAGCTATTCAAAACGCTTCCATTTTACTATAGAAATGAACTGGAAAGGGCATTTTACAATAGGAATATAATTTTAGAATAGGAATATTTTGGAAAGACCATTCTATCATAATAATGTATTAGAGAGACGATTTTACTATAAAAATGGAATGGAAAAGCCATTTGATTATTCATCATCATCATCATCATCATGTCGTGCTGGTAGCACGGATATCCCTGACCCTCACTCGCCACTTTTCCCTATCGTTCATCGCCTCA
Organism: Sepioteuthis lessoniana; assembly: GCA_963585895.1. Taxonomy (NCBI): domain Eukaryota; kingdom Metazoa; phylum Mollusca; class Cephalopoda; order Myopsida; family Loliginidae; genus Sepioteuthis; species Sepioteuthis lessoniana. The sequence goes on from OY757942.1 coordinate 7,577,837, forward strand.
GGCAGGTCTTCTGGACAACATCCCGTATCCTCACATAGTTGCTGAATGAATGTTCGTGCTGGTCGTCCTGCTTTTGCACAGCCATGTGTGCATCACTTATGAGTTTGTCCCTGCTTTTCCAGCAGTGTCCTGCATGTCTGGTTCGTCTAACTTGAATAGTTTTCGTGATAGGAGGCAGGTGGCCGTACAGTTGGTGTTTTGTGGGGTGTTGCCGCCAGGACTTGTTCAAGATTGCACGCATCATTCTTGTGTAATTGCCGTCTAGCTTCTTCTCCAGCCGTTTTGTTAGAGTCCATGTAGTGCATCCATATAGCAGTAACGATGCGACCGCTGCCTGGAAGAAACTGCGTTTCATTTTATCAGTTAGGTCTGATTTCCATATAATCGATAGCCTATTGATAGCTGTCCATGCTTTCGTTAACCTCGTGTCAATGTCTTTTTCGGTTGATGCGACGCTGCGTCCTAGGTAAGTGAATTTGTCTACTAGTTTAAGAGGGATTCCGTCTAGAGTGGAGACGTCACCTGATGGATTATAGCACATATATTCCGTTTTGTGTGCATTGACATAGAGGCCTATGCCTGTGGCTGCTCGTTCCAAACTATGCAGTAGATTTGATTATTGGATCACATTAAAAAGTGCATTTTGATATAGAACTGTTATTGGAAAGACTAATTTACTAGAATAATGTATTGGAAAGGCCTTTTTTACAACAAGAATACACAGGGAAAGTATTTTACTATAGAAATGCATTGGAAAATGCATTTTACAATAAAAATGCATTAAAATAACATTCCAAATATTGTACCATATTCACAATTAACGCTATGTGCGAAATGGACATATAATGTTCATAACGATAATTCATTTCAAGAACATATAAATCTCGGAATTCGAAAACATGTAACGACTTCTTGTTCAGGTACGAAACCTTTTTATTAACTTTGAGTTAAAGGTCTCGACGTATGGAGGAGAGACACAATCTTCTATGCTGTCTTATTCATTTGGCCCCCAACTCGTGCGGCCCCATTAGGGCGCAAGTTCGCCTCACGTCTGTGAGCCCCAAAAGTCAAACCTCTTCGTTTGGCATCTAGTAACCAACTCTTTCTCTCTTCAAATTCTCACACAAACGTCCGCGCGCTTCCGGTGCGTGACGTCACCCGCACCCTGTCACCTCGGTTCGTTTCCGACTATTATGACATCTGAGTGACACCTCCATCCGCCCGCGCGCACCCGCGTTAACACCTGCTTCAATGTTGCACCTAACTAATCCATGTGCTGAGCCGAAAGGTTCTCAGCCTAACTAAACTCAAAGGCATGAACCGAAATCCCTCGGCTATTTTATAGCAATATTCCTTAGTATCACCCATCTTGAATCAAAGAATATCCCCATTGCACAGTTGAATACTGCGTATCTGGTCAGGTGAAGGTTTCAGCCTTTTTACAAGGGCAAGTACATGAGTACGGAGAAAGCATGACGTTTTTTTAACAAGTCATTCATTAGAGTTTTGTGCTGGCAGTTGATGGGACTCTGTAATGGTTTCAATTGCATCCATGAAGCCCGCTAATAACATTAGACTCTGTATTTACACGTGTCACATTGACAGACGTGGGTGGTTTAAAAAGTTCTTAGCCTTACCCAGAAAAAAAGAGCCGAGCTAAAAAATTTTTATCATCATGCTACCACTTATAAATCTAGAAAAAATTGAATTAAGTTTTTTCTGTTTTTTATAAGTGGTAGTGTTGTCGCAATAAAAATGTTCAGCTACGTTCTTTCTTGGTTAGGCTCAGAACTTATATTTTTGAATACCATTTACGCCCCCCTTTTATACTGACAACGTTTCCCTGGGGTCTATAATTCTTCCAAGATAATGCACCCCTTCCACTCCGATCGAACACTCAACTGATTTCTAGCTACTATATTTATCCTGGGATCACCAGATTTAAACCTCATTGAGTAGCTACATCCAACAAACACCCTGAATAGCTCTAGATTTATTGACCTTAATGGCATGTGAACCTGTCAAGGGTTATTCAATAACTCGAGGTTTGAGTATCACGTTCATTGAACGTTTATGTTTACAATTTTTGTTTCGAAATGTTTTTGTTTTTTTTTGCATATAATCCTATTGAATAATTTTTAAACAGGTCTGTTTGACGTATAGATGGAACCTGAACAGGTGCTACACTCTTGGTGAGTGGATCTGGGAGTAATGGCAACGAAGGTGTATTCCACACTCCCAAGATGTCCAGAACAAAAGTCTCACCATCAGATGCAGTTTAGTGTCATACCCAGAACCCTTCTTTCCTTTGTTAAGTTTTTCAGCCTCTTTTCAAAGTAGAAAATACGAGATATAGGTTTATTTTTCGACTTAAAAAAAGAAACATACTTGTTGGTACAGTTCCAATTGTTTATAAATATAACAAGTGGAGAATTTCAAACATGTTTTCGTATCAAATAAGTGATAAGTAAGAAATAAAACTGTTTTGCTTTCCAAATTATTTTGGCAAGAGATCAGTCTAATCGGTTACAATAATCAAAGTCAGTCAATCAGATGATAATATTTGCCTCATGATCGGTTCAAATACGTAAAATCTTTCAGTTTCAGATTTTCATAAATTAAACTGAGTCTGTTTTGCATCTTTCTTTTTGTGTTTGTCTGAATTTTAAAAAACTAGTTGAGCCCTGTCGACCGAATTTAGAATAAGCTGACTGTATCCCCTGCCGAGGGGTAGGAAAAAAAGGGGATCCTGATAGTGACACTAAAATCTGGAGCCCTGGCCAATGTGGAGTACCTCTTTGTTGCTAATACCCCCAGGTCCTCTACAAACCACAGTGGAAGTATTTGTTAATGTTCCATATAAGATTCAAATAAATCTGTTTAAAAATTATTTGCATATACATTTACCAGCCCCTCCGCTCGGGCAGGATGTGACACAAGGTCAATTTTTAAGCGGAGTTTAACAGGTTTGAATTCAAAGTTTTCCTTCTTTTAGACTATTTGCCTCATAAAGGCTGAAAGGGAGTGTCCTCGTGGTGTAATGGTTAAAGCGATGGACTGCGGAATCGTAGTAAGCGAGTTCGTACTCCAGTCGCGCTATTACGTTCACTTTCGGGCAAATACCCTTCGGAACGGTATGAACCCCCTTATCCTCCCAGCTATGGGTTAAATAGTATCACTACTATTCTTCTAGGAGAATGGCTTTGGCATTAAATAACCTAAAAAGAGTTGATATGCCAAGAAACCAAACCTAATAACTAATCATAAAGGCTGAAGAACAAGGCTGAATAATTGGATCCATACCTTTCCCAAGGGTATTAGTACTATGTGAAATGCAATCAACCTCTATGGGTTATTGAACAGGATTTGAACTCGTGTCGCCGAGTCCATTTCCTATGACGATAACCATTACACCACGGACACCAAAAATATAAGTGGACAGTTAAAAAAGTTCTGAGCCTAACCAAGAAAGAAGAACATAGCTGAACATGTTTTATTGCGACAGTGCTATCACTTCTAATAATTATTCGTATTAGAAAAGAACACTTAACATCATATAACGGCAAATAATTGACACTTCCTTGGAACCATATAACTATGTGCAAACAATTGATTCTTATTGAATAAAAAATATTATTTTAAACCATAATTGGAATGCAACTAGAAAATTTGTTTCTGTTATTTACCAAAATCATATGAAAGACATTTGCGGGGAGGTGTTTAATTGCCAAATCCGTCTTTTTTTTTCCAAATTATCAAACCTTTGATTATTACTTTCTAGTTATGTATCAATATTGAATTCATAGACAGTTTACGAGAATACCATGATCATCATCATCATCATAATCATCAAGTCGAGCAGATAACATGGATTTCCCTGACTCTCTCTCACCATCCGTCCCTTTCATCCATCACTCACGTCAGATCCTTCAAACTACATCTTGTGTCCGCACAGAGCTGTAGTAAATAGTTTTTTTTTGTTGATTGGCCAACATTAGCTCGTCCATGTGTAGGGGTCCAGAGAAGAACGTCACTTCGTCCTGTGATCTAAATTACAAGAAATTCAAATTTTTGGCGAATTTTTGGTAAAATCTGGGACCTCGCATTTAAATGATAGGTGTCATCCCAATTTTGACTGAATAAAATTATGCGTTTGATGTTTTAAAGCAGAAAACTTTTTTAAAAATTGTCCACCATTGTATTTGAAGATAGGAGAAAAAATGGTGTCCACTGGCCGCCACCCCTTTGCAGTGACAGGTATCAAACTAAATATCAATATATAAGAAAAGTCATATACTATTACACACACATAACTAAACTCACCCACTATCACACACACATAGCTACACTCGGAAAAGGTTGCCCAGTTGGCTGGGGCTGTAGAATACACCGATTGCAACTCTGCAGAAGGGTAAGACCCCCCTAATGAGTGTCCTAGATATGACACTAAACAATCTGATGGTGAGGTTCCAGTGATGCTGGGGCTTTGGGGAATGCGGAGTACCCCTTCATTGCCATTGCTGCCAGGTCCACTCTGGCCCGGAATGGTAGCACCTGATAAGGGTCCCATCTATGGGTTAAATAGAACTAAACTGCATACTTACGCTAATCTGAATTGTTTGAATTATAACTGTTTGACTAAACTGAATAGATTGAAATAGAAATGTTTTTGACGATTAAACTGTAATAACATTTAAACTGCATGCTTATGCTAAACTGAATTGTTTGAAATGGAAATGCTTTTGACATTGAAACTGTACTTACACTAAACTGAATTGTTTGATATAGAACTGTTTTTGACATTTGATTATGTATTAACAAAATCTGTACTTATAGTAAACTGAATTAGCTGAATTAGAATTGTTTGAATAAACTGAATAACTTAAAATGGAATGTTTTTTACAATTAAACTGTGTACTCATGAATTTTTTGAAATAGAACTAACTATTTGCATAAAAATGAATTTGGCTTTAAATAACCTACAAAAGTTGATAGGCCATAAAACCGAACCAACCAACCAACCAACCAACCAACCAACCAACTACTCATGAGTAAACGAGTTGTGGCTTTTTAAGTGTGGTATATATAAAATCTGTTTACATATATTAGATATATATGATTTGTAAACAAGATTTGGCATTCAATAACCCATACAAGTTCAAATCCTGGACGAGACTGATTGCATTTCACATAGCACTAATACCCTTGGGAAAGGAATGAATTCAATTATTCTCCCTCCAACTATGGGTAAATAGTAGGACAGATTAGGTTCTTCAGCCTTGGTGAGGCAACTAGTCTAGGAGAAGGAAAAGTCTGAATTCAAACCTGTTAAACTCCGCTTAAAAATTGACCTAGTGTCATATCCCGCCCGAGCGGAGGGGTTGGGTAAATATTAATAACCCATAGTGGTTGAGATGCCATAAAACACAACCAGCCAACCTACTCGGAAAAGGCATGAAACCTTCTACAAGGGTAACTTTGGCATTAAATAACCCGGGAAAGTTGATATGCCATTAAATCAAACCAACTTTTAAAATCACGAGTTAATTCTATTCTAAACTAAAGATATAAAAGTGTTATTATTTTTAGTGAAACAATACAATTGAAACCGATCTTATGTGTTTTAGTCACGTTCAATGGTACATACACCCTCATAGGCCATTCAACATCAAATCCTATGCATACACATATTAGATATATATGATTTGTAAACAAACATCTTGTAGATAACACTCCTAAATAATCCAGGTCCCATTCCTTCGCACACGCCTAATGGTTTCCCACTATTGCTATCGTACAAGAATATTTCCATTTAGTATTAACCAATTGTTGGTCAAGTTAAATGGTTTCAAGTATTGCTATGGAACACTTACATTTGTCATATAATTAAGGAATTTTCTTTTTTCATATTAATCATTTTTCGTTAATTATATTTTATCATTCAGTTTGGTTGCGATTTGAACTATTCGGGTCAAGAGTTTAGGTGTATAATCAATTGGTGCAGTTTACGCTCGTGCGCAAAGGATATGACTATCACCATTGTTATAATAAACCCCCCGGCAGGAAATGGGGCTGGAGTGAGGATGACGTCATGCCCGGAAGAGATGGTCCTGAGAATTTGAGGATTTTAAAGTTGAAAGTTGAAAGTTGACATTGGACCATGGAGGTTGATACTTGAGTTTCTGCTATTGGGGCAGAGAGTTGAGATTTCTACCGTTGTGGCGGCGGTAAAGTTTTTCGGATCTCTACCAGCAGAGATGAATTGAGAGCTTAAACACCACGAGAGGTGCCGAACGTTGTGGGTGGGGTTAGCATAGTATGATTAGGAAAGACTTTTAAGAACTGTATTTCTCTCCTCGTGTCAATGAACTGAAGTCAAGAAGTTGATAAAACTGTTTGTACTTGAACAATAGAACCGTCTGCATTTGTATTGTGTGGTTTTGTAAACGTATACGTGCACACAGTTAAATGGTTTTAAGCATTCCTACGTAGCATAATTCTATCTAGTATTAATTATTTGTTTGCACACAGTTAAATGGTTTCAAGTATTGCAATGTAACATCATTCTATTTAGTATTAATTATTTGTTTTCACATAGTTAAATAGTTCCAAGTATTCCTACGTTCCATAATTCTATCTAGTATTAATTATTTGTTTGCACACAGTTAAATGGTTTCAAGTATTGCTATGTAACACCAATAGTTCTATTTGCACCCTTTTATATGGTTTCATGTATTGCTATATAACATTAATAATACAAATTAACATCAGTTATTTGTTTGCACACAGTTAAGTCCTTATGTATTACCAAACTCTACAGCATTGAACCTCTGTCGCCAAAAAATAAGAATATAAAGTTGTCCAAAAGTAAGTACACCACTTTTCGATATTAATGCAATTGTATAAATGTTTATTGGTTTTCACTTCTGTAGATTTTGATCATAAATAATATCTAATATTTTGACAGCAAAATGTTTCAGAAGAAACGATAAAACTTCCTGGGTATAACCGTGCAAATACTACAGTATAGTTGCACTACTTTGATTCTTGTGAAACGATTGGAAAAAAAGCTCGATGGGAATTATGCAGGGATGCTGCGTACTAAATAAATCCTAGAAGCAGCACTCTAATCAACAGTAGCTGTACGGATACTTGCGTCTCATCTCACAAATCAACCATGAAAGACGACAAGACATGTTAGGCACAGCTGATGAAGTAAGGAAGAACTCATGAGTGAATTCATTTTCAAACTACGACATATGGACACACCAATATTTGCTGAGCAGCAAAAACTTACATTCATTACACTGTGTAGATACTGGGCGGCGTCTAGAGGACTTATGAGGGTCGATAGGGGAGGGATGAGAGTCTAAAGAATCTTTGCTGTCGACACGCCTTCATGATGATGATGATGATCTTTTCTTAATTATCGTTAGTGGAGTAATTATGTATGAGGTGTACTTATGAATGAGGTGTACTTATGTATGTGGTATACTTATGGATGTGGTGTACTTTATGTATGTGTGATTCTGTCTATGAACCGACGGATTCACATGATTCAAATTACAAAGTCATTTGGTCTGTTTATTGTTAAATTTTATTTCATCTGATATGTGGAATTAGATTTTGTCTGTGAAGGATAGGGGAAACGACTGACGTATATATAAAGGATAGTAACACCTGTCAAAGAAAGAATAACATTTCAAAGCGTCTCATGCGACTGTTTATAACCAGAACGATTGGAAGAACCCAAAATATGCACCTGCTTCTCGCAGACAATTACATTTTGGATTGTAAAAGAGACAAATCAAACGGCTAAATTCTTATGCGAAACATTTAAGGTTCTTTAACAAAAGTAGATATACACTGTTAAAAATTATTTTTTATAGAAGCCTCATAAGAATTGAAGAATAAAGTAGATTTAATTTGATTTGGTTTTATGGCATATCAACCAGTGTAGGTTATTTAATTCCAAATCCAGTTTATACATATATTAGATATATATGATTTGTAAACATAAGTCAACAAAGTGAAATACTTCCAAGTATTGTTATACATCAATAACGATTCAATTAAATATCAGTCATTTACTTACACACAGGTAGATGTAAAAACATATCTATTTCAAACAATTCAGATTAGCATAAGTAATCTGTTTGCACTCAGTTTAAATTTCAAACAGTTCTATTTGACCCATAGATAGGACCCTGGGAGCCATGGCAATGAAAGGGGTACTCCACATTCCCCAAAGCTCTAGCATTACTGGAACCTTACCATCAGATTGTTTAGTGTCATATTCCGGATACTCATTGGGGTAAGGGCTTACCCCTCAGCATAGATGCAGTTGGTTTATTCTACAGCCCCGACTAACTGGGCAAAATAGATTAGAGAAAATATCGTAAATGTATTTTTACTTAAGCCATTTAAAATATTGGATTTCAATTACTCGAGCCAGTCAAACGTTTTGTAATATTTTTGCACGCATTATTTTGTAGCGATTATATCATGTGACTGAAGCAGTTAGAACTATATAAAGTATCCGCTGTGGATGGTAGTATCGCGGTAGTTAGTGTGTTTACATGCTGTGCAGTGCTCTATTTCAAAAGAATGGATAGATTCAGACCTTTTTTCAAGGGTATTAGCACAAAGTGAAACGCGAACAGCCTTGTCTCGGAATCGAACTTGCCTTGTCAATTTCTTCTGATGAAAACCATGACGATAAACGCATTTGCGAACTGGTACTTTAGTTTGTTCATTAGTCATTTAACAATTCGTGACTAAAAGTTAAGAGCTACTATTTAAAGTTGTTAGTTATGACACCACACTAAACACATTCAAACAAAACTGTATATTGAATTTATAACCGCGAATATGGGGAACCTAGTGAAGATCAAACTTGAGTTTTAATTGATCGGTACGGCAATTACACAAGAATGCTGCGAGCAATACTGAACAAGTCCTGGAGGCAACACCCCACAAGACACCAACTGTACGGCCACCTGCCCCCCATCACGAAAACTATACAAGCTAGACGAACCAGACATGCAGGACACTGCTGGAGAAGCAGGGACGAGCTCATAAGTGATGTACTCCTATAGACCCCCACATATGGCCAAGCAAAAGCAGGACGACCAGCTCGAACAGACATACAGCAGCTATGTGAGGATACGGGATGTAGCCCTGAAGACTTGCCAGAGGCGATGAACGATAGGGAGAAGTGGCGAGAGAGGGTCAGGGATATCCGTGCTGGCAGCACGACATGATGATGATGATGATGATGAAGACTTGCTTTCTCATTGTTATACCATGACGTGCTGTTCTTTATGACTAAGTGTTGCTTAGAATTTATCACAAGACCCTCTGTAAGAAGCTGATCGTAAGGATTGAACGCAGTAATCAATTGTTGGTGATTATTAAAACTAAGATGATAAGTTTTTTTTATTACAACGACTTATTTCCTAAGCAGAGATTAGTTTGGCTCATACATCCGTGGGACCGTTGACCATTACAGCGCACATTGCATTTTAACGGCTACTAGAAGAATAAGTCGTGGCAGCTAGATGATCTTGTATACACACACACACACACACACACACACACACATATATATATATATATATATATATATATATATATAAAGAGCTAGACGGTGGCCCTGAAGAAAGCAAGTTTGATCTCCAGTAGTGCTATCACGTTCACTTTTGGACGAATGCCCATTGGAAAAGGCATGAAAGCCTTCGTCAGTCTAGTTATGGCTTATATAATACCATTCCTGTTCAAAAACGATGGCTTAGGTATTAAATAACCCACGAAGACTGCAATGCTATTAAACAAAGAAACTATATATACATATGTGGATGTACATTCAGGAAAAATGAGAACAAATCGAAATAATTACCTTTTCATTCGAAGACCACTCTAGAAATAACAATCAATAAAGCTGAATAAATCAAACATTTCGACTTGGAGGTTCCATTAAAATCTTTAAGGAAGATAAGCAGCTCAGCGCTAACAGATGAGTGATGTTATATGAAGGCGAGTTTTATTAGTTTTTACTAATATTTATTCAATCTAGCATAAAAGTCTCAGTTTGCCTACGTTACCAGCTACTACTCACAGGTCATTCATTTTGTTTAAGCTGGACTGTTTTCTTAGAGTACTTATTACTAATCAGTAGTCATTCATTTAAGTCAATTATTTCTTTAAGCAGACTCACAGCACTCCATTTGCCTACTGTACCTGTTTCAACTCACAGTGCATCCATGTAAGTCTATTATTTCTTTTAGCTTGCCCACAGCAATCTGTTTGCCCACTGTACCTATTTCAACTCATAGGGCATCCATTTAAGTCTATTATTTCTTTAAGCTGGTAACAAGGTTTAATTTGCCTACAGTACTTGCTCTTATATGTGAGACTGTCGTAATTTCTAAAAACTTAAGTATATCAGAAAAAAAAAAAAACTACGAGTACTCGATACTGTGTAAGCATAGAATTAACTAAAAGGGATTTTTGTGAGGATAGCACTCTAACTAGTCCACCATTACATAATAATCAAGTAACTGCAGGACACACATATTTCCATAATAGGAAATGTGTGTGTCCTGCTTATAATATTAAACTCTATCTGGTTTCCTGCTCTGGAGCACTGAGGGTTTTTGCACATCCTTTCATTGCCAATAGCAACCGGGTCCCTTCTCACCCAATATGGTATTAACATACATGTTTAGATCCCAACGGCTCGCCAATGATCCGGGAGACTTGAGTTCAATCCCTGGTCGCATCATACCAAAGACTTTTAAAATGGTACTTGATACCTCCTTGCTTAACACTCAGCGATATAAGGTATATATCAAGGGTAAAGTGGAGCAATCCAGGGAAAGGAGTATCGCCCTCCCCTACACCTCGGTGTAGTAGCTATTGAAAAGGGAGCCCTCTGGTCGTCCTCGACTAAGGGAGACAACTTTACTTTTACTTATATAGGCAAAATCGATCTGTTTAAGAGTGATTCTTACTCGATATTTTGGCAAAATCCTCAAAAGAAGCAATAAAACAAAAAAAATGTATAATGAATGTGATTCCCTAACCTCTGGCCATAAAATAAACTCAGAATGGTTGACATCAATAAATCAATTTTTCTCAAAAATAGAAATGTCATTCATTTTAAAAGAAAAGATATTTAAACAATAAACATAGAATTTGTAGTTTTTTTTACATATGCTGTTAAAATTTGAGGTTATTTGAATAAGAATTGGTCAAGATATGAGATTACAAAATAATATCCTTTTTTCTGAAACACCCAGTATAATAAATATAAATCTTTTTAAATGCCTTTTCTTTTCCAATGAATCGTATTTCTATACCTGAAAAGACATAACAAAAATAAACATTAAACATTGAATTTGGAGTTGTTTCTACACATGTTAAAATTAGAATTAGACAAGTTTAAATTACGAAATGATATCAATTTTTCTGAAACACCCAGGACATCATAAACCTTGTACATATGGATGTACGTAAACGCAAAAATGAACAAATCCAAAGAATTACCTTTTCTACAAAGATGACTGAAGGAAAACTCTCAATAAAACCGAATAAATCAAATATTTCTCGATGTTTCAACTTGGAAGTTCCATTAAAATATTTAAGAAAGTTAAGCTACTCAGTGTTGACGGATAAGTGATGTTATATGAAGGTGTTACTTTCTTGTAACATTATGATGAGAACATTATTTCGTTTGTTTTGGGAGGCTTTTAACCAGGCCGTTTCTGTTGAGGTAAATCGTTAGACTTGTAAAAGTTTTGATCTGAAAGAAAGAAAGAAAGAAAGTATAAAAATGAAATTGATAACAGGAAAATGAAATCACAGAAATATTAAATCGAGAAATAAAAGTATCGATTTTAACTGAAGGAAAAATACAGGTTCTTGAATTACAAACGTGAGTTCACGAATCAAAAATATTGATTATAGATATTTTTTAAAAAGTTTCTCAAAGAATAATTCCGTTTGCCAAGTTGGAAATATGAAGATAGAAACTTTCAATCTGTTCATCTGCTGCTGTTGCTGCAAACAGCAGCAGCAGCAGCAGCAGTAGTAGTAGTAACAGTAAGAGTTGTATCTAGAGGAATAAAAGCAGGAAACTTATTTTGGCTGTATTAAGAGAAACGTTACGAAAGTAGTAATTTACGAAGGTCTTTACTTCGATTTAGCACAAGGCCAAATGAATGGGGCACCCAATGAGACTCGAACTCACTCGAAACGTTATGAAAGTATCTATTTATCCAACCCCTCCGTCACAAACATAATGTGGCACTCGCTTGTTTTGCGACATGAAGCACAGTTTTCCTTCTTCAAGACTGATGTTTTTTTTTACGAAAGCTAAAGAACACAGTCGAATCCATAGCTGGGAGAAAAAGAGGTGGATTCATGCCTTTCCCATGGGCATTGGCACAAAAGTGAAACACAAACAATTTCGTCCACTATTTGAACACAGCTTGCTGATTCCATGCAAGTGGGTGCTCCGAAAGTAACGCCTCCTCTTTATTTCCACAGACACAGATTGATTGATTTTAACGGTATGTCAACTCGTCTTGGGCTATTTAATGCCTAAAAATTAGAGAATCGCGTTCATTATACGTTCTTATTTACATTATTCTGTAGTTATTTTTTAAAAGAGGATTTTTTGCACACATTCCTGTCAAATGAAAATAATTTTTTACCATCTCTTTGTCTCATATAGGTTTGGTTTCTTTGTTTTAATGGCATATCAACCTTCGTTGATTATTTAATTCCAAAACCGTCCTTTTAGAATAAAAGTCGTGGTACTATTTCACCCACAGCAGCGAATATAAAAGAGTTGGTACCTTTCCGGAAATTAACGGAATAGCGCGACTGGAGTTTGAACTCGCTCACTACAATGTCGCAGTTCAGCACATTAACCACTACGCCAAGGAAACTCCTCCATAAAAGGTACTACCACACCGAAACAGAGTGGATCTGGGAGTAATGACAATGGAGGGATACTTCACACTCACTAGATGGAGCTTCCCTATAGGATACAGTATAGTGTCATACCCAGGACGCCCATTTTGCGGGGAGTTTTACCGCTCTCCAAGGACTACAGTCAATATTTTCCAAACCCCGGTGAAAAGGCGTTTAATGAAGTTAAGAAATGTGGATGAGGGTCGAGAAACAAATGGGGACCGTATATACTTCTTTTGCTGAATATAATTTTTTTGAAGACTCTTTGCGATTAATTTTTATTCTTAATTTTGACTTGTATATATTTTGTTATTTTAGTTGTTTTTTTCTCTCAATTCTACGACCGCAAGTCAAAAAATCTTCCAGCGAAAAAAAAAAATCATTGTTTAGTTGGTAAAGCAGTGTGGCTATTCCAGTTCTAGTCTCACCGAAAGTTGATCTTTTAGTACTGTTTCCGTTACCTACAGTTTCTCGCAGGCAACCCGAATGGATTGGGATTAATAAAAATCAAGTAAAAAATCAAAACGTCAAAGAAAATACAAGTTTCAAATAATTATATTAATAATTCACGGTACCCCAATCGAGCAAATATATAAAGAAATATAAGATACATTTATGAAACATGATCTTCTACAAAGAATACGTCTTGGCCAAGTCGCTGGGGTTGCAGAATACACCGACTGCATCTCTGCAGAGGAGTAAGACTCTCCCCAAAAGTGCCCTGTGACCCAGTTGGCTGGGGTTGCAGAATACACCGACTGCATTTCTGCAGAAGGGTAAGACTCTCCCAATAAGTGTCCTTTATATATATATATATATATATATATATATATATATATATATATATATATAAAGCAGTTTTGCTTCCAATAATGTTTTCATCAGATGATGACCCTGGGCTCAGGCATAGTTTCGAGACTGAAGCATTATTACCGCTAGCCCAGGGCGCCCCAGCAGTATTTCACAATACTATCAGACTTTATTGGATGGTGTTTGCTCTGTACGAATGTCATTTCTGTTCAAATGCGGTTACAGTCTTGTTTCGGATCTTTTTTTATATATTCCCTTTTCTTTTCTGGTGAAAGTCCGAGTTTGGTTAATATATATATATATATATATATATATATATATATATATATATATATATATAACAAAATTTGGCATTAAATAACTCACCGGGTGAGTGAATATCCCATTAAACATCGACCAACCAATTTCAAACAGTCTCTACACGTTCATTATCCCTGTCAACACATTGTTGGAGTTTCCCAAAGGTGATTAAAAATATTTCAATATTTCTATGAGAGTAAATTTTAAAATGACCATATAAACATGAACATATATATATACATATAAACAAGATTTGGCTTTAAATAACCCAAAAGATTTGATATGCCATTAAATAAAACCAACCAACCAACCAACCATGAAACTTCCACTTTTTATAAGTTTTGTATTTCTTATTTTTATCAATGGATTGAAAAATAGATTTACAAAAAAAAAAACGTTATTAAATTAAAAAAAATGCACTTATTAAATCATATACCTTTGTAAATTATTTTATAGATTATTATAATTTATTTATCATGATTTATTACTTGCTTCCTTGTAAATAAATAAATGTAATTTGACCAATTGGATTTAATTTTCTATTTATTCTACTTTGTTGATAAATAATAATAAGAATTTTTTGTTACGACCGAACAACGTGTTGACTTTCAGAAGATTTATTATTTGATGAAATAACACGTCATTTTTCAAAATGAGCTTTCAAAATAAGAAGTCTCTATACGTTTTACTCATCTCTTTCTCTTTTTCTCTCTCCCGTTTTTCCTTTATTTCGCTCTTTCCTTTCCCTTCTTTCTTTCTTTCTTTCTTTCTTCCTTTCTTTCTTTCTTTCTTTTTCGTTTTTTTCTTTCTTTTGTTTGGTTTCTTTTGTTTCTTTGCTCAATGGCATATCAACCTTCGTAGGATATCTAATACCTAAGCAATCCTTCGAGAAGAACATCAGAGATACCCGGGGGAATAAGGGGGTTCATTTGTTTATAATCTGGGGGGGTAGGGGGATAACAGGGTTCATACCTTTATAATCTGGGGGTATAAGAGGTGCCCGTGGTGTAATTGTTATCGTCGTAGGAAATGAACACGGCGACACGAGTTCAAATCCTGGACGAGACTGATTGCATTTCTCATTGCACTAATACCCTTGGGAAAGGTATGAATCCAATTATTCTCCCTCCAGCTATGGGTAAATAGTAGGACAGACTAAGTTCTTCAGCCTTGGTTAGGCAACTAGTCTAGGAGAAGGAAAACTCTGAATTAAAACCTGTTAAACTCCGCTTAAAAAAATTGACCTTGTGTCATATACTGCCCGAGCGGAGGGGTTGGTAAATATGATAAGAGGGATATGGGGTTCATACTTTTTCCGAAGGTATTGGTCCGAAAGTGAATGTCATAGCACGACTGAAGTTTGAACTCGCTTACCTGGAGGCAACAGCCATTGCGCAACAGGGTCTCTTCTTTCTTTCTTTCTTTCTTTCTTTCTTTCTCAAGATCAATTTTAAGCAGAGTTCAATAAGTTTGAATTCAGAGTTTTTCTTCTCCTAGTCTGGTTGCCTAATCAAAGCTAAAGAACCCTACAATTTACCCATAGCTGGAAGCAGAAGAGTTGGCTTCAAATCTTTTCCAAGGGTATTAGTGCTATGTGAAATACTAACTGCCTCGTCCAGGGTTTGAACGTGAGTTGCCGCATCCAGTTCCTACGACTGGGTCAGCGAAACAAAAGAGATAGAAAATAAGTATTACTTCAGCTCATTTGATCGACATAAACTATATATCCTGTGAGACGAAACAAACAAAGACTTAGACATTCCTTCTTCACCGACTCGGCCCAACCCCAACTTTGCTCCGTCTCCGACTGACTTGCCAGATTCTGTTGGCTGACTTCAACTTCTAACTTAAACTCAAGACGTGTTTGTATCCCCTCCTATATTTTCTTCTAATTATTCTCACTAACAAACCCATTAATCACACGTTATTGCTAAAACTTTTTAGTGATACGTCATAGCTAAATATCAGCTGATATGTATTTGACTGATCGTTTTGATATTTCACTAACGCCTAATTTAAAAGAAAACCATCTCGCTTTATTTTGACATCTGGTGACTCGCGCATGCAAAACATGTTTTACTCGCTTTGAACTTTAGAAATCGAAAACCTGCAACTACGAACTCAAGGTTTTTAGCTAAGAAAACAATTTATCAGTAAAAAAAATTGATTAAAATTCCTAATTATTTTACACTTCGTAGGTTAATTAATACCTAATCCATCCTTGAAGGAGAGTAGTTATACTATTTAACCCGGGGGATAGCAGAGTCACCGTGGTGAAATGACTGGACTGTCGCTTTGAAGTAAGCGAGTTCAAACTCCAGTCGTGTTATGATCACTTTCGGACTAATACTCTTGGGAAAGGCGTAGTATCACTGCAGTTCTACAAGGATGGTTTTGGTATTAAATAAGCTATGATGGTTGATATGCCACTACAGAATTACGGAAAATTCTTACCGAAAACACAACAATATTAGAACATCAAAATAACAAGCAAAAACTACAGATTCTCGAGGCACTACATATTAGAAACATACAACCCAAACTTTACAGAATTAATTTTGAATCTAGTGCTAATGTACTTAAATGTCTTTTGCTACGGACGCTATTTATTGAAACAAATTCAAAAAGTAAACGCTACACAATACAACAGTACAAACGCTCATTCTTACAAAGTAGTAATGTACATACAAAAGTTACATCACTTTTGTAATACATCCTCCCCTGATGATGGCCCAGAGTTGAGCGGAAAGTACTTGGGAAATAACTAATTATGGAAGGTTTATCAACCAATTCCCGCCGAATATCATAAGATCGTTACGGCAATTTGAAAGGATTAACAAAAAATATGTAGACAAAAAATGTCTATTATGTTCAATGAAATATGTATTAATGAAGAAATGCTGCCAAAAAATATATATTTTAAAGTCCATGATCCTGCAGCTCATAAATATAACAGCGCTTGGGAATACGGACGTGATCTCGTGAAGAGACAAATTACAGTCTATAAGAATAACATCAATACACATAATCTTGAGTCACAAAAATACGAGACAAACTCGAAAGCTCCATAACATTTGCATAACTCCACGAACTAGATTACAGATTTTCGGTAATCATAACCAAAAGTGATTACGAACACAAACTTACACTTCAAAAAAAGCTCAACAACCTTCTACAAAGGACATTTACTAATTCCAAATAATATTGACAAATATATCAATCTCTCAGACTTTAATTTAACTCAACAGCCAAAAGATTTTCTCAACTTGGGACCTAACTGCAATTTATTTCAAGACCAGCATCACCAAAAATACAGGAATTGAAATTTTATACCAAAATATTGTAAAGGTCCAGGATAAAAAGTTAATTTCAATCAAACCTGAATTCCG
Source organism: Sepioteuthis lessoniana (assembly GCA_963585895.1). Taxonomy (NCBI): domain Eukaryota; kingdom Metazoa; phylum Mollusca; class Cephalopoda; order Myopsida; family Loliginidae; genus Sepioteuthis; species Sepioteuthis lessoniana. Next base: position 7,595,314 of record OY757942.1, read on the forward strand.
TGATGTCCTTAAGACCGAAACCATCAAAAATAGATTCAATGAAAAAACAACCTACATTATTAACACATCAACTAAAAACTGCTGCTAAAGAATTACGCAATCACCCCAACATCACCATAAAAAAAGCAGATAAAACAAACATTTTTGTAGTACTCAATAAAACAGATTACCATTCAAAACTACAAAATATCCTCGATGACCATACAAAATTCAAAAAAATTAAATAAGAATCCTACCGACCAACTAAAATCAAAAATTAATAAACTAATCACTGCTAATAATGCCGAACTTAATAGCACAAAACTACCCAAAATAATTGGGGATTATAAACCCGGCTATTTTTACGGGACCATAACAATACATTAACCTAATCATCCTCTACGCCCTATTATATCACAAATATCTACACCGATCTATGAATCCACAAAAACAATAAAACAGCTTTTTTCACCATACTAGCATATTAGTTCAGGTTGTTTTGGTCATTTGACATGCCTTAGGTTTTGTTGAAAGTCTTTTCCCAAGTGGTTACCTTCATTTTTGAAATTGTTCAGTGTTACTTCGATTTTTTCTAAAAATAGAACCGTTTTCAACACGTTGTCTCGAAATCGAAATTACAGATTGAAAAATAATCCTAGGGAGTTATCTCCCTTGATGAGATGTTCAATTGCCTAGAAATCGTATCATTGTCAGACTGTGCCAAGACCTCGCACATTTGTTATTAAGCAGTAAATTAGACTGGGGATTGGTTTATTCTTGAATTTAGGACATGTTAACGGTATCGCACAAAGAAAAGAATTGCAACATCATTTTTTATGCGTCCCACAGTTACACAATAACTGTGAATTATGTTAGGTTTGGTTTGGTTTCTTTGTTTAAAGGCACATCAACTTTCGTTGATTATTTAATACCAAAGCTATCTTTATTAAAGAACAATAGTGATATTATTTATGTAAAGCGTTTGTGGTGTAATGGATACCACTGTAGGAAACGGACACGGCTATACGAGTTCAAATCCTGGACGAGACCGATAGCCTTTCACAATGCACTAAAAACTTTAAAAAGGTATGACATCCAATTATTCTCCTTCCAGTATATAGTAGGACAGACTGAGCTCTTCCAACTAGGTATGAAAGCCTGTCTTGTGCTGTATTCTGTTTATGTGGAGGGGTTGGGTAAATATATATTATGATGTCAAAGTCCAGCATTTTAACCACAACGCTACAGGGACTTCCCCTGGAAAAATAATGACATTATGTTAGTGTGTATTTACCAAACCCATCCACCATAGGCGGGATGTGACACAAGGTTAGTTTTCCTCCTCCCAGACTTGTCAAAGTTAAAGATCCCAATCCGCCCGACTATTTACCCATACCTTACGTGATTGCTATCATCGTAGAATATGGGCATGGCGACTCGAGTTCAATCCCTGGACAAGGTTGTTTCCATTTCCGAAATCACTTAAACCCTTGGGAAAGGTAAGCATCTAACTAATCTTCCACCAACTATTGCAGAACAGCAGTGCTTACTCGGCTTTTGAAATCTTGGAAAGGCAACCCGTTTAGAAGAAGGAAAATTCTAAATTCAAACCTGTTAAATTCTGCTTAAAAATTGACCTTGTGTCGTATCAGAGAGGTTGAATAAATGCATACCTGATGGAATAAGAGATAGATTTATGGGTTTCTGAATGAACACGAAGGCATGAACACGAAATGAAATGAAAGCAGCTCGCTCAAGGCTTATTCGAATCGGCTCGCTAAATCCCATGCCAATAACCGATAATCCACGATCGCCATTCTATTCGTTGATAAGCATTTATCTCTATCTAATAGTGTAAACATTTCGAGTAATGGTTTTAGAGAAAACGATTGGGTAACCTTCGTAATTTAAAATATCACCCCTACCTCCAGGGAGGACTTTCATTGAATTAATAGAAAACTTCGTTTCAACCTCAAAAAGTATAATTTAAAAAGGACGCTCATATTGATTTTATGAATTTCATATTTCATTTTAATTTCTAGATGAAGCATTATCTATCATTACCAATTTTGACAGATATTTTTATTCTAATTGTTTTGTTAATTCTATTATTGAATTCAATCAAGTCATCATTTCTATGAACAGTGTGTATTTGGAATAGTTATTAGGGATAAGCTCTTAGAGGAATCGAATTCACGTCTCTTTTTATAAAGGAGAAGATTGGTTAGGTGTACCTGTTACTTTCTCATTAAAATTTGCCATAAAAAATACCCAACTACAATAAAAAATATGAAAGAAAATATTCGTCAAAACTAATAATAATAAAATTATAATAATAATAATGATAATAATAATAATAATAATAATAATAATTATTATTATTATTATTATTATTATTATTATTATACACAGGACAAAACCATAAGAACCAATCATATCGAAGCGTGAATAGATAAGACACAACAAAACAGTAAATGTAGGCTATGTGGTGACAGAGACGAAACGATCAGTCACATAATAAGCGAATGCAGCAAATTAGCACACAGAGGGAGTATAAGGCGAGACACGATTGGGTCGGCGAGGTGATCCACTGAGAAATGTACAAGAAATTTAAATTTGACCACACTAACAAATGGTATATGCACAACCCAGGACCTGTCCTAGAAAATGACACACATAAACTCCTTTGGGACTGTGACATACACACGGATCACCTAATATCGGTCAGATGACCAGACCTTATAATAATTAACAAAAAAAAAAGAGAATTTTCTAAATTATCGACTTTGCTGTCCTCGCTGACCACAGAATATAATTGAAAGAATGTGAAAAGAAGGACAAGTACCTCGACCTTGCTAGAGAATTGAAAAAGCAGTGGAACATGAAAGTGACGATTGTATCAATTGTGATTGGTGCTTTTGGCACAATAACTAAAGGATTATTAAAAATCCTGGAGGACTTGGAAGTTGGCAGACGGGTAGAGACTATTCAAATGGCAGCATTACTGAGAACGGCTAGAATACTGAGAAGAGTCCTGGAGACTTGAGGAGACTTGCTGTCTCTCAAACTCCAATGAAAAACTGTCTGCTAACGCTGATGTGAAAAACTCTAATGAGTCAATAATAATAGTAAAACTGTGGGACATGAAAGTGCTAATTATACCAATTGTGATTGGTGCTCTTGGTACAGTCATTGAAGTATTATTAAAGTGACTGGAGGACTTGGAAATAAGAGGACGAGTGGACACCATCGAAACCAATACATTATTGAGATCAGCCAGAATACTGAGAAGAGTCCTGGAGACTTGCGGAAACTTTCTGTGACTCAAACTTCAGTGAAAGACCATCAGCTAACGCTGATGTGAAAAACTCTCAATGTGTAAATAATAATAATAATAATAATAATAATAATAAGGATTGACAATGCTTCATGTAAAAAATACTTTGGATATTATAAATGGGCAAAACAACATTTTTGAACTCGATTCACTGTGTCCATTTCTGACAAGGATAACCGTTGCAACACGTGCGCTTAACATTTCGGTGTAATTTAGGCCAATGATCTCCAATCTTTTTTCATCATACGAATTTCAATTAGTTTTTAAAAGAAATCTTTAATATGAATTATCGTCAATATCTTTGCCTTGAAACAAGTTATATTAAAAACCCCTTTCACCTAAACCCTTCCCTACTTATTTCTTATCAGCTCCCAAAAATCTATCTGCACTTTCAAAACAAAAAATCTTTAATAAAACCTGATACATTTGACTTTAAATCCCTCCAAGTTTCCTGCAACAACTATACCCCCTCCACCATCTGATCATTTCTCTTCACATGCTTTTAAATAGAAAAAGTCCGAAAACAGTCTCTGTCTGAAGAAATTCGTGAAGATGAAATTAAGCAGAACGAAATATCACTCATCTAAATTTGAGTTATGCGTTTGATTTATCTAACTTCCCACAAATTTCTATCATACTGTCAGATTTGCTATAAAGCTATCTTTTCAACATATATATTGCTACTATACAGAGGTTTTGGGGAGGGCGCCACTCCTTTCCCTGGATTGTTCGATTTTACCTTCGATCCGAACCTTATAAGGGTGAATGATAAGCAAGGCATCATTTAGTACCATTTTTTTAATCTTTGGTATAACTCGACCTTGGATTGAATCGCCCAGTTTCCTGGGTTCATATATATATATATATATATATATATATATATATATATATATATATATATATATCTTCTTATATACATATATATTTTTCTTATCTTATATATCTTCTCATATATATATATATATATATATATATATATCTTTTATTTATTTTTTTTGATTTAACATCTGATGATGACCATCCGACCAGAAATAAATTTAAAATAACACCAAAGAAGAAATTTTTTTATATATAAAATTATATATATATATATATACATATATATATATATATATATAAGAAGATATATATATATATATATATATATATATATATATATTTCTCTTTAGATATATATATATATATATATATATATATATATATATCTTCTTATATATATATATATATATATATGTATGTGTGTGTGTGTGTGTGTGTGTGTGTAAGAAGATATACACACATATATATACATATATTTAAAAACACATATATATATATATATATATATATATATATATATATATATATATATATATAAAAGAAGACATATATATGTATATAAAAGTGATAGATAGATAGATGGATTGATAGACTGGTGTTGTATACATTTTTTTGTAAAGAAAAACGTTACAATCTTAAAATGACACATTACATTACACAATTTGGAATTAGAAAACTACCTTTTTCCAAGTATTTTTTTTGTCTTATTTTAAAATTTACACGCCTGGATGAAGTTTTAATGTTTTTACATGTAAAAGCCAAAACGTTAAATTTTTGCAGAAGTCCTTGTATTTTTTCATATTTGTACATTTTCGTATTATTGGATTTACTTCTGGATTTCCTACACACACACACACACACACACACACACACACACACACACACACACACACACATACATATATATATATATATATATATATATATATATATATATATATATATATATACGCACTCGCTTGCGCGTGCGTGCTTACATCTTTTCATTTTTTTGTTTTTTAAGAACGATTCTTTTTATTGAAAAACTGTAAAAGAATCTCAGATTTATATAGAATTGTTGAGAATCTTATGAATAATCTGATCTTATAGCATTCAAATAAATAATCTCGTAGATTTAATCACTCAAAATTCTGGAATATGAAGGTGACAGTTATACCAGTAGTAATCGGGACCGTTGGAACTATCTCCATGGACCTGGAAAAGTAACCCAGTGAATTGGGGATGAGAGGGAGAATTAAAACCATCCCATTATTCCGAAAATCATCTGCTATATTTTAAAGAGTCCAAATGACAAGAGGAGACTTGCTGTCACTCAGCTTCCAGTGAAAGACAACCATTAAAACTAGTGTGATGAACTTGCAAGGAGTGAAATAATAATAACAAGGATTTCTGGAATTTCTGGAATATTTGCAGGCACTTCTAGCAACACAATTTTTTATCGGTTTGAGAAATGTCCAGACAGAAATATTTTTCATTTTTTCTTTAACGATTTGAACAAAATCTTCCAGACACCCTTTCTTCCTTCTTTTTTATATGACTGTACGTCTGTGATTAATAAAGAATTTATAATGTGTAAATTATCTGGCACTTGCGTATAAATACTAGTCTTTATTCTACAAGTGTGCGTCTTTTCGATACTGACTGAGTACAATATTGATTAAGTTAGAGGTTTACTACAAGAACTGTCTTATGAATATCAAAGCACGTAGCGAGTATCTGTAGATTTCATTAATGTGAACTATATCTAAGCGATAATGAAAAGCAGACGAATTTATATCTCATTAAGCTGTCTCTCTTCATCTCCGTAATGAATGTTGAACTACCTATTGGATAGAGTGATAGATTTGTAATCGTTTCAGCACCTTGGTTTCTTTCTGTTCGTCTTTAATACTGAATTGATCACGTGATCGTCTATGAATGCGGGATTCTCTTCGTTGCCCTTGCCACCTACCCTCCCTCCCTCCCTCCCTCACGCTCATCCACCGACCGCTCAGGTTTTCGCGGGAACAAAAGACGAAAGACGGGTAAGTTGGGAGAAAGATTGAAGTAGACGATTGGACCGAACTATAGAGAGATGCCGATGAAAGCGAACAAAAATCCAATCATCTTCTGGACATAAAGTTTTCCTATCGGTTAGAGAAAAGACCCGACAGGACTATTCAGGTTCATTTTGTTTTCCATCAAAAACGGGAAAGTAAATTAAGTGAAGAAAAAAAAAAAAAAAACAGGTAAAGAAAAAAAATGAGCTGAAAATAAAATAAAAATAAAAAACGTACATAAATTATTAAGTCTCCTCTCCAAAAATTGTCTTCATCTCAGTCTGTTTCTTTCTCTCTATCTCTGTCTGTCTGTCTGTCTCTCTCTCTCTCTATGTATATATACGTGAAACAAGAAGTCGTGAGTTATTTTCTTGCCTTATTTTCATAATTTCAAATACTCAGTAATATTGCCCTGATTTTTTTTGTATTGTGCACTGTAAAAATGTTGCAGTTTGGATGCGCTTGTGACGCTGAATTCTCACCTATATATATATATATATATATATAGCTGTTTGAAAATCTTGAAATTTCTATGGGAGTTCCTAAATTATATCCTTTTAAGTTTCCACCTGTTCATTATTCCTGTGAACATATCATTGTAACCTTTCCCAAATGGTCTTTGTAATATCAGTTCTGCTTTTTGAATAAAGGTCCAACCATGGAAATAATTAACATTGTATAGATCCCCAAGACCAGCAAACCTTCACAAGTGAGTTCGAGTCTCATTGGGTGCCCCATTCATTCGGCCTTGACCCATATCGAAGCAAAAAGCTTCGTAAATTACAACATTGTATAATTACCTTTTGGAGATTCCAAATTTGTATTGACAGGGATTATCAACTAAGGGAGAGATTGAAATTATATCAGAAAAATTACTCCTATGAGGGTGTTGAATTTTTTAAATCACCCTCTCTCTGTCTCTGTCTGTCTGTCTATCTCTCTCTCTCTCCACACACACACACACACACACACACACACATATATATATATATATATATATATATATATATTCTCATAGGTATCTAGATATAATAAAAATTCTTATGTTTTTATATCTCTCTATAGAGCAGTAACTCAGCAAAAACGGAGCATCATAGCGAGGTATCATTAGAGCATTCAGTTTAATTACTTGAAGATTTTTAGACTATTTCCCTTCCTATTTACAAGTAAATGATAATTCTCCAGGGATTCAGTCACAACACACACACACACACACACACACACACACACACACACACACACACATGTATATATATATACATTCTCATAGGTATCCAGATATAATAAGAAATTTTATGTTTTTTATATCTCTCTATGGAGCAGTAACTCAGCAAAAAACGGAGCATCATAGCGAGGTATCATTAGAGCATTCAGTTAAATTAATCGAAGATTTTTAGACTATTTCCCTTCCTATTTACAAGTGAATGATAATTCAGTCACAATACACACACACACACACACACACATACATATATATATATATTGTCATCCACAGACAGCCCTGTTTCGTTCTATCAAAACTCTTCAGTGTGGCTAGACAGGCAAGATTCCCTTGTCTGACTGGAATGCCAATCCACACACACACACACACACACACACACACACACACATATATATATATTTATGTGTGTGTGTGTGTGTGTGTGTATTTATATACGTACTTGTGACATGGTATATTAACTTGTTGTATTAAAATCATTTCAAAGTAGAGCCATTGTTAAATCCATTTGGTACAAGTGTTTTATCCATTTATTTTCACTTGTTTCTATTATTGTTGTAATTTCTGTGGGTGTCAAATAGAACAGTTTGATGCTTAATCTGTGAAAACAAATGACTTATAATAAATTGACTTGTAAGAAATAGAACTGTTTGATCATTTAACTGTGTGTAAACAAATGACTGATGTTTAATTGAGATGTAAGTGATACATTGCAATACTTGGAACTATTTGGAACTAGTTAACTTTCTTGACTTATGCTTAATTGAATTGTTAGAAATAGAACTGCAGGACAATTTAACTGTGTATCTACAAAATGTGTTTACAAATCAAGTATTTGATATATATGTAAAAACAGAATTTTAAATAACCAACAATGGTTGATATGCCGTAAAACTCAACCAAACCAACCAACCAACCAAGCAAATAAACAAACACTTTTTGCAGAGAAAATATTTTTAGTTGCTTCTGCGCTTTTATGGACCATTTCGAACTCGTAAAATGTTAGTTCCCGAAGTAGACTATGTTGCATATTCATCTTTGTGTCTTTCAAATCACACATTGAGTGAAGCAATGCACAACATGTCAGCGCACCATCTACCACGATACTACCAACCACTGCGAGTAACTTTCTCTGTTTGAACTGTTTCGGTCGCATATACGCAACGCCAAGTAGCACGTACCAAAATATTGCAACACATTTGACCCTCCCTCGTAGAAGCAAAGAGTTTCTATAGTTTTAAGAAAAAGTCATTAACATTCCAAAAGTTATTCAGATGATTGAATTTCTTATTGCTTTCGTTGTACACATGCGGAAAAGCACTAGATTTTTCATTCATAAAACTCTGTCCAGATGAAATAAGAAAGAGATATACGTTTTTCACAATAGCACTGATCGTTTGCCAAACAGAATACTACACAGACGAACGATGACATTAACAGGCTGACTTTTCCATTTGCTGTCCGAAATGGAAACAATCAAGATTCATTTCAGTCGATACGCCATTTTGAAATGTTTTCGCGCCATTTTGGAAAATTGCCCTTTCCGACGAAAATAAAGCAATATATGAGACAACAAGGAAACTGTCTATAGCTGTTTACGATATGAAATAGGTGAATTATTTGTTTAAATAGAAAATTACCATTTATTTAACACATAAACACAGGTGATGGATATAAGATGAACAGAGCACTATTAACGTCATTGTCATGTTAGTGTTATTTTTGTTACTGTATGTATCTACCCAACCACTCCGACACAGGCAGGATTTAGCACATAGTAAATTTTTAACCGGAGCAAAGATGTTTTGAAATCTTTTAGACTGATATTGGTCTAGTGGGTAGTGTTCGCCAATGGTCCGGAAGACCTGGGTTCAATTCCAGGTCGCGTCATACCAAAGACTTTTAAAATGGTACTTGATGCCCCCTTGCTTAACACTCAGCAATATAATGTACGTATCAAGGGTAAAGTGGAGCAATCCAGGGAAAGGAGTAGCGCCCTCCCCTACACTTCGGTGTAGTAGCTATTGAAAAGGGAACCTTCGGGTCGCCCTCGACTAAGGGAGACAACAACTACTTTACCAAAGCTGAAGAAACAATCTGTTGTAGCATATATCTTAAATTAATGTTTTGAAGATATTCATCTTCCCCAATTTGGTCGGACATAGGATCATCATCATCATCATCATGTCGAGCTGCCAGGACGGATCTCCCTGACCCTCTCTCGCCACCCGTCTTTATCGTCCATCGCTCCCTGGAGGTCTTCAAGGCTATATCCAGTATCGGCACAGAACTGTTGTATATAGATTCTAGCTGGTCGTCCTGCCTTTGCTCGTCTATGTGAAAGGATCCACTGGAGTATATCGTCCTTATTTCTCCAGCAGTCTCCCGCATGTCTGGTTTGTCTAACTTGGATAGTTTTTGTGACGGGTGGTAGGTGGCCGTACAGCTGCTCTTTTGTGGGATGTTGCCTCCAGGACTTGTTCAATATTGCTCGCAGCGTTCTAGTGTAACTCTAACAGAAAGATCAAGATCCTCCCTTAAAGAAGTTTATATGATACAAGACCCCATCTGACGATGAAGGCTCCAATTTTGAAGATTTGATATGTATAGAATATCTCTGAGGTAGATTTGGTTAAAGATTATTCGTATTTAATAGGTCCGCATGCCCCCGCCCCCAATACTCTTAAGAAACAACTATACAACAAATGAAAATATAAGGATACAATGACTGCGATTCCCAAACCTCTTATCATAAAATAACGCATGACGGGTTGATATGGCATTAAAATCAATCGATGATTTTAGGTTCAGGAGTCAAATTCAAAAGACTTTTCAATTATTTCTGTTTTCTTTTTTTATAGCAATGCTCGGCAGCAACAGTTTCGTCACGGATATTTGTTATATAGTGACCCTCGACCGAGCTGTCAATCAAGAGATGCACCTATGTAAATAAGTGGAAGAACAGCGGAAGCAGATGGGTGTTAGAAAATAATATAACCAGGTGCCCGGACGGTTTGAGGCAGTTGGAGACAGAATGCCGAAGTGAGAACCAGCTGCAGACAGAGGGCTTTGAGCCCTTAGTGACCCCCGGCTGAGCAACCCAAGCCAAGATGCGAAAGAAATGCTGCTCTGGGAAAGGAAGAACTAGGGTCAATATAGCAGTCCGTCCTTTTCTCCAATCATTTTTCACACACAACAAACATCACCCTTTCGAAAATGAAGTGTGAGAGATTTATAGTTTTATAAAGAAGTGTATTCGTTCGTAATTGAAGTCGTCATTATCAGTTGATTATGGTTGTGAGTATACAACGTATTCTCTTGCTCATATTTTAACGCCACGAGCTTATCCTTTATTATTGTCTTCAATATGTGCTGTTCTTCGCTATCTTATTAATGAACAACAAAAAAAAAAAAATAACAGGAAAAAAGGGTAACTTTGCATGGTGAAATATTTCGTACATACTTCTTCCACTCTCTGTTCATTTATGAACAAAAAGAAAAGTTCTATAAAAATGAATTGAATTCTTTCTGAAGAAATATTTCTTTTATTTTCTAAATCAGATAAAACTCATTAATAAAATACAATTTTGGTGCATCCCCCTCCCCACTCCGCTCGAATTTTTTTTCTGTTTAATTATTCAAATAGTTAGTGTAATATTTTGAATCTAAAGAACTCACACCTCTATATGTAAGGATAAAACTTAATCGAACACGAAATAATCAATAACAGAACGTGAGACAAAATTATATATATATATATATATATATATATATATATCCGTATTTCTGTCCATATGTAGTTTATTATTGATATGAATTCATGTTGCACAAGGACATTCTAGTGAGCGATTCATATTGCATGAAATTTATTCACTGTGCAAGGACAATCTTTAGAAAGATATTCATATTCCATGAGACCGTTCTACTTTGAACTAATAATACTGTACAAGGCCATTCTCTAATGAGTGATTCGTATGGAATGACACCTTTCTATCGTGCGGAATTCTTTTGTACAAGGTCGTTCTCTAATGAGCTATTCGTATTGCATCGTGAGCAAATGGTATTGTACAAGGCCATTCTCTAATGAGTGATTCGGAATGGATGATGCCTTTCTATTATGAGCAATTTTTATTGTTGAGCATTTATTGTTTATACAGGCGTGTTGTTGTAGCGTTTATCTTTAAACTGGTTCTATAAGTAGCAGCATTAGCTAAATACATTTAGGTACATTAGTACTGGATTCAAAATTGATTTTAATGAGTTTAGGTAGTTTCTTTCTGGTATGGAACACTTTAAGATCAGTAATTTTTGCTTGTTATAAATATTAACTGCTCAACACTTACAAAGTAGTAATGTACATGCAAAAGTCACATCGCTTTTGCAATAAACACTCTCCTGATGATGGCTCAAGATCGTGTGACTCGAAAGGATTAATACAAAAATGTGTTGACAAAGTATGTCAACATGATGATGGCCCAAGATCGGACAGAAAGTACAACGTAACCAATTGATTTTCGGATTTTTATTAACCATTTCCCACCGCATACGCTCCCCCTTTGAGGGTTGAGCACCCTGGCGAAGGAGATTTCGGCTGCCGCTTGTATAATACAAAGCTCTTCGAACGAATTGAGCACTCTGAGATCCGGTAAGGTATAAAATGTAACAAACAAACGCTGCTACATAATACCCTAGCTGACGTGGAACGCTTGTTGGCCGAGCGGTCTGATACTAAGCCTAACGTAAAGTTGGGCGGGTTTCGATCCCAGCTTCGAGCGTCCTACGTGTTTAGCCACACTGAAGAGTTATGATACAACAAAACAGTCTGTCTGTGGATGACAATGTATATATATATATATATATATATATATATATATATCAAAGTAACTACTATTACATTTATAAGTAGTAAAGTTGGCGACCTTAGTCGAGGGCGACCAGAAGGCTTCCTTTTTAATAGCTACTACACCGAGGTGAAGGGGAAGGCACAACTCCTTTCCCTGGATTGCTCCATTTTACCCTTGATAGTACCTTATATCGCTGAATGTTAAGCAAGGAAGTACCATTCTTTGGTATGACGGGACCTGGGATTGAACCGTGGTCTCCCGGACCATTGGTGAGCACTCTACCCACTAGGCCAATGTATTGATGATTAATAATTGTTATAATAATATCAATTATGGTAATTGTAGTATTCAGAATAAAAACTGTATAAAAATTCTAAGAAACTGAATAATGATTTCATTTCAATTTAAAATGAAATCAAATAAAACCTATAAAAAAACTTTTAACTTGACAAATTTGATTTTAGTAATTGTATTTATCGCCACACTCCCCTAAATAGATAAATAAATAGAATTAAAAAATGAAATAGGTTAATTTATAGGCAAGATTTTAGTAGCTGAGGGTTTTGTTAGTTGAGTATAATTTTCAAATACATAAGCATACATGACAGCAGACGATAACATGGCATCCTTTTTTGATACTAATTTCTTACCAATGTCTTTTGTTCTCTCTTGTTTTGAAACGAATAAGAATATATTGAAAAAATATAATTTTTTCTCTCCATTGTGTGATGGCTATCTGAAGGTTGGTTGGTTTCTTGGGTTTTATGGCATATCAACCTTTGTAGGTTATTTAACGCCAAATTCATTTTTATGTAAATAATCTGTTCTTTTTAAAAACAATTCAGTTTAGCATAAGTACACAGTTTGATTGTCAAAAACATTTCCCTTTCAAACTATTCAAGCAGTTATATGTAACAATTCAGTTAAGTGTAAATACAGTTTTAATGTCGAAAAACAGTTCTATTTCAAATAATTCAGTTAAGCATAAGCACGCAGTTGAAATGTAAGTACGGTTTAATTGTCAAAAACATTTTTATTTCAGGCTATTCAGTTTATTCAAACAATTCAGTTTAGCATAAGTATGCTGTTAGTTCTTTTTAACCCATAGATAGGGCCCTATCAGGTGCTACCACTCTGGGCCAGAGTGGACCTGGGAGCGATGGCAATGAAGGGGTACTCCGCATTCCCCAAAGCTCCAGCACTGCTGGAACCTCACCATCAGATTGTTTAGTGTCATATCAGGACACTCGTTAGGGTGGGATCTTACCCCTCTGCTGAGGTGCAGTCGGTGTATTCTACAGCCCCCTCAGCCGACTGGGCAAGCTATCTGAAGAGATTTGTTTATCATACCGAGTTGTCAGCGAAAATAAATTTATGGTAACCAAATGACGGCTTGTTTGTTTTTTCAATGATATATATATATATATATATATATATATATATATATATATATTGATTTCGGGTAAAATTTAAAGCTAAAAGCATCTCTCAATCATAAAATCTTCACAATACTCAAGACACAAAAATCAAGAGCCCATTCACAATATTCTAATCAATTATAAAAAATGTAACAGAGTCATAGTTTCACGGTTACGATCGTCAGGTGAGCTGGCTGTGCATATATCTCGTCTGACCAGAACACTTGACGAAAGTAGCCACCCGTGAGTTGTAGCATGCCTTACTTTGACATTTTTTATAATTGAAATGGTACTTGATACATCCTTGCTTATCACTCAGCAATATAAGGTACATATCAAGGGTAAAGTAGTGCAATCTAGGGAAAGGAGTAGTGCCCTTCCCTACATCTTGGTGTAGTAGCTATTGAAAAGGGAGCCTTCTGGTCGCCCTCGACTATGGTTGCCAATCTCTTCTTCATATATATATATATATATATATATATATATATATATGCAGAGAATATTTTATATGTAATGCAACAAGATAAATTGAATAAATGTATGAATAGACAGAGTGGTCAGAATGAGATAGACAGACAGATAGACAGACTGACAGATCGATCAATAGATAGATAGATAGATCGAATTACCACTTGTTTTCTTAGAAAACAGAATGAAGCTAATTAGTCGTAGACATTGCATGGTAAAACGTCATCAAGGAGTGGTATCAGTGATTAACATATAAGTTAACAAAATACTCTCCTTAAGGGGCACTGGGAGTTTGTTATGAAGACGTATTGATTATATTTCGGTTTTGGGAGGAAAATAACTTCTAATTAATGGGAAATTGATGCAGAATTTTTTCTTTGTACGATAGGAACTAAAACGAAGATTGTTAGGAAATTTTAAGTGCTTTATATAAAAAAAAAAATCTTAATAAATATATCCGGTTGTATAATGGAAAGAATTAATATTTTTTTACCTAAACTTGTTATTGTATCCGTCAATCTCTTGAGACTATCGATCTGACCTCAGCATAGGTTGTATGGAAGGTCAATACTTGCCCATGCTGAAGATATCCCCACTTCACGATAAAAATGTGTTTTAAGCAAACAGTTAAATTCTTTACAACATTGCATCAGTATCTGAATAAGGTGGAATAAAACGTTTGACAACCTAATGACTCCATTTTTTCTTCTCCTTGACTGGTTAACATACTAGAAAGCTGAATTATTGATTGATTAAATTTAACGGCTTGTTAACCCGTACAGGGTTATTTTATGCCAAGAAGTAAGTGAGTCGCGTTGACTGAACGTTCATATCAACATTTTTGTATAGTTGTTTCTTTAGAGTTTTTTTTTTTTTTGGACACAGTACTATCAAATGCAAATAATTTTTGAACAGACCTATTGACCTATCGATGGGACCCAACGGGTTCTACCATTCCGCGTCAAAGTGGACCTGGGAGTAATAGCAATAAAGAAGTACTCCTCATTCCCCAAAGATCCAGGACTGGGGACTCACCGTTAGATGCAGTATAGTGCCATGTCGGAGACGAGATGATTTCAAACTACAAATCCGTCTTTTTATATCCCAATCTGATGTTATCCAACTATATATATATATATATATAATTTGTCCCTCTTGACTAGTTCAGTTAAACTCCTGAGGCGCGGAAAGATGTTTCTTCTAGTGAGACTCCAGTCACTAGTCGAAGTTTGTGTTTTGGTAGCTGAACCCCAATAAGCATTCTGTCTTTGACAATTAACACAAAAAGCAGCAGGTGGTCGGTCGATAGACAGTCATTTATCACACTTCTGTGTTCCTCTGTTGCCCTAACATATGTTACAGGTTTATTCGGAGACCACATGAAGTTGCATGAGCAGACCTAACAAGAGTCTAAGTTATAGAGAAGTTGTGAAGTGTCTGATGGAATTTTCTGCACCCAATTCAATTTTTTACCAGATGAGGCGTGAGTTAACTAGCAACGATGACTGAAAGTAGTTTAGAATCAGACACAACATGCAACTCATCTCGAAGACGATCACAGTAAACCCATCACATCACCCTGGGCCATACCTCCAACCTCCTCAGCACGAGGAGAAATTGGAGGAATAGACCAAATCAAAATCCCGTTTTAGTAATTCTATACACAAATTGATGAGAAACGAAACACAATAATAATTTGTTTATTGAAAGCAAACATACGCAAAAATATTCAGCCAGGTACGAACGCATGTTGAATAAATATAATTCATTCGTGTTGATTCACACACAGATCACAATAAGAGCGTACACGCATGCGCATTAGCTTAAAGACTCATTTGATCCTTGTAAAAATCTAACGCACAAACGAGCGTGCAAAGTGATTGGATTAACAATGAAACTCATGAATTCTGTACAGTTCGGTCTAGTAGACATTTACTCTCTCATGTTGCACACATAATATTAAACTCTCTCACACATTCAAATGTACAAGCACATCTCATTAGAGACAAAAAAAAAATGGTTCTATTATAGCACCCATGAACACTCTTGCTTGCGTGCGAACACACGCACATACACACAAACATATATATATATATATATATAGATAGATAGACAGATAGACAATTAGAGAGAGAGAGAGAGAGAGAGAGAGAGAGAGAGAGAGAGAGAGAGAGAGAGAGAGAAACATCCCTCCACAATAATATACATTTGATATACCCAATCAGAGTAACGGTTATCCTTGTATAAAATGGACACGGTGACTCGATTTCAAATCCTGGACATAACGTTTCTCTTTTCACAAATTCTCTAGGGGAAAAAAAAAACATGAATTTACTAATCTCAATCCAGCTATATGTAGATTGTAGGACAGATTGGTCTTTAGCCTTGGTTAGGCAACTTGAATTGGAGAAGGAAAACTAAATTTAAACGAGCTTTAACCCGCTTCAAAATCGACCTTGTGCCCGTGATCACTTAGCGTTATATTGCGAAATTTATTCTTGATAGATGAATATTATAGAATCTTCAATCGTCAAACCGTTTTGCTATCTAGAGAGGATTGACAAACTCTTCCCAATTATTGATATAGATCAACTCGTAAAAAAAAAATTGAACGCAATTATATTTTCAGACGAAGATATTCCTACAGGAAATTCTAAATAAGACTAGAGAAGATACGGCTGAATGGTTCTGATTTTGGTGATATTGACTCGGGATTGTTGGCACCCTCCTAGCCAAGAGAGAATCGGTATTTTGGCTAGAGAATAGAACGTTACAGATGAGATTTTTTTTTCGGTGAAGGGGGTGGGTCGATTGCTGATGCCCAGAAATTATATTACAGATTCATACAGGAGGCACATTTAACAAAACTGTCACCGTCAGAGGTAATGGAATTGGTTACCAGAGTTCAAATTCTGGAAGGGATTGTTAACGTTTCACTTCGCGCTAATACCCTTAAGAAAAGTATAAATCCATTTGTGCCCCCAACCCCCGCTCGGTTATGAATAAATTGTAGGGCAGACTAAGTTCTTTAACCTTAGTAAGGCAGCCAGTCTAGGAGAAAGAAATATCTAAATTCAAACTGGCTGTTTTTCGCTTATAAACTGACCTTGTGCTCATCTTTATTCGAGTTCTAAGACGGAACCTCACGCGTCGTAATGGTTTTCATAGCAAACTATTGTCAGTGAGTATGATTCTCACTGGGTGGCGCATTGAAGGTCTTTTTTGCTAAACTTTGTAAACAACAATATATAAACTCGAGACTTGAAGACAGACAAGAAGGATATTAAGTTTATGGCGCTTCACAATAGTATCTGAATTGTCTGTCGGGACACTGGGCGAAAGGAAGCCATGAATTCAAATCTTAAATTCAGACAGTTTCCGCGATGCAAGATGTTCCAAAGCAAGAACAGCGAAATGATAAACGCCTGATCCCGAGGATACTTATAGAAATTCCTACCCTGTCGGAGGGGCTTAGAATATGCTGACTGTAGCCCCCAAAGAAAAGTGAGACTCCCCCTCCAAAAAACTTCTGAAGCAACATAGAGTATAGAGTCACCTCTTGATTGCCATTACTCCCAGGTCAACTCTGATTCCTTGTGGTAGTACTACTTTGGGTCAAAGTTATCTGTGTAAAAATTATTTGTATTCGATTGGACCGTGTGCAAAAAAAAAAAAAAGAAAAAACTTTCAAGAAACAAAAACAAAAAAATTGTAAATATGAACGTAAAATAAAGGTGATTCCCGAAACTATAAAGCCCAGTCAGCTGGCGTTGTAGATTACACTGACTGTATCTTTGCAGAGGGGTAAGACCCCCACCCCACCCTCAACAAGTGTCCTGCAGGTGAGGCTAAATTAATGCTGGAGTTTTGGGGAATGTGGAGTATCTCTTCATTGCCATCGCTCCCAGGTCAACTTTGGCCCAGAATGGTAGCACCTGACAGATTCCTATCTATGAGTCAAATAGAAAGGTTTAGCATTTGAACTGAGTGCAAACAAATGATTCCTGCTGGGTTGAACAGTTAGAAGTGGAACTGT
>OY757942.1:7615972-7625972 GCA_963585895.1 Sepioteuthis lessoniana
TTCAAGCTATTCAGTTTTGTCAAACAGTTCTATTTCAAGCAATTCAGTTTAGCATAAATATGCAGTTTAGTTCTATTTAACCCATACATAGGACCCAATCAGATGCTACCACCCCGGGCCAGAGTGGACCTGGGAGTAATGGCAATGAAGAGGTTCTCCGCATTACCTAAAGCCCCAGCATCACTGGAACCTCACCATCAGATTGTTTAGTGTCATATACAGGACACTTATTTGGGCGAGGTCTTACCCCTCTGCAGTGAAGCAGTCGGAGTATTCTACAGCACCCCCCAGCCGACTGTGCAATAATGTGCTGGGCGGTGACCTTGAAGTAAGTAAGTTTGAACTCTATTGCACTATTGCGTTGACTTTCGGACTAATACCTCGGGGAAAGACACGAACCAACGTATTCCCCTCAGCTTTGGGTCAATTAGTATCACAAAGATGGCTTTGGCATTAAATAATATAAAAAGGTTGGTATACATTAAAAAAAATCCCCAAAACAGTGTATTTATTCATCCCCATCGGTCAAGCGGGATGTGACACAAGGTCAGCTTTTTAGGCGGCGTTTATTAGGTTTGAATTCATAGTTTTCCTGCTCCTAGATTAGTTGCCATACCAAGATAAGAGAGTCAGTCTGCCCTACTATTTACCCATAGCAGACAGGATAATTGTTGCTATGATTAGAGCTATATAAAATGCATCCAGGACATAAACACAGATTCCTCTGTCCATTTCTAATGTCGATAAACTCCAAAAGTATATTCATATATATATATATATATATATATACGAGGTGCATACGATAAGTTTCCAGACTTTTCGTACTGGCATTTAAATCTGTCATTGACTCTTGAACATTAAGTATGTTATTGCTCGACATCTTATGACATGGCTGACCAATTTTTATGATTTCAGGTTCAAATGAACAGCTACAGCAGCAATTGGAATACACTCGACTAAAGCCTGATTGTCACAGCCGGTGAATTTCAAAAATGCAATCTGACACTTTAGAAGAACGATATGCAATAAAATTCTGTTTTGAACTTGGAAAAAAATGCCACAGAAACGTATGGAATGCTTCAGACTGCTTTTCGACCATCTTGCAAGAATCGAGCATCAGTTTTTGAGTGGCAAAAGAGATTCAAGGAAGGCAGGGAGTCTGTGAGGGATGATGAGAGGTGTGGGAGGAGTAAGGAAGTCAATACCCCAGATTTGATTAGCCAAAGGGTTAGGGTTAGGGTTACTATGATGAGGTTTTAAGGGAGTTCAGGAAGAGAATCCGTCGGAAGAGGCCAGCACTCTTGAAATCGGGTCAGTGGCATTTCCACCAGGACGATGCACCAGTCCACAACTCCATCCTTGTCACAGGCTATTTGACCAAGATGGGTATGAAGACAGTTCCTCGGCCTCCCTATCGTCCAGACCTTGCTCTCTGTAACTTTTGGTTATTCCCTAAGCTCTGAGGTTGTCGTTATGAGACAATTGAGGAGATGAAAGAGGCTGTAACGAAGGTTATTGACACGCTCACACAAGAGGACCTCCATGGGGCCTTCCAGATGTTGATGGAACGGTACAGCAAGTGCATTGCAGCCGGAGGGTATTCCTTCGAAAAGGACTTGAGTTTCATGGGGATACTATCAATAAAATACCCATACGAATAATGTCTTGAAACATATCGTATGCTCCTCATATATATATATATATATATAATGCAAGTTGAAGCACCGTGTATAACCTGAAACGATCATAAAATTCCGAATAAATCAATAAAGAATGACAATTTTTTATCATAAGAAAATAGATTGATAGAAAGAATTTTAATTTTTTTAAAAAGTTGTGTCATTGTAAATACAAGTGGATGGAAGGAAAGAACTGAAAAAGTGAAGAATCTATTGGTAGTTCTTTTTTCCTTTTTTTTTTTTCTTTTAAAAACGTGATGAACAAATGAATATTCAATAGAAATGTTAAGAATGATTGACAAACAAGAATAATAATTAAAGAAATTAAACTTGAGATTGTTCGAGAAAATGTACGCCGACTATCAAGTGTATAATGAAACGTGGCTATCATGAAGTAAAAAGAACTTCTTCAAATACTGATTTTAAAAAATCTATTTTTAAAATAGAGAATATGTTGTTTTTTTTTAAATCATTGAAATTTCGACGCTTTTTTTACTTTTTTTTTAATTAGAAAAACTGATAAAAATAATATGACGAAATTCAGCTCATTCTTTTCAAGTTTTTCATTGATAAAAAAAAAAAGAATTGTGAAAAGCTAAGAAAATGTTTCACATATCAAAGGATTCGCAATGTCTTTCTTCTTCATAGAAATGCCCACGCATTTATTTTTGATCAGCACTCACAATTAAAAGACGATTTACAACACTTATATACAATACTTCAAAAATGCTGTATTAATTATGAATACCAGTTTCAAAAATAGACAAAGAAAAGTGTAGGCTGAAGACAGATGTATTGAAACAGGAATATGTTGGTAGGTTGTTCGGGTTTTATGGCATATTAACCTTTGCAGGTTATTCAACGCCAAATCCATCTTTATGCAAATAGTCAAGTTAATTTCAAACAATTCAGTTTAGAATGCTTACACAGTTTAAGTGCCAAAAACATTTCTATTTCAAGCTATTCAGTTTATTCGAACAGCTCTAATTCAGCTAATTCACTTTAGTATAAGTACAGATTTTGTTAAATGTCAAAACAGTTCTATATTAAACAATTCAGTTTAGTGTAAGTACAGTTTCAATGTCAAAAACAGTTCCATTTTAAACAATTCAGTTTAGCATAAGCACGCATGTTAAATGTAAGAAATCTTTTATAGTCAAAAACATTTCTATTTCACGCTATTCCATTTAGTCAAATAGTTCTAATTCAAACAATTCAGTTAAGCATAAGTATGCAGTTAGTTCTATTTAACCCATAGATAGGGCTCTATCAGGTACTACCATTCCTGGCCATAGTGGACCTGGGAGCAATGGCAATGAAGGGGTGCCCCGCATTCCCCAAAGCTCCAGCATCACTTGAACCTCACCATCAGATTGTTTAGGACACTTACTGGGGCAGGGTCTTACTCTTCTGCAAAGGTGCAGTCGGTGTATTCTACAGCCCCAGCCGACTGGGCAATATACAGAGTTAATGCCAAAACAATTTTCTTTCAGATAATTCAGTTTAGCATAAGTACACAGTTTATATGTCAAAACAATTCTTTTTTAAACAATTCAGTTTAGCATAATTACGCAGTTTAAATGTCAAAGCAGTTCTATTTCAAGTAATTCAGTTTAGCATAAATACGCAGTTTAAATGCAAAAAAAGTAAACTCATACAACGGTTTAGTTCTATTTAACCAATAGATAGGACCCTTATTAGGTGCTACCACTCTGGTCCAGAGTGGACATGAGAGCAATGACAATAAAGGGGTACTCCGCATTCTGCAAAACTCCAGCAGTACTGGAACCTCACCATCAGATTGTTCAGTGTCATATCCAGGACATTCGTTGCGGGGTATCTTACCCCTCTGCAGAGAATCAGTCGGTGTGTTCCACAGCCCCAGCCGACTGGGCAAGAAACAGGAATATATATATATATATATATATATATATAATAAGCAAAAACTACACACTCTCGAAGCACTACATATTAGGAACATTCAACCTAAACTTAGCAGAATTAATTTTCAAACCAGTGCTAATGACTTAAATATCTTAAGCAATTGACACTATTTTTAGAAACAAATTTTAGATAAAACGCTACACACTGCAGCGACACAGACGCTCTTCTTCTCACAAAGTAGTAATGTACATATAAAAGTTACATCACATTTCTAATAGATCCTCCGCTGATGATGGCCCAAAATCTGGTTGAAAACACTTGGGAAATTAATAATTATGGGAGATACATCAACCAATTCCCGCCGAATAGTATAAAATCAATACGGCAATGTGAAAGGATCAACAAAAAATGTCTATTATGTTCAACGAAATATATATATATATATATATATATATATATATATATATATATATATATACATTTGTAAGTATATAAATACGAAAAGAAAACAAGGTATTCAGAGGATGATTTTATTTAAACAAGGGATCTTTTAACTTTTTAGCTCAAATTTGGTAAGATAAAGAAATAATGATAAAAAAGGGTTATTATTTATTTGCAACCAGAAATAATGCAAGATTTAGCAATATTTCTGTGAAGTTTTTCCATTTTTTTCTTTATGCATATTAACTAAGTTTTGGGGAATCTTTGAAATAAGGATTAGTTAGTAAATTGACTGACAAACGCATTCTTTTTAGTCACAGGTTTTTTTGTTTCTCTTGTTTTCGTAAATCCGTTTTTTGATCATGTTGATTCATCCACGTACTTTTTTATTACCTCCAAAACATTGAATAGATTACCTACTTGCATCAGATTTGATGCTGATATTGTTATTCTTAATATTAATTGTATTTTTAATTGTTTTTAAAGAGTTTGTCACTGTTTTGATTGCAAAGGCTGTTTAAGGTTTTTTTTAAATGATGTTTGTGTTCGAATTACGATATTATTAGATAAAAATCAGTTTTTTTTTCAACTCATTTCTTATTATGAGTTAAATTAGTGCTAAAATGAAACCTGAGTCTTTATTTGAATTAATCCGTTTTCTTCTTCTTCTTCTTCTTCTTCTTCTTCTTCTTCTTCTTCTTCTTCTTATTATTATTATTATTATTATTATTATTATTATTCTTGTTACATTTCTTCTTCTTCTTCTTCTTCTTCTTCTTCTTCTTCTCATTATTATTGTTACATTTCCTTTTCTTCTTCTTCTTCTTCTTCTTCTTCTTCTTCTTCTTCTTCTTCTTATTATTATTATTCTTGTTACATTTCTTCTTCTTCTTCTTCTTCTTCTTCTTCTTCTTCTTCTTCTTCTTCTTCTCATTATTATTGTTACATTTCCTTTTCTTCTTCTTTTTCTTCTTCTTCTTCTTCTTCTTCTTCTTCTTCTTCTCATTATTATTGTTACATTTCCTTTTCTTCTTCTTCTTCTTCTTCTTCTTCTTCTCATTATTATTGTTACATTTCCTTTTCTTCTTCTTCTTCTTCTTCTTCTTCTTCTTCTTCTTCTTCTTATTATTATTATTATTATTATTATTATTATTATTATTCTTGTTACATTTCTTCTTCTTCTTCTTCTTCTTCTTCTTCTTCTTCTTCTTCTTCTTCTTCTTCTCATTATTATTGTTACATTTCCTTTTCTTCTTCTTCTTCTTCTTCTTCTTCTTCTTCTTCTTCTTCTTCTTCTCATTATTATTGTTACATTTCCTTTTCTTCTTCTTTTTCTTCTTCTTCTTCTTCTTCTTCTTCTTCTTCTTCTCATTATTATTGTTACATTTCCTTTTCTTCTTCTTCTTCTTCTTCTTCTTCTTCTTCTTCTTCTTCTTCTTCTCATTATTATTGTTACATTTCCTTTTCTTCTTCTTCTTCTTCTTCTTCTTCTTCTTCTTCTTCTTCTTCTTCTTCTTCTTCTTCTTCTCATTAATATTGTTACATTTCCTTTTCTTCTTCTTCTTCTTCTTCTTCTTCTTCTTCTTCTTCTTCTTCTTCTTCTTCTTCTTCTCATTAATATTGTTACATTTCCTTTTCTTCTTCTTCTTCTTCTTCTTCTTCTTCTTCTTCTTCTTCTTCTTCTTCTTCTTCTTCTTCTCATTATTATTGTTACATTTCCTTTTCTTCTTCTTTTTCTTCTTCTTCTTCTTCTTCTTCTTCTTCTTCTTCTTCTTCTTCTTCTTCTCATTATTATTGTTACATTTCCTTTTCTTCTTCTTCTTCTTCTTCTTCTTCTTCTTCTTCTTCTTATTATTATTATTATTATTATTATTATTATTATTATTCTTGTTACATTTCTTCTTCTTCTTCTTCTTCTTCTTCTTCTTCTTCTTCTCATTATTATTGTTACATTTCCTTTTCTTCTTCTTCTTCTTCTTCTTCTTCTTCTTCTTCTTCTTCTTCTTCTTCTTCTTCTTCTTCTTCTCATTATTATTGTTACATTTCCTTTTCTTCTTCTTTTTCTTCTTCTTCTTCTTCTTCTTCTTCTTCTTCTTCTCATTATTATTGTTACATTTCCTTTTCTTCTTCTTCTTCTTCTTCTTCTTCTTCTTCTTCTTCTTCTTCTTCTTCTTCTTCTTCTCATTATTATTGTTACATTTCCTTTTCTTCTTCTTCTTCTTATTATTCTTCTTCTTCTTCTTCTTCTTCTTCTTCTTCTTCTTCTTCTTCTTCTTCTTCTTCTCATTAATATTGTTACATTTCCTTTTCTTCTTCTTCTTCTTCTTCTTCTTCTTCTTCTTCTTCTTCTTCTTCTTCTCATTAATATTGTTACATTTCCTTTTCTTCTTCTTCTTCTTCTTCTTCTTCTTCTTCTTCTTCTTCTTCTTCTTCTTCTCATTATTATTGTTACATTTCCTTTTCTTCTTCTTCTTCTTCTTCTTCTTCTTCTTCTTCTTCTTCTTCTTCTTCTTCTTCTTCTTCTCATTATTATTGTTACATTTCCTTTTCTTCTTCTTCTTCTTCTTCTTCTTCTTCTTCTTCTTCTTATTATTATTATTATTATTATTATTATTATTATTATTCTTCTTCTTCTTCTTCTTCTTCTTGTTACATTTCTTCTTCTTCTTCTTCTTCTTCTTCTTCTTCTTCTTCTTCTTCTCATTATTATTGTTACATTTCCTTTTCTTCTTCTTCTTCTTCTTCTTCTTCTTCTTATTATTATTATTATTATTATTATTATTATTATTATTATTATTATTCTTGTTACATTTCTTCTTCTT
Source organism: Sepioteuthis lessoniana (assembly GCA_963585895.1). Taxonomy (NCBI): domain Eukaryota; kingdom Metazoa; phylum Mollusca; class Cephalopoda; order Myopsida; family Loliginidae; genus Sepioteuthis; species Sepioteuthis lessoniana. The sequence goes on from OY757942.1 coordinate 7,622,799, forward strand.
CTTCTTCTTCTTCTTCTTCTTCTTCTTCTTCTTCTTCTTCTTCTTCTTCTCATTATTATTGTTACATTTCCTTTTCTTCTTCTTCTTTTTCTTCTTCTTTTTCTTCTTCTTCTTCTTCTTCTTCTTATTTTTATTATTATTATTATTATTATATCTTCTTCTTCTTCTTCTTCTTCTTCTTCTTCTTCTTATTATTATTATTATTATTATTATTATTATTATTATTATTATTATTATTATTATATCCAGTGTTAATATTCTTCAATAACACTTCTCGTCATAATTCTTCCTCGATTAAAAACAGTTACATAATAGAGAAGAAAAATCAAAAGAAATGAATAAAAAGAAAAGAAAGTAAATGGGAGAGGGATGAGTGAATATATATATATATATATATATATATATATATATATATATTGGAAAACGCTTTATGCTTGGACTTTAATTACGTCACAATAATTTTAAAACAGAACGTTACTAACAGTAATAGGATGATAAGACATTTCTCAACTTTTCGTTTCATTTTAAAATTGAATATAATTAAAAATATACATCACATATTCACATTGCCCTGAGGATGTTTCAATATATAAACCGAAACGTTGCCATGGGAAATAATCCAAGTTTGAGTAAAATCATTTTCAGAATAACTTGTTTTTTACATTTGTATATTTACATTGCGTCGAATTCATTTCCATTTTCTCTCTCTCTCTCTCTCTCTCTCTCTCTCTCTCTCTCTCACACACACACACACACACACACACACACATATATATGTATATATATATATATATATATATATATATATATATATATATTATCAGTACAAGGTTGTCACTATCTCACTTGTTTGGTTTGTGCCAGACCAAATGCAGTATAATTTGGAAAGTGCTTTAAATCTGTGATAGAATTTGATATAATATTAAATATATAATATTTATATATATATATATATTTGATAGCATGGATGCTTATCTGCAACCACTGGTTTCTCTGCCTGATAATTGTCGTATAAAGACGGCATGAAAACAGTGGTCGCAGATAAGCAACCCAGCTATCAAATATATATACATAAACTAATATATATATATATATATATATATATATATATATATATAATTAGCATCCTCATCTAATAATGCTGATTCCTGTGATATCCTTGACTCTCTTTCGCCATCCGTTCCCATCGTCCATCGCTCCAGGCAAGTCCTCTAGACTGCATCTAGCGTCCGCATAGAGCTGATGTATTTAAGCTTTTTCTGGTCGGCCAACACTGGTGTGTCCATGTGTAGGAGTCAATATGAAAATATCGCTTATGAGTTCATCATTACTTTTCTAACAGTTTTCCACTTGTCTGGCTTATCTTACTAGGACGGTTTGTGAGATGGCGAGTAAGTGGCCGTATAGTTGTCTTTTGTGGGGTGCTGTTTCCAGGACTTGTTCAAAATAGTACGTAGTATATTTGTGCGGTCTCCATCTACCTTTTTCTCCATGCTTTTCGTTAGAGTCCATGTGGTGCATCCATACAATATTGCTAACACAGCCATAATTTGGAAGAAATCAGATTTCCATATGATTGATAACCTGTCAATAAGAGTTCACCTCTTCCCTATGTGTATGTTGGTATTGGTTTCAGTAGATGAGATAGTGCTGCTGAGGAGTGTTAACTGGTCTGTTAATTTCTGAGCTCTGCCACCTAAAGCAGAGGTAGTTTTTTTTCTTGTTCATGAACAACTGAATTAATACATTAATTGAAAAAAGTTTTTATCCCGACCGGGCTCACTCTACAGCCATGATCAAAAGTAATCTGTTTCATGACAGTTTCAAGATTGAAAGAGGTGTGAATGACACTGGTTGATAAATTGATTCATTGGCTTAACGACATGTCAACATATCTAGATTGTCCAGTCGGCCTAACGAGTGTCCTAGCCATGACGTCAAACAATCTGATGGTGAGGTTCCAGTAATACTGGCGCTTTGGGGAATTCTGTATACCACTCCATTGCCATCACTCCCAGGTCCACTCAGGCCCGGTGTGGTAGCACATGATAAGGGTCCTATCTATGGGTCAAATAGAACTAAACTGCGTACTTATGCTAAACTGAATTGCTTGAAATAAAACTGTTTTATTGTTTAAACCACGTACATCTGCTAAACTGAATTGTTTGAAATGGAACTGTTTTTGACAAAAAGTATTCTTATACTAAACTGAATTGTTTGAATTAGGTCTGTTTGACTGAACCGAATAGCTTGAGATAGAAATGTTTTTTGAGAATTAAACTCTGTACTTATGCTAAATTGAATTGTTTGAAATAGAACTGTTTATTTGTATAAAAATGGATTCGGCATTAAATAACTTACAAAGGTTCATATGCCACAAAACCCAAACAAAAAAAAAAACAACAAACAAACATATCTAGGGTTATTTTATGCCAAGAGGTTAGGGAATTACGTTTATAGTACATTCATATATATATATATTTTGTGAAGTTGTTTTTAAAGTATATTTTTTTGCCTACGGTCCAATTTAATACTAACAACTTTTTAACAGATCTGTTTGACCCAGAAAAAGAATCCAACCGAAACTGGACTTACGAGAAATAGCTGAGAAGGGATACACCAAACGCCCCCAGAACTTCAGGAGTGGAGCTTCACCATCCCAGTTTATTAGGGTCCCCATGAAATCTTTTTTGAGGTAGATTTTACTTCTTTTAAGGGGATGCCATCAGCCTATTCTAAATTCTGCCGACAGGGTTTGTCTATTTTTAATAAATCTAACATTTTTTTTTTAAACAAAAATCATATTTCACGCGGCGATGAATTAGAAAAATCGGTTTTGCAGTACAAAAAAAAAAAAAAAAAAGAAAAGATTTTTTTAGAAAACGTTTAAGCAAAATTGAACCGTTTTGCGATACCCGACGAATGACACGCAAGTCTTTTCTTCGTTTCTTTATTTATTTATCAGAATTAGATTATTTTTGTTTGTTTGTTTGCATTTGGTTATTGCCTGATAATTGTATGCGAGACTACTTGTCATTTTATTTATTTCTTTTGGGGTAAAAATCGTCCATTTTGCTTGGTTGAATAAATCTGCATGTGAATTCGAATTGGTTCCCAATTGGATTTGAAGTCACACAGTCAAAAAAAGAAAAAGTTAAAAAATATAATGGAAGA
>OY757942.1:7630972-7660972 GCA_963585895.1 Sepioteuthis lessoniana
TGGATTGTGCAATTTAATTTAGGGTGCAATGGATTGGGCAATTCAATTTAGGGTGCAATGGATTGTGCAATTTAATTTAGGGCGCAATGGATTCGGCAATTTGATTTATGGTGCAATGAATTGGGCAACTCAATTTAGGGTGCAATGGATTGGGCAATTCAATTTATGGTGCAATGGATTGCGCAATTTAATTTATGGTGCAATGGATTGGGCAATTCAATTTAGGGTGCAATGGATTGTGCAATTTAATTTATGGTGCAATGGATTGGGCAATTTAATTTAGGGTGCAATGGATTGTGCAATTGATGGTGCAATAGATTGTTCAATTGATGGTGCAATTTAATTCATTGTGCAATTTGATTTATGATGCAATGGATTGTGCAGTTAAATTTATGGTGCAATGGATTGTGCAATTCCATCAATGGCGCAATTAATGGGGCAATTTAATTAATGGAGAAAGTGCATTTTAATTCATAGCAATTTAATTTAAGCGTCAATTTAATTAATGTTGCATTGGATTGTGAAATTTAATCAGTTGTAGAATTGATGGTGCTATTTGATCTATGGTACAAACCAAACTTCGCTTAAAAACTGACCTTGTGTCGCACTTTGTTCATTGTGGAGGGGTTAGGTGAATGTATATAGTAAATGATCACGTGATAGGTCAAGTGCCTCAACTAGTTAAGGATAGTGGATAATTGTGAGTTTGATTCTCACAGAGGAATCCATACTTTTTGTCATGGGCTGAATTAATCTAAATTAAGTAAATAACAACACATGCAAAGGTTACAAAATCGACATTTTACTTCCAGATGATGCAATTTCATCTTATATCAGAATATTTCCTGTATTTATATAATAGCAAGCCTCTTGCTCACATACTTTCCCATCCTCTATATATGATCTATCTATCTATCTATCTATCTATCTATCTATCTATCTATCTATTTCAGTCTGGTCACATCTATCTATCTATCTATCTATCTAAGTGTATGTATGTATATATGTATGTATGTATGTATCTATCTATCTATCTTACATTCTCGCACATCCATAGCACAGAGTTATATTTTGAAATCATATATAAACTTCGGTGTTTTTTCAGGTTTATATATATATATATATATATATATATATATATATATATGTTCATATGTTGAAGGTGTGAATTTCATTTTTCTATGCTTTCCGATTTGCCTTTCATGTATGTTTTCTTCTCTTAAAAAACGCTGCGCAGATGAATGAAAATAAATAATGTTTACACACACACATGCGTGCATTGAGTGTCTCTTTGATAGAAATTGATAATCCGTTTACCTGACTTTGACAAGATTTAAATCTTTTTAAGTTCAACAAATTGAATCAGTATGCCACATTTTGTACGGAATATCATCCTTTCCATAAATAGATTTGTATTCGTATACAATAGATAGACACTATATATATATATATATATATATATAGTTATCCTTACACAGACTGTTTCGTTCTATCAGAACTCTTCAGTGTGGCTAGACAGGCTAGATTCACGAAGCTGGGATCGAAACCTGACTGACTGAAACGCCAATCCAAGATTCTACCACTCAGCCACGAGGAAACCAGCGCAAGCGAAGGAAATTTAAACGCTTGTATCAAAACAATGTATCACATTTGCTTTGTTTACATATATCCGCTTAACTGCTACCGAGAGCTCAATTCATTTGAAGAGCCTTGCTTTATGCTAGTGGCAACCATTACTTCCTTCGCTAGAAAGCTTAACCCCAGGGGTAATGGAGCATATATATTGTCATCCAGAGGAAGACTGTTTCGTTCTATCAGAAATCTTCAATGTGGCTTGACAGGCTAGATTCCCGAAGCTGGGATCGAAACCTGGCTGACTGAAATGCTATATATATATATATAATAAAAATAATATATATAATAAAAATGCTATATATATATAATAAAAATAAGTGGAAATGGGGATAAATCAAACACATACAACGAGTTTAGTAGTAATATCTCGTTCTTTATTCAAGGAAGAAATATGATGAAATCTACGCTTGATGGCACCTAGCCTTGACTATCTCCCCAGATGGTCACAATCAAAACCAATTACCCCTACCACTATCACTCAAACTTATATCTATTTCCTCTACTTTTCTTTTCTTGCTTGTGTCTTGTATTTAGATCTATTCCCTCCTTTTATACTTATTTACATTTCGCCCTATTATTTTACATATTTCCTCAATTGTAAAAATGTAAAAAAATTCAAAAGATTTTGGTCGAAATATCAGCCTTTCCATAAATAGATTTGCATTCCTATACAATAGATAGACACTATATATACTGTATCTATTTCCTCAATTATTAAGATATAGAAAAACTCAAAAATGTTTTGTCTGAAGAAGTTTTTCCTTGAATAAAGAACGAAATATAACTACTAAACCAGTTGTAAGGGTTTGATTTATCCACTTTTCCACTTATTCTTATCATCTTGTCAGATTTACCAAAATCTACCATTTCTCTCTCTTTCTCTGTCTTTATATATATATATATATATATATATATATATTCTAATTGGAGCTCTACTATACTTTCTTTTCACTTGTAGTTTAATTATCATCAAACGGGGAGAGGTTGTAAGTAGTTATATTGAAGGTGAGAGTAGAAATTACTGCTTCTTAAGTGCTTTCCAAAAAGTGCTCAACTATATGTGATGGAACAATATTAGTCATGAAAAAAATTGTAAAGAAGTTGATTTCCCGAACAATGTGTCATTTTGAAAAAAAAATTCAAAAAGTGGTCCATGTTATTCCCGTGAAAACTTAAACTTAGATTTACAGCGCAAATGGACCCGTGTGCTATTACGTGTGCTATCAATAAAAGTGCCCGTACGAAAAAAAGTCTGGAAATTTATTTAATTATCCTCGTATATATATATATATATATATATATATATATATATATATATATATTGGTTTCTTTAAAACCAGTTCCGGCGTACTTTTTGTTTTCATGAAGAACATTTCGCATTATTTTCAAAACGAGCTCTTCTTCTTGATTTATTGTTCGAAGGAGCCGTTTGTTTACAATGTTATTGTCATTAGTGTATATATATATATATATATATATGTAATGGTTATCGCCGTAGAAAATGGACACGGTGACACGAGTTCAAACCCTGGACGAGACCGATTGCATTTCACGTCACACTAATACTCTTGGGAAAGGTATGAATCCAATTATTCTCCCTCCAGCTATGGGTAAATAGTAGGGCAGACTGTGTTCTTCAGTCTTGTTGAAGTAACTAGTCTAGGAGAAGGAAAACTCTGAATTCAAACCTGTTGAACTCTGCTTAAAGATTGACCTTGTGTCATATCCTGCCCGAACGGAAGGGTTGGTATATATATATATATATATATATATATATGTGTGTGTGTGTGTGTGTGTATTTACGAGAATCGTATCGCTCAAAAATTCCAAGCCTCACCCAGATAAAAGAGCCCCCTAGTTGGGTATCTTTAATGAGTCAAAATATCACCCCTTCTTATAAAACAAGAAAAACTAAATATAATTTCTGTTTTAATTTCTTTTCAGATGAGGCCTATACAGAAGCAACTGGTGCTTGATAAATCTAAAATCTGCGTGAAACTTATAACTTTTTGAACATCCCTCGTATATATATATATATATATATACGTGCTGAATTCAATACGTTTCCAGACGTTTTTTGTACAGGCATTTAAATCTGTCATAGACTCTTGAACATGTAGTATGTTATTGCTCAACATCTTATGAGATGACTGACCAATTTTTATGATTTCAGATTCAAATGAACAGCTACAGCAGCAATTGGAATACACCCTACTAAAGCCTGATTGTCACAGCTGGTGATTTTCAAAAATGCAATCTGACACTTTAGAAGAACGATATGCAATAAAATTCTGTTTTAAACTTGGAAAAAATGCCACAGAAACGTATGGAATGCTCCAGACTGCTTTTCGACCATCTTGCATGAATCGAGCATCAGTTTTTGAGTGGCATAAGAGATTCAAGGAAGGCAGGGAGTCTGTGAGGGATGATGAGAGGTATGGGAGGAGTAAGGAAGTCAATACACCAGAGTTGATTGACCAAAGGGTTAGCGTTAGGGTTACTATGTTGAGGTTTTAAGGGAGTTCAAGAAGATATTCCGTCGGAAGAGGCCAGCACTCTTGAAATCGGGTCAGTGGCATTTCCACCAGGACAATGCACCAGTCCACAACTCCATCCTTGTCATAGACTATTTGACCAAGATGGGCATCAAGACAGTTCCTCACTCTCCCTATAGTCGAGACCTTGCTCCCTGTGACGTTTGGTTATTCCCTAAGCTCAGAGGCTGTCGTTATGAGACAATTGAGAAGATAAAAGAGACTGTGACGAAGGTCATACACACTCACAGAAGTGGACTTCCATGGGGCCTTCCAGAAGTTGTTGGAACTGTACAACAAGTGCATTGCAGCCTTAGGAGATTACTTCGAAGGGGACTAGAGTTTCATGTGTGTACTATCAATAAAAGTGCCCATACGAAAAAAGTCTGGAAACTTATTTAATTATCCTTATATATATATATATATATATATATATATATATATATATATATATATATATATATATATTATGCTTGCAAATATTTTATAATGTGATGAACAAGGAAATTATTTTTTATTCAACACTTTTTGTTGCCCAGTCGGCTGAGGCTGTAGAATACACCAACTGCTTCTCTGCAGAGGGGTAAGACCCACCCCAACGAGTTTCCTGGATATGGCACTAACCAATCTGATGTAGAGGTTCCAGTAATGCTAGCACTTTGAAGAATACCGTATACCCATTCATTGCCATTGCTCCCATTTCTACATTGGTCCGGAGTGGCAGCACCTGATAGGGTCCTCTCTATAGATCAAAAAGAACTAAACTACGTACTTATGCTAAACCGAATTGTTTGAAATAGAACAGTTTTGAATTTTAACTGTGAGCAAACAAAAAACGATACTTGTAGTAAACTGAATTGTTTGAAATAGATCTGTTTTTGACATTAAACCTGTGTATTTATGCAAAACTGAATTGTTTGAAACAGAACTCTTTATATGTATGAAAATGGATTTGGCATTAAATACCCTACAATGGTTGATATGCCATAAAACCAAACAAGACCAAACCAATCAACTCTTTGTTTCCTTAAAACGGAGTATTTATATGGATTAAAGGAGTATAAAAAAAACTCCTCTTAGGCTTTTTCTTTTGGGTCATAGCCTTTCCGACTATTGTCTTGAAAAACGAAATCAATGCCCAAGATTTTTTAAAATCATCTATCTATCTCTCTATCGTTATCGACAGACAGACTGTTTCGTTGTATCACAACTATTCAGTGTGGCTTGACATGTGAGATGCTTCAAGCTGGGATTGAAACACGGCTGACTACGCCAGTCAGATATCTTACCGCAGAGATATCATCATTCTCCACGTAAACGAAGGAATTTTTTTGTATTCATTTTTACATATACGCTCTCGGCTTCCGGAGGGCTTAATTCATGCAAATAGCTTTGCATTTACGCGTATTGGGCAGTCGGCAATTCCCCACTCAACCCACTGTTGGGGGATCACACACACACACACACACACACACACACACACACACACACACACACACACACACACACACACACGCATATATATATATACATATAGTTGGTTGGTTGGTTTCTTGGGTTTTATGGCATATCAACCTTTGTAGGTTATTCAACGCCAAATCAATTTTTATGTAAATAATCTGTTCTTTTTAAAACAATTCAATTTAGCAGAAGTACACAGTTTAATGTTCAAAAACATTTCTATTTCAAACTATTCATGCAGTTATATGTAACAATTCAGTTTAGTGTAAATACTGTTTTAATGTCGAAAAACAGTTCTATTTCAAGTGATTCAGTTAAGCATAAGCACTAAGTTTAAATGTAAGTACGGTTTGTCAAAAACATTCAGTTTACTCAAACAATTCAGTTTAGCATTAGTATGCTATTAGTTCTATTTAACCCATAGATAGGGCCCCATCAGGTGCTACCACTCCGGGCCAGAGTGGACCTGGGAGCAATGGCAATAAAGGGGTACTCAGCATTCCCCAAAGCTCCAGCACTGCTGGAACCTCACCATCAGATTGTTTAGTGTCATATCAGGACACTCTTTGTGGGGAGGGTCTTACCCCTCTGCAGAGAAGCAGTCGGTGTATTCTACAGCCCCAGCCGACTGGGCAATATATATATATATATATATATATATATATATATATATATATATATATATATACTGAAGTGAGAAAAAATCAAAGAAAGTGTGTCGGGGATAGTTTCCTTTCTGCCAATATTTAGATATAAACTCATCCGGATAGGTGGTGAAAATAGACATTTGGGTCTACAAATTAAATTTGCATGTTTGACTCGTCTTTATCAGACCAAATAGGTAAATAGGCTGCGTAGATATTACAATCATAAAATGTTTTGATTTCTTTGCCCGAATTTCCTTCCTCAGCAATGCCTTAATAGGTATCACTGTTGTTCTGTTGGAAGTATGGCTTTGTCATTAAATAACCCAAGAAGGTTGATATGCTATTAAACAAAGAGATGAAACCAAACAAAGTGAATCTCCATCCGTATGTAATTGGGAGTAGGAATTAAAGTTGATATCTATGTAAGGATTCAATTTGGTTTATAGAGCAATTTTATTTTCTGTAATTTTATGCTGCAATTAATGAAGCTGTTTTATTTATGATGCAGTTAAATCTACGGTGCAATAGATGGTGCAAATCAATTTTTGGTGCAATTGATTGTGCAATTCAATTTATCATGTAATGGATTGTACAATTAATCTATGGGGCAATTGATAGTACGATTCAATTTATGGTGCAATAGATTGTGCAATTCCATCAATGGCACAATTGATGGTGCAATTTAATATAAGGTGCAGCTGATGATGCAACTGAAACTTAGAGTGAAATCTAGGGTGCTTTTAATTTATAGTAATTTAATTTAAGGAGCAATTTAAGTCATGTTGTGCAATTCAATTTATGATGTAATGGATTGTGCAATTAATTTATGGGGTAATTGATAGTGTAATTAAAACTATGCTCCAATTGATAGTACGATTCAATTTATGGTACAATGGATTGTGTAATTTAATTTATGGTACAATTTAATGTGAGTTGCAATTGATAAAGCTATTTGATATAAGGTGCAATTTTATTTAATATGCAATTTAAGCTAAAAATTGATGGTGCAGTTTAGCTTATGTTGCAAATGATAGTGCGATTTGATTCATGGTGAAATTCATGGTGCAATTTATTTTAAGATGCAATTAATGGGATAATTTAAGTCGAAATGTGAGTTAAAGTGATTAATCTATATTGCATTGTATTTCTATAGTGAAATTTAATTTGCTGTGCATTTTGATTCAATTCAATTCAATTTAATTGATTGTGCAATTTGATTTATGTTGCAACTCATTTTATGGTGCAGTCTAATTAAATGCAATTCAATTTATGGTCCATTTAATTAACAAATGTAAATTCAAAATGGCGATTTCTGCTAATATGGAATACAAATGTGCGTGCGCAAGCGCACTCGTTCAAGCAATTATACGATGTATAAAGACCAATAAACTCATATAGAGAATTAATTATCTAGTTGTAACTGTTTAATTGCAATCTATAGTAATGAATTATGAATGACCCAAATGTGTGTGATGGCTGCTTGTCTTATTTAGACCAGCAGCCATCACACAAAATTGGTTTGTGAAAAGTGTAACAGTTCTCCACAAAATCTAATGGCGGGAGACACTATCTCGTAGAAAGTGCGTTTATGTTCATCTTCTAAGGGGAAGTAACCCGTGTGGCGTTGTTTGGCGATTGGCATGGAGGATAGATGATCACCTTGACGTCAGATCTCCTGGACAGTTGGTTGGGTGGTTGGTTTTTATGGCATATCCATATTTACCAAACCCTCCGCTCGGGCAGGATATGACACAAGGTCAATTTTTTAAGCGGAGTTTAATAGGTTTGAATTCAGAGTTTTCCTTCTCCTAGACTAGTTGCCTCACCAAGGCTGAAGAACCTAGTCTGCTCTACTATTTACCCATAGCTGGAGGGAGAACAATTGGATTCATACCTTTCCCAAGGGTATTAGTGCTATGTGAAATGCAATCAGTCTCGTCCAGGATTTGAACTCGTGTCGCCGTGTCCATTTCCTACGACGATAACCATTATACCACGGGTTTTTATGGCATATCAAACCTTGAAGGTTATTTAATGTTACATCCTATTTACACACACACACACACACACACACACACACACACACACACACATATATATATATATATATAATATATGATTTATAAACGAATAGTTTGTAGGTAATATTTTAAGCAACCCCGAGCTCATTTGTTTGTACACAGTTAAATGGTTTCAAGTATTGCTACCAAACACTAATAATTCTATTTAATATCTATCATTTGTTTGCTACCAAACACTAATAATTCTATTTAATATCTATCATTTGTTTGCTGTTCTAATATTGTTGTGTTTTTGGTAAGAATATCCGTAATTCTGTTGTTGGGCATGAATTGATATATAATGTTTTTTTTTTTGTAAAAAAACATTATATATCAATTCATGCCCAACAACAGAATTACGGATATTCTTACCAAAAACACAACAATATTAGAACAGCAAAATAACAAGCAAAAACTACAGATTCTCAACGCACTACATATTAGAAATATACAACCCAAACTTAATAGAATTAATTTTGAAACCAGTGCTAATGTACTTAAACGTCTTTAGCTTCTGACGCTATTTATAGAAATAAATTCGAAAAGTAAACGCTACACAATCCAACAGTACAAACACTCACTTACAAAAGTTACATCACTTTTGTAATTCATCCTCCCCTGAAGATGGCCCAAACTTGGGCAGAAAGTACTGCAAAAAATGTCTATTATGTTCAATCAAATATGTATCTTTGAAGAAATACTGCCAATATATATCTATCTATATATATATAAAAGTGTGTGTGTGTGTGCTTGTGTGTGTGTGTGTGTGTGTGTGTGTGTCTATCTCTATATATGCCAGACTATCTTTCTCTCTCTCTCTCTCTCTTTCTCTCTCTCTCTCTCTCTCTTTCTCTTTTTCTCTCTCTCTTTCTCTCTCTCTCTTTTTCTCTCTCTCTTTCTCTCTCTCTCTCTCTCTGAATATATGTATATATTTATACTGTCTGATAAATACATGCATATATATATATATATATATATATAAATTTGTTTGAAATTTCCTGGTGTTTCCATTATTTTGTCCCACCCTATATATATATATATATATATATAAACAGACATTATACACAACAAAAGGTTATTTTCTTTTAGCTATGTATAATTCTCTTCTTTTCTTCCCTATATCACCTTCCCTTCCTCTCTTTGTTTCACTCCCCCATCTCTCACTGTCTTTGCAGTCTCTCTCTCTCTCTCTATATATATATATATATATATAACGATCAATATACCTGAGTTCATTGGACATATAATCGATAGCTCTAGAGCTGTACACAAGAGAAATTTACATTCTCGTCGACGTGTCAGTTCATCGCTATTTTTTCTGCACTTTTTTTTGCAATGATGAATGGATTTGTGGATGTAACTCGGCCGGGGAAGTTTTTTTTCTCACGTCAGAAGAATCGATTAGAACGAAGAAAAAAAAACCTATTCACAACGTTTGTCCTGCATATATTTCAAAGAAGCACTTGAGACAGAGTTGACAATTTGTAGTCATCCAAACGAGGCTCATGTTGCTGGGTCAGATTGGTGATGCTATGCAGGATGGGGGTGAAAGATTCAGATTCAAAAAACTCGTTGTGAAATGCAGACGTGCTTGTTCTACATAGAACATTACTGAGCGTTTATTTAGTTGATTTGTTGAAATGTTTCCCATAAATTACCATCATCATCATTATCATCATCATCAAGGCGTGCCGATACCATAGGTTCCTTAGACACTTTCTCTTGCAATTTATTTCGTGTTACGTTCTCTACACAGCACCCAGAGTCCGCACAGAGCTGATGAATGTAAGTTTTTATTGGTTGGTCAGCAGTAGTGTGTCCCTAAGTAGGAGTTCATTGAAGAATGTCGCTTACGAGTTCATGCTTATTTTATTAGAAGTGCTCGGCAAGCCTTGCTCGTCTTACTTAGATGGTTTCTGAGATAGGACGTAAGTGGCCGCACAGCTGGTGTCTTTGTAGGCTGCTGCTTCCAGGTTCTGTTGAAAAGTGCACGTAGGATCCTTGTGTAGATTCCATCTAGCTCTCTCGCTAAGCGTTTCGTACTGACACGGCTATAGCTTGGGAGAATTCCCGCTTTATGTTATCGAAGACATCAGAACGATGTCACTATACGCGTAGGTTATATATTTCAATGAAATTGAATATCTTTGATGATGATGATGATGGTGATAGAATATATTATTACTTCTTGTATATGTTTTCTATGACAGTCGACTTCCAACAACTTCTGGTTTCATTTTGTTTCTAGGATTTCATAGGCGTATCGTTTATCCAGAGAAGAAGGATGGGTCATATTAAATAAAAGGAAATATTCCCGTTTAATGTTGCAACTGATTTTCTTTAATTATAGAGAACTAAAAAAATGTCATTATAATGGCAGTGAACCTAGACATTATTTAATCTCTTTGTATCAAGTTGAATATTTATTAATTGATCTAAATCGTCGAGAGAAGACAATCCCCGGGGACAATTGGGTGATCAATGATTATCTGATACAAGAGATGGTACAAGACATTGAATGAATATCGTGAGTTTTACGTGAACAGATGGGCTGTTGGGGAGAAGAGTTTGAGACGCAAATTTCCTTCTCCGCAAAGAAAGCAGAATAAAAGTAGAAAGTTATGAGATTGATGGTTTATTTTTCAGGTTGGCAACTCTAACTGAAAATGAGTTTATCAATGTTGATCAGACGCTTATACGTGATATTCCAAGAATGTGTTGACAAGGATGCTGAACATGCCGACACTGTTTGAAATTATATCAAAAAGATACTTCCATAAGGGTATTAGTTGTCTCAGAACAGGCCACCCCCGTGGATTCAATAAGGGACATAGTTCGAAGTTCCGTGAAGGTTCCCGAGTTCGACAAACACCTGAAGAAGGCCGGACGACATATCGGCCGAAACTTAGGGGAAATAACAATAAAGATTAAGACAATAGTCTGAAATCCTTAATGATAAAAATTCCATAAGGGTCTTAACATTTTCTGACCCCCACTGTACTTGAAGTCATTGTGTATATATTTACCAATAAGATGTGACACAAGATCTATTTTTAAGTGTAGATATGATTGTGAATAAATTTAGTATTAGATAAGAATATTTAATATCGTGATATTGGTCGGTAGTTCTATGCAATTTGCGTTTGAAGAAATAGGCGAGATATATAGTCATGTTACTATGTTCGTTTATTTTATTTACTTAATGGCATATAAACTATGTGGGTTATTTAGTGGTGAAATTTGATTTATTTATAAATAACTCTGTTCAACAATTTTCAATGATTCTTTGCATTTTTTAAAAATCTTCATTATTTCCTTCTCTTTTTATTTGTCAGTGATTATTACATTTCAATGGTTGATTGGTTGATTTTAAAGGCATATCAACCTGTCTATGATGAATTTAGACTTAGAGGTTAGGGAATCACATTCATTGTAAATTCTTTTTTACGTTTATGAAAGTAATGTAATTGATGCTCTATTTTTCAGGTTGGCAACTCTAACTGGAAAAAAGTTAATCAATGTTGAACGTGAACACATCAAAAAACTTCCCGATCAGTTTTCTCCATATTTGGTGCTCATATACCGGAAATATTTTAGACGGTAAGAAATTGATACCTACCCCACTAAAAATTTTAGGGGCCCAAAACCTCTTTAATCAAATGGATTATTTTTACATCTAAGCTGTTGCTAATTTAAATATTCAGCTATAATCACATTTTTCTGCGTATTTATCTTAAACTAAAAAGACTCCATTTGTGAGAATTCGATTTTTTTCAATAGTTCTATATTAATGACGTCATTTAAAATATTCCTCTGAATTCTGCTGCCAACCAATTCCATTCTGAAGGACGTAATTTAAAAAAAAATTTTTTCATCATACAACGTGTGAAAGCACGTGCGATACCCTGTCCTCATCAGCCGTCAACTGGGGGTGATAACACAGTTTCGGTAGCTTAAGGCGGTACTGCTACTCCTGGCGCTACCAAGCAGCTTTTGCCACCGGACGGGGTATAAAGAGAATTATATATATATATATATATATATATATATATATATATATATATATATATACGCCAGATCAGTTAAGACCGGAGAGTACATTGGACGTTAATCTTCAAATTTAGTGTGCGGTTTGTGATTTAAAAAAAACGCGTTTACTTTCGGTCGTTGATGTTATTACGCGTTTACAGTAACCATTTCTTACGTAATCACACGGGAATGGTGGTCCACGTGTATTTGATTCATGCTGAAAACTTCTCGCCTTCGACCAAATCCAACTTGATGCATATTGCGCCACGGTCTGAAGACGATTTGCGGCAACTTTCAAAATATTCAGATACGACTCTTATAATGTTGATAGCCCTGTCGGTAGAACTTAAAATACACTGACTGTATCCCCCGCAGAGGGGTAAGACCCCCACCAAATATAGTATCCTGAATATAACACAATACCACACATCATGATGAGGTTCCAGTTCTGGAGATTTAAGGAGTATGGAGTACTCTTTCATTGTTATTACTCCCAGCTTCAATTTCCCACAGAGAGGTCGTACCTGTTAGGATCTCATCTATGGATCAAATAGAATAAGTATCCTTGAAAGTACTCCTTCATTGCCATAACTGCTAGGTTCACTCTGACCAGGAGAGGTAGTACCTGCTATGGTTCCATATATGGATCAAATACATCATCATCATCATCATCATCATGTCGTGCCGCTAGCACGGATATCCTTGACACTCTCTCGCCACTTCTCCCTATCGTTCGGACAGGTCTTCAGGGCTAAGTCCCGTATTCTCACATAGCTGCTGAATGTATGTTCGAGCTGGTCGACCTGCTTTTGCCCGGCCATATGTGGGGGTCCATAGGAGTACATCTCTTATGAGCTCGTCCCTGCTTCTCCAGCAGTGTCCTGCATGTCTGGTTCGTCTAGCTTGGATAGTTTTCGTGATGGGAGGCAGGTGGCTGTATAGTTGGTGCCTTGTTGGGTGTTGCCGCCAAGACTTGTTCAATATTGCTCGCAGCATTGTCGCGTAATTGCCGTCTATCTTCTTCTCCAGCCGTTTAATTAGCGTCCAAGTAGTGCATCCATACAGCAGTATCGATACGACCGCTGCCTGGAAGAAACTGCGTTTCATTTTATCGGTCAGGTCTGACTTCCATATAATCGATAGCCTATTGATAGCTGTCCATGACTTCGTTAGCCGTGTGTCGATGTCCTTTTCGGTTGATGAGACGCTGCTTCCTAGGTAGGTGAAATTGTCTACTAGTTTCAGAGGGGTTCCGTCCAGTGTGGTGATGTCGCCTGTTTGATTATATCACATATATTCCGTTTTGTGTGCATTGACATGGAAATAGAAATGTTTTCGATGACTAAACTGAGTACTCATGCTAAACTGAATTGTTTGAAATAGAACTGATTATTTGTATAAAAATGGAATTGGCATTAAGTAACCTTCAAAGGTAGATATGCCATAAAACCCAACCAATTAATCATAGTTATATATATATATATATATATATAACTTATAAGTGAGTAGTTTGAAGATTTTTTTTTGCGTTAGAGCTAATTTTTTTCACAAAATTAAGTATTGCTATTGTTTGCACACGAGCCGCCGCAGGCATTGGCTTTCATGTCAATGCACACAAAACGGAATATATGTGCTCAAATCAAACAGGTGACATCACCACACTAGACGGAACCCCTCTGAAACTAGTAGACAATTTCACTTACCTAGGAAGCAGCGTTTCATCAACCGAAAAGGACATGGATCAAATAGATCTGTTTAAAAATAGTTCATATTCTATTGGAACAGGTGAAAAATCTCTTAAGAAACAACTACACAAGATAAATAAACATGAATATACGATTAATGTAATTACTTAGCATCTAGGCATAAAATAAACCGATACAGGTTGACATGCCATTAAAATCAATCAATCTCGTCATGTTGAATTTTTATTTCTAATCATTAAAGATTTTTAAAAGATTACTCTAAGATTTTTGGCAAATCTCCTTTCTACGTAATTATATTAAAATGTGGTCATAAAATGATCAACTTTTTCATACTTTGAGATCTTTTCTAGTGTGTACGTTGAAAAAACAATTTTTTGGGGGGAGGGGGGGTTAATGTGACCTCGATTTGTTCAGGATCCACCCACAGCAACTAGTCTAGGAGAAGGAAAACTCTGAATTCAAACCTGTTAAACTCCGCTTAAAAACTGACCTTGTGTCATATCCTGCCTGAGCGGAGGGGTTGGTAAATAGTACCCACAGCTAAGTAACATTGTATTATTACAAGTGCATTCGGATGTGTCACCAAAATGAAACGAAAGATCAAATTATTTATCAGATTTCAGGAAAATGCGATTGAAACATTTAACAAGTTAATCCAGGCTTATGTAGATCAAGGTCACCCCCACCAAGAAAAAAAAAAAGAAAAGAAAACCTTCTGATGATGATCAGTCGATATGATCAAAAGCGCTTAGGAGCAAAATTTGGGGTATTTTCTTTCTATCAATTGAACCCAGATACAAAGAAACAAACAAGAAAGCAAAAGAAACAATGATATAAGATCTTAAAAAAGGTATGATTTGTATTTTTAACCAAATTTGTATATAGATAACTTGCAGCCAAAATATATATACCTGTATCTGTAAAATTAGCTTAAATCGCGATTCGGAATTCTCCTACTAAAGTTTCACTTCAACGGATCATCAGGGAGTCTCGCGAGACGCCCTGATGATCCGTTGAGGTGAAACTTTAGTAGGAGAATTCCGACTCACGATTTAACTTAATTTTTTATTGGCTCCACTCGTGTTGAGCACTCTTGTAATTGTAGCATTGCAGCGTTTACGGTGGGTTTTACTTTTCTTTTGACCAACTGACTGCATATCTTTTGATTTTTTTTCTCAACTGGTGTGACGGAGTTGGCCCTTTCTTTTTTTTTTTTTTTTGTCCTATGATATTTTTTCCCCGGGTGGTGATTCGAGATATTTTTATCTCTTATTCCTGACGGTTTTCTTTTCTTTTTTTCTGGTAACCATGAATGCTGGTAGATAGTAGCTTAGTAAATACGTGTATCTATATGTAGATAGATAGATAGATAGATCTGAAAAGACTGAGATAGATAGATAGATAGATAGATAGATAGATAGATACTGGCGTTCACAGAAAACCTACCCACACTACTGCCTCGGATAGGTGAAGGTAGGTATTTAAAATCGTATTATTTTATGAAGTTTTAAATTGATACATAAAGCACCAAAATACTTTTGGTGCTTCTAAAATCTTTCTCTCGATTGGCCAACTAACGCAGATACTCAAGTGATGAACAACCTCTAAGTTTTTGCCACAAATAGGTGTTTTTATCATATATAGTATATTATGAACTACCCGTAAATTTTGGCTACGCTAGTCTACAAAAATATTTCGTCAATTTTCAATGACACAAAAGAGAAAACATTCAAAGACTTTGAAAACTACTATACACAATTAAAATTTTTGCAACTCTATAAATAAACAATGTTGTCTCGACTTAAACAAAGGCTTTTAGTTGACACAATGAAGTTTTTATGCAATTTGTTGTAATATTTGTCTACTTTATATGCACAGGTGTTATAAAAAGTAAACAATGTAAAATAAAAGCTTTATTATCTTTACTTATAGTTTTTGTGGAGGTGCCCGTGGTGTAATGGTTATCGTCGTAGGAAATGGATACGGCGACACGAGTTCAAATCCAGGACGAGACTGGTAGCATTTCACATAGCATTGATACCCTTGGGAAAGGTATGAATCAAATTATTCTCCCTCCAGCTATGGGTAAATAGTAGGACAGACTAGATTCTTCAGCTTTGGTGAGGCAACTAGTCTAGGAGAAGGAAAACTCTGAATTCAAACCTGTGAAACTCTGCTTAAAAATTGACCTTGTGTCATATCCTGCGCGAGAGGAGGTTGGTAAATATGATTATCTTTACTTATAGTATTTATTTAGGTATAGGTCATGCAGAGGAAATACTTTAGATCGAAATTACAGCAAGGGTAGGCCGAGACACAACGTAAGCTTCGACGTTTAAAAAAAAAGTCTACTGAACAACTCTTTGTTTCTCTGGTGAAAAATTGTCTTTTTTTTAAATTTTAAATTTTTTTAAATTTTTTTAAAATTTTTAAATTACGCGAGTATATACGATAAAACCTTAAGTTCCATCCTAATTAGAGATACATAGGTGACACAAAACCATTTTTATGGATGCCTGGGAGACAATGGAAAATGAAGTCTGTGTTACATATTGACCCTCGACCGAGTCGTCAATCAAGAGATGCACCTGTGAAATAAGCGGAAGCAGGTGGACGTCAAACAAAATATAACCAGGACACAGACTGCTTGAGTCAGTTGGGGATAGGATGCCAGCGGAGTGAGAACCAGCTCCAGACAGAGGGCTTTGGGCCCTTGGTGACCCACGGTTGAGCAACCCAGCCAGAATGCGAAAGAAGTGCTGCTATGGTCAGAAGAACTTTGGGTCAATATGTAGCAGTCTGTCCCCATCTCCAACTCACCTCCCACAAACAACCAACATCAACCCTTTCGAGAATAAAGTGCTGTGAGAGATTATATTTTTATAAAGAAGTGTGTTCGTTCATTGAAGTTCGTCATTATGTTTGATTATGTTCTGCATATATTGGTATATGTATATGTATTCGTGCAGTTGTATTATGAGTATACAACATCTGTTCTAGTTGACTTTTCATTTCTCGAACCGGGGAGAAAGAGGCAAAAGATTTTGGTCGGTAATGAATTAACTTTGATCATCTAATTTTAAATCAGGGTTGCTAACCTGAAAAATAAAAGCAATATCATTACTTTCTAGACAGACTGTTGTCTATACAGCGCTAGAAGTAGAAAAACACATTTTTTATTGACTTCTTAAGACTCTGTACACTTTGTTACTTTAATTATGAATATTATCTGATATTAAAATAAATATTCATACACTTAAATGAAATGGAAATTTCATAAACCCCAAACCGGCTTTTGGCCAATTGTATCAATAGCTCCCAACTGGAATCCAAGCCTGAAGGGACTCTTCAATAGGGCAATCAACTCTTGTCTTGTCAAATGTACGTAGCTACATAAATAATTTCGAAGTCCTGGAAACAAATAGCTGAAAGATTATATACTTTTTCAAAATCATCGTGTATATTCATGTATAACCCGATTTTCGAAAATATAAGTTGGTTGGTTGGTTGGTATTAGGCATTTTATGCGGGAGCAGAGTATTGCAATAAAAGATCCCAACTATTTATATTAAAAACAGCTATATACTTCACCTCGACTAGATGCATCTGACCCATTGTTGAAACCATAACAGCTACTAATATTCCTATTCAGAACGAACCTGGGAATAAAGACATTGAAAGGTCGCTCCACACTTGTCAGGTCTCCAGAACTAGAGCTTCACCACGGTTGCAGTTTAGTGTTATACACAAAACATCCCATTTTGGGGGGAGGGTCCAAACCCTTCTAATGAGGACTCAGTAAGCACATTCAAATCCTTGTAGACTGGGCCTGGGAGAAAATTTAAAGAATCAGTCAGAAAAAGCGTCACTATTCCTTATAGATTGGGAAATCTCTCTTTCTCTCTCTCTCTCTCTCTCTATATATATATATATATATATATATATGTATTGTCATCCACAGACTATTTTGTTGTATCACAAATCTTCAGTGTGGCAAGACACAGAAGATGCTTCAAGCTGGAATCGAAATCCGGTTTATTT
Source organism: Sepioteuthis lessoniana (assembly GCA_963585895.1). Taxonomy (NCBI): domain Eukaryota; kingdom Metazoa; phylum Mollusca; class Cephalopoda; order Myopsida; family Loliginidae; genus Sepioteuthis; species Sepioteuthis lessoniana. Next base: position 7,649,086 of record OY757942.1, read on the forward strand.
TTACCTCAGTGGGATATCTTACCCCTCAGCTATCGTCATCTCAGTATAAACGAAGGAATATTTAAGGTATATATATATATATATATATTCATATACGCGTATATATATATAGTATAGTATAGGAAAAGCATTTTAATATCTATTGATATGCCTATCTCTATTTTTCTCCTCTTACACACACACACACACACACACACACACACACATATATATATATATATATATATATAATGTATGTGGGTGTTTGTATATATCCAATCTCTCACTCATGGGCAATACATTCTAAGCCAAGTTCAGCTAGTTTAAAACGAGTTTTTTTTTCTTTTTTGAGACCACATGCAATATCAAGGCAAAAGAGAAGTGATTCATTTTTGAAACAATTTTCGACTGATAGATGTTATCGACTAATAAATAATTCATAAGGTGTGCTCCAAAACTATCGATACCGAAGCCATATTTACCAAGAAATAAATGAACAATGAATGAAACGTTAATTTTCATCGAAGTAGTCACCTAAGCCTTCAGCGCACAAACTTCAGCAAGACTGCCATTGGTCGAAGCACCCATGAATCCTTTTTTGATTTGGTATTTCTTTTACTGTCTTTCACTTCATCAGATCTTATATCCTCGATCCGTGTAATCACATATCTTGTAAATTAATTCAAGTCTTACATCAATGAATTAACGAGTAAATCCCTTCGGTGTTGTGGTTAGCGAGCTGGATTGTGACATTGTAATAAGCGATTTCGAACTGAAGTCGTGCAATGACGTTCACTTTTGGATTAATTATTTTCCCAGCTATGGGTTAAATAGTACCTCTGCTGTTGTTCTACAAGGATGTCTTTGGCATTAAACAACCCACTTTTGATATGCCATTAAGCAAAGAAACTAAAACAACCTCTTTTTTAGTGTTTGGGTTCTTACGCCCTGCCAAGGAGGATGCAGTCAGTGTATTCTAAGTCCCTCTGCCAGATTGGTACTATGTACAGTATTTGGAACAAAAGCCTAGAATATTTTTTGCTATGTCATGAAAAAAGATTACAGCATTTTAATAATCAAGGACAAACAGTTCTCTTTCCTGTGTCAAAAGTATTATTTTCAATCACGTTTTAATCAATTTTCTCGGATTAAATTATTTATTTCCTTCGCATGAAAAGATTAAGCAAAAATACAATATTGGGCGTGAGCAAGAATTATTTTTTTCGGATTTGGAAATTAATTAAGGGATTTATCTGTAATTAAAATCTTATCTATTTTTATGCATGCTGAAAAGCGCATGTGCGTTCTCCAGCTTGTACACCACATTATCCCGCATGTGTGTGCACCTATAAACATGTACATGGAAATTCTGAAGCCAATAACCAGAGCATACGACTCACTTGCAGTTTATGTCACACGTGAAGCACCGGTTCCCGCTAGATCACCAAAGTTAAGCAACGATAAAACTGGTCAGTACTAAGAAAAGTGACCACTTAACACCAGGTACAGTAAACGACAAATAGGCCCGTTATGTAATATTTTAGTAGGTAACACGGAAATCAGCATTTCTATCTCTCTGTGTACTTACACGAACACCTGTATTTATGCTGAAGTAGATAAACATCAAAAGAAATGTAGACGCGTAAAAGTTGTTGAGGTTTCAGTAATGCTGGAGCTTTGGGGAATGCGGAGTACTCCTTTATTGCCATCGTTCCCAGGTCCACTCCGACCCGGAGTGCTAGCACCTTATAGGATCCTATCTATAGGTCAAATAGATTAGTTTGGTTTGGTTTCTTTGTTTAATGGCATATCAACTCTTTGTAGGTTATTTAATGCCGAAGCCATTCTCCTAGAAGAATAGTAGTGGTACTATTTAACCTCTAGCTGGGAGTATAAGGGGGTTCATACCTTTCCCAAGGGTATTTGTCTGAAAGTGAACGTAATAGCGCGACTGGAGTACGAACTCACTTACGACGATTCCGCAGTCCATCGCTTTAACCATTACACCACGAGGACACACCAGGTCAAATAGAACTAAACTGTGTACTTTAAATCTCATATTTGCCGTCCTATAATAAAAAATGTTCCAGGAAGTTTCCCAGGCTCAGCTATGACCAACTAGCTTGTGGAGTTCTAGAGTTGCCGTGTAACCATAGATTAAATCGCAAATATTTCCGCTAATGTAAGTAAAGTGACAATCATTGTGCAAAAGAAATCTTTTTAGAGGAAACTACACAAAAATATAAATATGAATGTATCATCATCATCATGTCATGCTCCTCTCTCGCCACTTCCCCCAATCGTTCATCGCCTCTGGCAGGTCTTCATGGCCACATCCCGTATCCTCACATAGCTGCTGGATGTATGTTCGAGCTGGTCGTCCTGCTCTTGCCCGGCCATATGTGGGGGTCTATGGGACTACATCACTTATGGGCTCGTCCCTGCTTCTCCAGCATGAATACAATTCCCTAAGGTTCTAGCATAAAATAACCCAAAACCGGTTAGCATGCCATTAAAAAATCACTCAAACTTCTCCTAGGAACAAGAAATAAGAGAAGTTTCTTCAAACTCGCAAGACGTTTACGATTGTCCTTTAATTTGTCCTTTAAAGCAGATACATCACTTTCTTATTGATTGATTTTAACGGCATGTCAATCCTTGTAGGTTTAATTTATTCCTTGATTATAAAATTGCCTTCATTAAACGTTCATATTGAAAATTTTTGTGTAATTACTTCTTTAGATCTTTCTTTTTTTTACACACGGTCCAATCGAATCGAAATACCTTTTAAACATATATATTTGACTTATAAATAAAATCCTTACGACGGGATCTGAGTGAACCTGGGAGTAATGGTTATAAAGGAGTACTCTACATTATTCAAATCTCTAGAATTAGTGTCTCACCATCAGATTCAGTTTAGTATTATACATAAGACACCATTTCTTTGCGGCGGGGGGGTTCTTACTCTTCTGCAGTGGATACTGTCCGCATATTCTAAACCCTGCCGACACGGTATTTCAAGATAAGTATTCAGAGTAAGTATTCCATCAGTAAAGCTTAACAAACCCAAATGTGTATATATATATATATATATATATATATATATATATATATATATATATATCAAGCACAATTGATTTGATTCATTTCGTCTACGTTTGAAGGTTCATGAATGAATACAGAAAAGCTTTTTGATTTATTTTCCGATTCGTTCCTTATAAAAGTGATTTGGTGCATTCTGAAATGACTAAAATATAAAAGAAAGAAAACCCAGTTACATAGAAAGTAATAGAAATATCTATGAAAACGAGAAGCTTTCTAGATCCAAATGAATGCCACTAGATAAAGGGTAAATGTTAGTTCATTTAACATTATCAAAAAAAAAAAGCCAAGAAACATTAAAGTCTTCATATATTTTTTGTTGCATTTTCTCACATCACTGTGAACCCTTTCTGGTTTTGGAACTCTCGCATGGATTCCAAGCCAAGTGAAAAAAAAAGTGTTTATGTGTGCTACAAAATTCTTACGAGGTGAATTTACTGAATATATGTGGGAAACGCACGTAATGTAACGGTTATCATATTAAAAATGTATACAAGGACCTGAGTTCAAATCTTAGACGAGGTTATATTGCATTTCACATATTTCAGTAATATCCTTGGGAAAGGTATAAATTTGACTATACCTTGCAGCTATGATAGATTGGCCTCTTTTATCTTGGTATGGCAACCAGTCTAGGAAAAGGAAACTTCTGGATACAAACTTGCTTTACTCCGCTTAAAAATGACCTTGTGTGGCATCCTTCTGGAATTAGGCTGTCAGGTTTTGATTAGTAAACAGGGGGATGACAGTGCGTCATGGCAGTCGGGTCCAACAGGTGTGAAACCGGAACGAGACCACGTGATGAGAACCACACGGTAAGATATAGACGGAGTGCAGAGATTCAGGAGTCGAGCCCGGGACACGCAGCCAATCGTTGGCACCCCCTGGCTCCCGGAGGAAGGGATGGGACAATAAGAAGCCCTCTCTCTGAGTATATGTCTCCCCATCTATCTCTCAACTAACAACAAACTATGGGCCTTTTCGAGAAAAAATGAGAGATATATTTTTGTAAAGAAGTGTTTCGTTCGTTCATTATCTTCGATTATGTTCTTGTTTGGGTCCATGAGACTCTACAACACTATACCCCAAATCTTTTATACGGTTTAGTAAATCTAAAGCCCTTAAAATCCACAATAAGAATCAACCTCGAACTTATGCCCACTCAGTATCTGATAAAACTAGTTCCCCCCATAAGTTCATCACTTTGCCAAACAATTCTTCTTCTCACAGCATAATAAACAACTTGAATAAACTCGATATCAAAACTACCTCTTTACCCTCGAAAACGATCCGCGAATTCGTACATTCTAGCCCTCAACGCGACATATTTTCAGACGCCAGTGTTTATTGTATCCCTTGTAAGAATTGTAAATTAAAATATATTTGAGAAATATCTTGGAACCTTCACATTCGTTTGAAAGAACACAAAAGAGACATAAGAATTAGTAACTTAAACAATGCACTGTTTCAACACATTTCTCAATCTAATCACAACTTCGATTTCAATTCTGCAAAGATGCTCATTTACACTCATAATAAAAGACTAAAACCAATTTTCCAGACTGGTGCTGTTTCACTCTGTAATTCCCTAAATACTCGTCCTGGCTTTTATAATATTTCTCCTTATTTGAGCAAATCCATTTTAAATTGCTACAATATATTCCATCTTTAGTTAATATATTCCACATATATCATAATTTTATAATTTCACTTTTTCTTTTTGTCTTTCTTTTTCTTTTTTCTTTTGATTCGAAATCTTTCTCGATAAACAAACGGAACCTAAATTCTACACAATATTTCTAATAAGTCAAATGACGTAATTTAAAACAACAAACACTGATTCACTAATTAAACGTCCAACATTTTTTTGAATTTTGCACTTTTAAACATCCATCGTTGATTTAACATCAGTGATATCATCCCTAATAGCCCTGAGGATGGTTCATTAGAACCGAAACGCTACAGTGTCGACTTTACTTCTCATTAAATCTCACCTTCTACTTGGATTAACTTATTCCCAATTTTTCTTTATATATTATCAGATTACACTCCATTATTTACTTCCATATATATATATATATATATATATATATATATTGAATAATAAAAATAAATTTTGTCAGTATAATTTATTTAAGATCCTTTCAAGTTTCCTGATAAGTGTCTTAGTTTCAGGTTGAAATTTGTAGATAAATTTCCCAAAATTGTCTCAAGCGCTTTCGGACCCTCCATAGGCCATCATCCGGGCTTGCTTGCTTGCTTGTATAAGGTGTGTTAGTTTTTTAAAGAGTTTTGAAAGTTTTTAAATAACAAACACACCTTACATAAGCAAGCAAGGCCTGATGATGGCCTATGAAGGGTCCGAAAGCGCTCGGGACAATTTTGGGAAATTCATCTACCAATTCCAACCTGAAAAGATACTTATCAGAAAACTTGAAAGGATCTTAAATAGATTATACAGACAAAATTTGTCATTATTGTTTAATGAAACATGCTTAAATGAACGACTGCTGCCTAACCACACACACACACACACACACACACACACACACACACACACACACACACACATATACATATGTATATATAGAGAGACTTAGGCAACAATCTTTCATTTAAGCATCTTCCATCAAATTATAAAGACATATTTTGTTTATATAATTTTATTAGGATCCTTTTTACGTAAACATATCGTTGGATTAAATTGATTAAAAGAGAGAAAATATTCTATTCCTTTCAATAAATATTCTATTTCTGTTGACAGCGTTTTGTTTTAAATACGTTCGATGTCATTAGAATCTCAGTTTAATCCAACTATAGGTTTAATTTTTGCAGTCTTATAAAAAACCTAAAACAACACACACACACACACACACACACTCTCTCTCTCTCTCTCTCTCTCTCTCTCTCTCTAAACGTTGTAAGATTTAGCCAGAAAGAAGATTAATATATGAACATTTTTTATTGTGGCAACACACCAGCACTTATAAAACTGGAAGAAGACTAATTAAGATTTTTCTTGTTTTTTAAGAAGTACTTGTCTCTTACCACAACAAAAATGTTTCGCCATGGCTCTTATTTCTGGGTGTGATTGAGAACTTTTTGAACGACCGTCGTATACACACACACACACACACACACACACACACACACACACACACACACACATATATATATATACATGTGTGCGTGTGTATGAGCGTGTTTTATTTCACAATCTTCTTGATCCATAGCTGACTGATGTTTTTTTTCCGCGGGTTCTGTGATGGTTCATATAGTAACCCTCTAAGCAGTTATCACTATAATAAGTATAATTAAGGTCAGGACGATATGAGCGCCCTGAAAGCTATTGGCTTACATAATGAGACCCGACAACTCCCGCCTCTGCACTGTTGCACCCTCTCCTGATTCTTGGCGAGCTCTCTCTCATGAGGTTCCACCAGATGCACTTTCCAAAGTACTGTCTATTCCCATATGAGTACCCGCCTCGTTGTATCCAAGACGATGACTATGTCTGCGCCGTTTGTTCTTTGTATGATGTGGCCTGGGGACTTTAACTGTCTTCTTAGTTGCCAGTCTGGCGATTGAAGAGAGTCAGCACACTCAAGCAAAAAGAATTCCCTTTGAACGCCACCAAACACCGATAAGAACGTTTCCACCCAACAATTTCAGTTTAGAGGGAATTGTTCAAGACTGTCTAAAATCTCACAAGCGTTTCTTTCATTTTGAATTTACATCATAAATCTATTTTTCATTACCAATGAGGACCATGATTAAAATGAAATAAAGACAAGTGTTTAAGTATTCGTTTCCATAAGTTTATGCGGAATTTATTTTTCTAACTTGAGTTTTTTTAACGCTTCTAAAATCGCACAAACAGTAGAGACATGAGTAAACTTCAAAACATTTTAAAGATTTCCATTCCCGTGTGATTGCGTAACACCAGGAAACGGTTACTGTAAACGCGTAATGACATCAACGGCCGTAAGTAAACGCGTTTTTTTAAGATCACAAACTGCACACTAAGAATGAAGATGAACGTCCAATGTAGTCACTGCTATTGATTGATCTGGCGTCCCTGTCCGGTGGCAAAAGCTGCTTGGTAGCGCCAGGAGTGGCAGTACCGCCTTGAGCTACCGAAACTGTGTTATCACCCTGGTTGGCAGCTGATGTGGGCAGGGTATCGCACGTGCTTTCACACGTTGTATGATAAAAAAAATATTAGATAAAGATTGAAATAAATCCAACAGTGTGTAGATATAAAATTTGAAAAAAACTTGACATTCAGAGGATGTATTCATTTATATATAAATAATATGCCAACGTAAAATGTTTTATTTTTGTAAACCATCTTCAGGGCGATGTTATGGGATGTTGTCATCACCCAAAAGATTATTTTCAAATGAACAATTAAACTAAAATACGAGAAAGTTTTTAGTGTTCGATTATCGTTAATAGCATTCTGTTTCAAAATATTTGTGACGTTATTAGTGTTCGAAAATTTTCATTTTTTAAAAATATTATCTTATTGTATTTTATCAGATAATTTTTTTTTCTTCAAAAAGGTAAAGAATTTCCTGTAGATTTTAAAATCTTTTAGAAACTTATAAGAATTGACAAATTATTCAAAATTTCCAAAAATAGACGTCTTTGTGTGCTGTCTCGAAAATATTAAAAGTTTTCATTGAAAAAAATATTATCATTTTTATTTTGACTATATAACGTCTTTGCATGTAATTTAGAAAATGTTATAATTTTTTTCATGTATATATATATATATATATAGAGAGAGAGAGATGGAGATATGTTGTGCACAAACTGCACGCTAAAAATGAAGATACTATTTAACAATCCCTCCGCTCGGGCAGGATATGACACAAGGTCAATTTTTAAGCGGAGTTTAACAGGTTTTGAATTCAGAGTTTTCCTTCTCCTAGACTAGTTGCCTAACCAAGGCTGAAGAACCTAGTCTGTCCTACTATTTACCCATAGCTGGAGGGAGAATAATTGGATTCATACCTTCCCCAAGGGTATTAGTGCTATGTGAAATGCAATCAGTCTCGTCGAGGATTTGAACTCGTGTCGCCGTGTCCATTTCCTACGACGATAACGACTACACCACGGGCACCTCCATTAAAATGAAGATTAACGTCCACCGTAGTCTCTGGTCTTAATTGATCTGGTATATATATATATATATATATAATTCTCTTAATACCCTGTCCAGTGGCAAAAGCTGCTTGGTAGCACCAGGAGTGGCAGTACCGCCTTGAGTTACCGAAACTGTGTTATCACCCCTGGTTGGCGGCTGATGAGGACAGGGTATCCCACGTGCTTTCACACGTTGTATAATGAAAAAAAAAATTATAATTTTTTCATGTATATATATATATATGTATAGAGAGAGAGATGGAGATATATATGAATGATAATCTATCCAGCATATTTACTTTTTTCAGTAGGTTAATACACTCTATAAACTATCTGAATTTATTGTCTAACTTTTTATTACACCTATAGTCTGGGGGGGGCTGTAGAATACACCGACTGCACCTCTGCAGAGGAGTAAGACCCCACCAACGAGTGACCTGGATATGACACTAAACTCCCGGTTATTCTAATCTCCAAAGCTGGAACCTCACCATCGGATAGTTTAATGTCATATGCAGAACACTTGCTGGTGGAGTCTTACCTCTCGGCAGAGATACAGTCGGTGTATTCTACAGCCCTAACCGACTAGGTTCGGGCAATAAAAGGATCATCCATCTTTTCTAGATCTCCAGAACAGGAGCCTCACCATTTGGTGATGTTTATTTCCATACACAGAATATCCTTTTTTGGTGGTGGATCTAAAACCTCTGCAGAGGAGACTGTCACTACGCCCCACCGATAGGGTGATATCTATCCACTGTTCGGAGGAAAAGGGATGGATTATGCTTTATCCAAGTGGATTAGCACGCAGTGAAATGCAGATAACATGATCAAGGATTCGGCCAACCAATTCTATGTTCTATGACGATAACCGTTACGCTTATAACACCTTCAGTTGAATCATTCAAAAGGAAGCAAATTTGTTTGGTTATTGGATTTAAAACCTTCTACCGTTTGGTTTTTGTTCCATTTCCTGCATGCTGGTTAAAAGTGGTGCCAGCGTCGTGAATAGCCAAGTAATTAATATGCAGCCTTCTAACGAAAACCAAATACAAAACGTTAGCAACACAAGGCGCGTATGGCATTGGTACCTGCGCTGAGGATGGTGGTTTGTAATAGTAGAGCGATTACATTAGATCGGAAGAAGAGAAGCTCTAATAGAAAATTCTTTTGAAAGAACACGGAAGCATCTGTTTGAAATGACAGAAGAGATATTTATCGTTAGATAATTGTCAATGCCATCAGTATCAAAAGGTTGGGGAAATATGTTTTTTTTTTTTTTTTTTTTGCTTATGTTTTACGGCAAATAAACCCTTACAAGTTATTTAATGCGAAATCCTGTTTATATATATATATATATATATATATATATATATAGGAGCGAGTATAAAGATGAGAACAATGTTAAGAAAAAGTCTAAAGGCGTAACAACATTTTATTTCAAAGCTTCATAGAACATTTTATCACGGAAAATAAGGATATAAAGGTAAATTATATAATTCCAAAATATAAAGATCAATAAACTTATTTTGATAAAATTATAAGAATAATTATTTAACATTCGAAAAAAATTAGATGATAAAAATATCAAACGATTAAATAAATCCGTAAAATCTAATAATTATTTTGTATTATTAAAAAGTTTTTTTATGGTAAGAATATAAAATAGGGTATTTTAGTACATTACACCGCCTTTTCACTGGCTCTTGCACCGTAAACAAGGCGAAAAAATCCGTGACATCATTGGAACTTAGAAAACTGATAGACAAGTCGGGTAATGAAGATAAACTCTCGATTGAGGATATTTCAAAGACCATGAAGGAAATCTTTAAGTTTTATTCATAATATTTTAAGAAAACTCAAGGAAACTGGGTCATGTGAAGCTAAAAAACCACCTGCCAGGCCTAGGAAAACTACTGCAAGGGAAGACAGGTGGATTGGTAAGGAATAAAAAAAAAAGGATCGATTTGCGACAGCAACCGCTATATCTAAAAAAGCTTATGCTATCTTTGGCATTAAAATATCAAGGCACACTATTTCCTGAAGACTTAATGAAATTAATATGAACAGTCGAGTAGCTTCTACGAAACCTTTCATTTCTAAAAAGAACAAAATGAACCGATTGAAATTTGCAACGAAATATGTCATATGGACAGAAGAACAGTGTGATTGTGTTTCTTTCAGCGATAAGTCAAAGTTTAACCTGTTCGGTTGTGACGGGAGAAGGTTCGTTCGACGCTGTCCTAAGGAACGATATTCGACTTAGTGCACTAAAAGCGGCGTTAAACTTGGAGGAGGAAGTGTGATGGTGTTTGACATGATAACAATTACTGGTACAGGACCTCTTGTCAGGCTACACTGTAAAATTAACGCCACTGTATACAAAGAGATACTGAAGAAACATGTACCTAATTTGGGCACCGCAGTTAATCAACCAGCTATATTTATGAAAGATAACGCCCCGTATCACAAAGCGATTTCTGTTAAGACATTTCTTTCTTTCAAGGGATGTTACTCTTATGGAGTGGCCTGCTCAAAGCCAAGACATGAATCCTATTGAGAATGTTTAGAAGTTACTAAACGAAAGACCCATGGAAAAGAATCCAGAAACTTTGAAGAACTATCGATTAATTAGAAAGGAGAATGGTAGAAAATATCCGTTGATGAGTGCAAGATATTAATTCGCTCGTGTAGCAAAATATGTCAAGCTGTTATTGAAAGTAAAGGTCAACACATCAAGTACTAATAAATTATGAACACTATTTTCATTTAGATATGATGTATCCGTTATTATAGGATGATTTTGTAAACTGTTCTAATGTTTTTGATCATCTATTTTTTCAAATGTTATATAATTATTCTTATAACCTTATCAAAATAAGTTTATTGACCTTTATATTTAGGAATTATATAATCTACCTTTATATCGTTATTTTTCCTAGATGAAATGTTCTAGGAAGCTTTAAGATAAAATATTATTTCACCTTTAGACTTTTTCTTAGCATCGTTCAGATCTTAATGCTCGATAGTATATATATAAGAGAATATTTTGTAGCAAAGATCATTTTTAAACGAGGCAGAGCTCATTTGTTCCCTCACCGTTAAATGGTAACAAGTATTGCAATCTAGCTGTAATAATTTTACTTACGGTTAGGTTATATTATTTGGTTTAATGGCATATCAACCCTTAGTGGTTATTTAATGTCAAATCCTGTTTATACATATTATTTAGTCAATAGTTTGCTGGTAATATTTTTAAACGAACCAAAACTCCTTTGTTTGCACATAGTCAAATAGTTTAAAGTATTGTTATTTAACAAGAATAAACCAACTTAATAATAATCCCAAGGAATAGATTGAACAGTTCTATTTGACTTAGATATTGGATCTTTAGGTACTTGAGCTCAGTTTAGACCTGAGAAGAATGACAATGAAGGGGTACCCTACATTTCCAGTAATGGAACCTCACCATCTGATGGTTTTGTGTCAAAATCAGGTTACTCGTTGTTGGGAGGGATTTTACCGCTCTGCAGAGATGCAGTTGTATTTTAAAACTCCAGCAAACTGGGACGTAACTTTTTCTAATATTAATCATTTGTTTGCATATATTCAAATGGTTTCAGGTATTGCTATTTGATAATTCTATCTAATA
>OY757942.1:7665972-7675972 GCA_963585895.1 Sepioteuthis lessoniana
TACCTCTTCATTGCCATCGCTCCCTGGTCCACTCTGGCCCTGAGTGATAAGGGTCCAATCTTGGGGTTAAATAGAACAAAACCCTGGTTTATATGAGTTTACTGTTTTTTTTTTTCATTTAAACAGCGTATTTATGCTAAAGTGAATTGTCTAAAATAGAATTTTTCTGACATTTAAAATGCGTACATATGCTAAATTGAATTATCTGAAATAAAACTGTTTTGACATTTAACTCTGTATTGCCCGGTCGGCTGGGGCTGTAGAATACAACGACTGTACCTCTGCAGAGGGATAAGACTCCACCCCGCCCCAATGAGTGTCTTGGATATGACACTAAACAGTCGGATGGTGAGGGGGAATACAGAGCACCCCTTCATTGTCATTGCTCCCTGGTCCACTCTGGCCCGGATTGGTAGCACCTGATAGTGTCCTATCTACGGGTCGAATAGAAATTAACTGCATACTTATGATAAACTGAATTGCTTGAATTAGAACAGTTTGACTAAACTGAATAGGTTGAAATAGAAATGTTTTTGACAATTAAAGTTTGTACTTAGATTTAAACTCTATGCTTATGCTAAACTGAATTGTTTTAAATGGAACTGTTTTTCACATTGAAACTGTACTTACGCTAAACTGAATTGTTTAATATAGAACTGTTTTCATATTTAACTGTGTGTAAACAAAATCTGTACTTACACTAAAGTGAATTAGCTGAATTAGAACTGTTTGACTAAACTGAATAGCTTGAAATAGAAATGTTCTTGACAATTAAACTGTATATAATTGTTTGAAATAGAACTGCTTATTTGTTTAAAAATGGATTTGGCATTAAATAACCTGCCATAAAACCCAACCAACCAACCTATCCGTTTGGACAGGATGTGACCCTATTTACCAACCCCTCCGCTCGGGCAGGATATGTCACAAGGTCAATTTTTAAGCGGAGTTTAACAGGTTTGAATTCAGAGTTTTCCTTCTCCTAGACTAGTTGCCTCACCAAGTCTGAAGAACCTAGTCTGTCCTACTATTTACCCATAGCTGGAGGGAGAATAATTGGATTCATACCTTTCCCAAAGGTATTAGTGCTATGTGAAAATGCAATCAGTCTCGACCAGGATTTGAACTCGTGTCGCCGTGTCCATTTCCTACGACGATAACAATTACACCACGGGCACCTCCTTTGGACAGGATGTGATACTCGGTGAATTGTTGAGCAGAGTTAAACAAGTTTGAATTCAGAGTGTTCTTTTTTTTCTTCTTTTCTAGCCAAGGCTAAAGAATCCATCATCATCATCATATCGTGCTGGCAGCACGGATATCCCTGACCCTCTCTCGCCACTCCTCCCTATCGTTCATCGCCCTAGGTAGGTCTTCAGGACAACAACCTGTATCCTCACATAGCTGCTGAATGTACGTTCGTGCTGGTCGTCCTGCTTTTGCGCGGCCATGTGTGGGGATCCATAAGAGTACATCTCTTATGAGTTCATCTCTGCTTCTCCAGCAATGTCCTGCATGTCTGGTTCAGTCTGTCGTAATTAACCGAAGTTTGGTGAGAGAATAATTGGATTCATACCTTTCTCCAAGAGTGTTACTGCTATGTGAAATACAGTCAGCCCCGTCCTGGATTTGAACTCGTGACGCCGTCTCGATTTCCTACGACGATATCTTTTACACCGTAAGCACCTCCTTCCGTATCGGTTGTTGCTTAAAAGACGAAACCTGATTGATGGTTTACCGGCTTCATTTTTGCTACCGTTAGTGTAATCTGGATTCCTTGCGGCAGGTTGAAGAATCATAATCGTTTAACAATTTTTATCAGTCATCTGGTTTGTTTGGTTTGATTACTTTCTTTAATGACATATCAACTTTTGTGGGTTATTTACTGCCAAAGCCATCTTTGTAGAATGATAGCAGTGAAACTACTTTACCAATTGCTGCAGAGATATATATTTATCTACCCCTCTGCATGTGCAGGATGTGAAACAAGATCAGTTTTTAGGCGGGGTATAACAGGTTTGAATTCAGAGTTTTCCTTCTCTTAGACTGGTTGCCTAGCCAAGACTAAAGAACTCAGTCTGCCCTACTATTTTACCCAAACTTTGCAGAAAATAACTGGATTCCTACTTTTCCCCAAGAGTAATAGTACTATGGGAAATCCAATCAGCCTCGTCCTGGATTTGAACTTCGTGCTCTTTTCTTACGATCGTAACCCACGAATCCCTGGGTGGGGGTGGATAAGAGGGTTCATACCTTCCCTAAGGATATTAGTCCTCACGTGAACATAATAGAACGACTGGAGTTCGAACTCGCTGACTATGACCCCGAAGTCTTGCACTTAGTCCAATGCGCTATCTTGGTTACTCGGAGGATTTATTTATTGATTGATGGTAACGGCATGCCAACTCGTCTAGGTTTATTTTATTCGTTAAAGTTAGAAAATTATGTTTTTTTGTGTATATATTTAAGAGTTTTTTTTTAAATTTTTATTCATACGGGTCTATCGAATATAAATATTTTTTTACCTATTGATGGGACCCTAACAGGTACTACCGAAACAGGTTAAAGTGGACCCGGAAGTAAGGGCAATGAAGAAGTAGTCTACCCTCAAGAGATTTCAAAAAGTTGGGTCTCACCATTGGATGTTAGTTTAGTGTTATACCCAGATAATTATTTGAGGGGGTGTCCTCGTGGTGTAATGGTTAAAGCGGTGGACAGCGGAATCGTAGTACGCGAGTTCGTACACCAGTCGCGGTATTACGTTCACTTTCGGACAAATACCCTTGGGAAAGGTATGAACCCCCTTATCCTCCCAGCTATGGGTTAAATAGTACCGCTACTGTTCTTCTAGGAGAATGGCTTTGGCATTAAATAACCTAGGATGGTTGATATGCCATTAAGCAAAGAAACCGAAACCAAAATTATTTGAGAAAATATTTGAAAAAAAAAATTTATTCATGTAAAACATGTGATGAATGAAACATTAGATATAAATTCTCTATCACCGACACTGAGCGCGGGAATAGTTTTAAACACACACACATCTATATATATATATATATATATATATATGTAGCGTAATCCTTATTTACCAACCCCTCCGCTCGGGCAGGATATGACACAAGGTCAATTTTTAAGCGGAGTTTAACAGGTTTGAATTCAGAGTTTTCCTTCTCCTAGACTAGTTGCCTCACCAAGGCTGAAGAACCTAGTCTGACCTACTATTTACCCATAGCTGGAGGGAGAATATTTGGATTCATACCTTTCCCAAGGGTATTAGTGCTATGTGAAATGCTATCAGTCTGGTCCAGGATTTGAACTCGTGTCACCGTGTCCATATCCTGCGACGATAACCATTACGGGCACCTCCATAATATATATGTAGCGTAATAAAGGAGAAAATAGTTGAATTAAAATCCGATTTACGAATTTATAATTTTTATTTCCTTAAATTGAGTGAAAGGTTTGCCAAACGTTTCTTGTAAGCAAAAATAATGTTAGCCATAGCGGAGTTATGTTTTTTATTATTATTATAGAGATAGCTGTAATTGTTATCTTAAAGTAAAGGAACATTTTTTGTGCAAAAATTTTTTTTTTGTCGGGATATCACTGAGAGAGAAAATGTATTTACGCCTTGCCGAATGTGAACTGCTGTTGATAACGTAAACATATATATATATATATATATATATATAAAAATTCGTTTAATCTAAGAAAAATTTAACGAGTTGAAATGAAATGCATTTTTAAAATAAAATAATGTAGATTTTCACTCAAAAGAAATGCATCGAAAGATATGAAAGTAAGTAAAAATATATTGCTTACGGTTAGTTTTGATTTGGTTAGGGTCGTTGTGGTTGGGTTTTATGGCATATCAACCATTGTAGGTTATTTAATGCCAAATCCTCAATATACATATTTTAAATATATGATTTGTAAACATTTAGATAACATTCTTAGACGAACCTGAGCTCTTTTTTGCACACAATGAAATGCTTTCAAGTAGTTCTATTAAATACGAATACCTCTATAAACTATTTATTATTTGTTTGTTCAAAGTTAAATGGTTTCAAGTATTTCTATGTAACAATAACAGTTTAATATCAGTCATTTATTTGCTCACATTTAAATGGATATACACAGATCATTTATAATGGGACAGTTTGTTGGCAATTTCATTTTTAAATGAGTTAGCAATAATTTGTTTGCACGCAAATATTGCTGTTGTTTCTACAGATTTCAATAGTTTTATTTATTGTGATCTAACACGAATAATTCTATTCAATCTTTATCATTTGTTTGCACACAGTGAAGTGGTTACAAGTATTGCTATTTAACATTAATTATTCTATTGAACACAATTCATTCATTTGTACACAGTTAAATGCTTCTAAGTATTATCATAAATCACTTTCCGTTGTCTAGGACACATGGCGTAACGGTAAGCTTCTAAGGAGACAATCATCTGGAGGTTTCAGGTTCAATCCTGACTGCAGGTTAGTAACAATACAGGAATACTTAACACTTGTACCCGGTTATAGCTTACGGAATCAGAACAGGCGACCTCCGTGGATTCCATAAAGGACGTAATTCGAAGTTCTGTGAAGGTTCCCAAACACCTGAAGAAGTCCGGAAGACATATCGTCCGAAATGTTGTAGAAATAACAATAAAGATGAAGACAATAGTCCGAAAACCCTTAATGAGAAAAATCACTTTCAATTCAATTAGACAATTATTCGTTAACCATAATGAAATGGTTAGAGTTCTATTTCTAACTAATTTGTTTGCACACAGTTTAAATATTAAACAGTTCTATTTGACCCATAGCTAGGGGTTACGACTCCGAGTCAGAGTGAACCTCGGAGCAATGGCAATGAAAGGGTGCTCCACATTCCCCAACTCTCCAAGGCTGGAGCCTCACCATTAGATGATTTTATGTCATATCAAGGACATTCGTTTGGGAACTCTTACCCCTCTGCAGAGTCGGTGTTTCTATAGCTGATTGGGCGGTTAATTTCGAGTAAAGAATCGACAAATCTTTTCTTATTGAAGAATTATTTGATTCTTCGGTAATATATAGAATTTAGCTTGGCTCGAAACTAGCTAAAAAACGGAATGATTCATCAGTGATCCAAATTGGCTCAGAAATTGTATTTTTGATATATTGCACGGGAAGTGATTTCTAAAATTATTTTATTTTGATTCTTCAAATTTGGCACAGCAAATCAAATTTTGTTGTTTGGAAAATATCTCGAAATTTAAATCTAGTGCGAAAGTTTTCATTGGTTGATAAATGCAAAAACACAGATACAAAAATCACAGCTTTTCAGACCAATTTTTTGCTAAAAAAATTAACATTTTTTTGTACGGAATTCAATTGAGTTCCCATATCTATCTATCTATCTATCTCAGTAATATCCAGTCAGCGTCCGAAGACAATGGGTGCGTTTCACCAAAGAATTTATATTTATATAGATTTTTTCTTTCTTCTTCCACTTTTTTATGCATATATATAGACTGTTGATGAGACACTGCTTCCTAGGTGTCTCAAAAAGACATCGACACACGGCAAACGAAGGCATGGACAGCTATCGATAAGCTATCGATCATATGGAAATCAGACCTGACCGATAAATTGAAACGTTGATTCTTCCAGGTAGCGGTCGTGTCGATACTGCTGTTTGGATGCACTACATGGACGCTAACTAAACGGCTGGAGAAGAAGCTAGACGGCAATTACACAAAAATGTTGCGAGCAATATTGAAAAAGTCCTGGCGGCAACACCCAACAAGGCACCAACTATACGGCCATCTACCCCCCATCACGAAAACTATCCAAGTTAGACGAACCAGACATGCAGGACACTGCTGGAGAAGCAGGGACGAGCTCATAAGTGATGTACTCCTATAGACCCCCACATATGGCCAAGCAAAAGCAGGACGACCAGCTCGAACAGACATACAGCAGCTATGTGAGGATACGGGATGTAGCCCTGAAGACTTGCCAGAGGCGATGAACGATAGGGAGAAGTGGCGAGAGAGGGTCAGGGATATCCGTGCTGGCAGCACGACATGATGATGATGATGAAGACTTGCTTTCTCATTGTTATACCATGACGTGCTGTTCTTTATGACTAAGTGTTGCTTAGAATTTATCACAAGACCCTCTGTAAGAAGCT
This sequence comes from Sepioteuthis lessoniana, assembly GCA_963585895.1. NCBI lineage: Eukaryota > Metazoa > Mollusca > Cephalopoda > Myopsida > Loliginidae > Sepioteuthis > Sepioteuthis lessoniana. The sequence goes on from OY757942.1 coordinate 7,672,153, forward strand.
GATCGTAAGGATTGAACGCAGTAATCAATTGTTGGTGATTATTAAAACTAAATTGATAAGTTTTTTTTATTACAACGACTTATTTCCTCAGCAGAGATTAGTTTTGCTCATACATCCATGAGACCGTTGACCATTACAGCGCACATTGCATTTTAACGGCTACTAGAAGAATAAGTCGTGGTAGCTAGATGATCTTGTATACACACACGCCTATAGACCCCCACATATGGCAAAGCAAAAGCAGGACGACCAGCTCGAACAGACATACAGCAGCTATGTGAGGATACGGGATGTAGCCCTGAAGACCTGCCGGTAGCGATGAATGATAGGGAGAAGTGGCGAGAGAGGGTCTGGGATATCCTTGCTAGCAGCACGACATGTTGATGATGATGATGATGATGATATAGACTGTAATCCAAACGTGCCAAGTCATCTGATGAGACGAAGAATATAATGATATTCTTCGCAGAAATAGTTTTATTATGACAATTTAACCAGATTTGAATTTTCTTCTCATCGCATCATATATATATATATATATATATATATAAGAATAAACATGTGTTAGGAAAACGTAGACGATGTCCTGGATATGACACAAAACTGTATGCAGAGATGAGACTTCAGTTTTGGAGCTCTGAGGAGTGTGGAAGCCTTATTTATTGCCATAACACCCAAGTCCACACTGACACCGAGCAGTAGTATCTGTTAGAGTCTCATTTATGATTCGAATAAACCCGGGTAAAAATTATTTGTATTCAATAGAATCGTATTAAAAAGAAAAACAAAAACAAAAAATACTTGAGAAACAACAACACAAAAAATGTAAATATCAACATACAATTAACGCTATTCCCTGACTTCTTTGCATAAAATAACCCAAGATGGGTTGACATGCCACTAAAATCAATCAATCAGATATTGAAACCATATAGAACTGTGAAAATTATGTCACTTAAAGATATGATTGATTTTAAATGTTTATCATTAATTGCTTCCTCCTCCTCCACATCATCATCGTAATTACTTCATCATCATCATCATCATCATCATCATCATCATCATCATCATCATCATCGTAATTACTTCATCGTCATCATTAAATACTTCATCATCATCATCATTAATTACTTCATCATCATCATCATCAACGTAATTACTTCATCATCATCAGTAATTACTTAATCATCATCATGATTAATTACTTCATCATCATCATCATCATTAATAACTTCATCATGATGATCATCATCAGTAACTTCTTCTTCATCATCATCATCATCGTAATTACTTCATTGTCATCATTAAATACTTCATCATCATCATCATCATCATCGTCATTGTAATTACTTCATCATCATCATCATCATTAAATACTTCATCATCATCATCATCATCATCATTGTAATTACTTCATCATCATCATTATCATCAATATAATTAAGGCTAGATGACCGCACAGATTCCTTTGACTCTCTCTCTCTCTCTCTCTCTCTTTCTCTCTCTCTCTCTTTCTCTCTCTCTCTCTTTCTCTCTCTCTGTCGCGCGCGCACTCGCTCGACATCCGTCCCAATAAAGCCTCACACTTGGTAAGTCTTCTAGACGGCATCCAGAACTGATGTGTACATGTATCTAAGTCCATAAGAGAAAATCGCTTGTAAGTTCATCTTTATTTTCACGGTAACGCCCAGAATGTCTTGTTCGTTTTACTTAGATGGTTTGTGAGATGGGAGGTAATTGTCCGTACAGCTGCTGTTAGGATACTGCTTCCATGTTTTACTGAAAGTAACACGCAGTATCCATAGTTCCCATAGTATCCATAGTTCCCATCCATAGTTCTCATCCATAGTTCCCATCAAGCTTTTTCTTCAGTGTAGCCTTACTGTAGTACTGGCATCGTTAAAACTTGAAAAAAAGTTCCGTTTTATTTCCATAAGATCGATAACATTTCAATACAAATGTTTTACCTTTGTGTAAGTTGACATGATTTGCTGTAGATGAGATATTTTTACCGAGGTATATGAACTGAAACCGTATAATTGGTTTTACAAACGACTAGCTTCTGCATCAAATACCCCAACAAAGGTTGGCATGCCGTAAATCCAACCAACCAACCAAACAAACAATATAGAGAGGTAGATGGGGACAATTGAATCTAGTGAGTAGCAGTTTATCGATAATTGTCGTCCCAGGGAAAGCGAGGTTAGCTGGATGACTGCCACAATCTAATTAACACAAACGAATTAATTTGTAGTCGCTACAAGTCCGCTTAACTCGACTTTATTGGAATGCATCCCACATCTTCCCTCTGAAGGAATAACAAAGCCGCAGTTTCTTCTTAACTTGTTATTTGATATTAACAATTTCGGTACAACTCCAATCGATTGGACCCAAAGTTAATTCATTTCACGAAGTCAGATTTTCACAATATACCCTCTGACGTTATGTGACGTCATGTATTTGTTTGTTTGTTTGTTTGAGTTTATGGCATATGAAACTTTGCAGGTCATTTAATGCCATATCCATTTTTATACAAGTGAACAGTTCTATTTCAAGCAATTCAGTTTAGCGTAAGTACACTGTTTAATTGTCAAAAACATTTATATTTCAAGGTATTCAGTTAAGTCAAACAGTTCTAATTCAGATAATTCAGTTTAGTATAAGTATAGTATTGTCTGCACACAGTTAATTGTCAAAACAGTTCTATTTTAAACAATTCAGTTTAGTGTAAGTACAGTTTTGATATCAAAAACAGTTCCATTTCAAACAATTCAGTTTAGCATAAGTAAGCACCTTACGTGACAAAACAGTTTCATTTCAAGCAGTTCAGTTTAGCATAAGTACACAGTTTAAATATTAAAACCGTTCTATTTCAAGTAATTCAGATTAATATATGTTTGTTTGTTTGTTTGTTTGGTTGGTTTTATGGCATATCAACATTTGTAGGTTATTTAACGCCAAATCCATTTTTATGTAAATAATCTGTTCTATTGAAAACAGTTCAGTTTAGCATAAGTACACAGTTTAATTGTCAAAAACATTTCCATTTCAAACTATTCAAGCAGTTATATGTAACAATTCAGTTAAGTATAAATACAGTTTTAATGTCGAAAAACAATTCTATTTGAAATAATTCAGTTAAGCATAAGCACTCAGTTTAAGTGTAAGTACGGTTTAATTGTCAAAAACGTTTCTATTTCAAGCTATTCAGTTTACTCAATTCATTTTAGCATAAGTATGCTGTTAGTTCTATTTAACCCATAGATAGGGCCTTATCAGTTGCTACCACTCAGAGTGGGCCCGAGAGCGATGGCAATGAAGGGATACTTTGGATTTCCCAAATCTAAAGCTGGAACCTAACTATCAGATTGTTTAGTGTCATATCAAGGATATTCGTTGAGGGGGGGGTCTTACCCCTCCGCAGAGAAGCAGCTCCCCGCCCCAAGCCAACCGAACAAATGATGTATTTGGTATGATGATACAACATTGAAATATTTTTAAATAAATCATGTAATCAACGATCCTTATTTTTTGATACAAAAGTTTGTATTTGAGAGGTTATCGATAATTAGTAACGTTCGGAAAATTAATCTCAGCAGTAAGAATTCAGGAAATTGAAGAGAGTAAAAGAAATACAATAAAACAACATTATATCATATCAAAAGATGAATTTAAGAGGTGCTTCGACGAATGGAAAAATTGCTGGATTGTGTTGAATGCAAATGGAAATATTTTAAAGAAAATTTAAATTTCAGTCATTCTCTATTTCTGCCTTGTTTAATGTGACTTTTGTCTCGATACTTTTTCAGCAGACCTAATA
>OY757942.1:7680972-7681972 GCA_963585895.1 Sepioteuthis lessoniana
ATATTATTAAAGCAGAACAAATTGCATTTAAAAATTAAACTCAAATTATTTCTTATATTCTTTCAAAAGAGGGAAGTTAGTCAAGAAAAGATTTTAAAAGATCCCAATGATCAACTTTAAAGCTGTGCACTGGACTGATTTATTTGATTTGTCAGTAAATGGAGTCTGTGAGCCATCACTCACACTAGACTTTTCTGACGATGAATTACAGAATTCATTGTTAACTGGTAAAAAGATTAACTTGCCATATTTCCCTTCACATTCTCAAGGTGTGGAACGGGCAGTTAAGTTAGTAACAGAGGCTTCTCAATCCGTGTATGGCTTTGAAGCAAGGCACCAGCACATACTTGCAAAAGTTTTGTGCCAACAATTGAGACCAGCATTTTCATCTAAGGGCTCATATATGGAACTATTTGATTCCATATATTAAAAATTATTAAACAATTATTTGTTTTTCCATATTTGTTTATTTGTTGTATTTCAATTCATATCAGGAAAAATGTTTTTTCAATATATTCGAATATTTCTACTTGAATAATAGCATTTTAGATTCGACAAAGGTAAAGCAGGGTGGGGTAGGGGTTCAATTTTCAATTTGAAGTTTGGTTATAATTTATCTATTATATTTCCATAAAATAAAATAAGATTTCCTAATTTAAATACTGAAATTGTTTGGTTTTTACATCAATATTTAGGCCAAATCTGGCAAAATCGAGGACTTTTCAGTAAGTGTTTATTCAAAATCTTTCATGCAAAATTAGCAAAAAACCGTTGAAGATTTAGATCTAATTTTTAGTATGAGTATTTTATAGGTATATACACAACTTTCAGTGCATTATTCTTTTTGATATTTAAAAAAAAGTGAAAAAACAACCTTTCCCTAATGTACATATATACATATATATATATATATTGAAATTTATGTAAAAAAGTAATAATGTTTACTTAACAAATAACAGCACTGTAGAGTTTAGTTCCAAAATTAACTCGTAAACCGGCT
>OY757942.1:7687172-7967172 GCA_963585895.1 Sepioteuthis lessoniana
CTGTTCAGTGGTTGGGACATTTCTCTAAAATACTTCCTGTCTGCGACCGAAATCTGAATTCATTATTTAATAGATTAAACCGTAGTCAAACAATTCAATCAGAAAGGAATTAAAGAAATTTCAAAGGGACTTCAGTTTCTCATAAAATCTTTCAAAGATTTAAGCAACCTTCAAGAAACATTTTTTATCGATGAATTACAGTGATTTTAGATAAAGGGTTTCCACATGGAAAATAATGTGAAAACATTGGTAATATTTACTCCAGAAGAAAGCACTCAAATAGACAAATAGATAAATAGATAGGTTTATTTAACTGGCATGTGCACCCTTCTAGGGTTATTTTATGCCAAGGGGTTAGAGAATTGTGTTCATTGTACGTTCGTACTTACATTTTTTTGTGTAGTTTTTTTTAAAAAAGATTTCTTTTTTTTTTTTTTGGCACTCAGTCGTAGTGAATGCGCATAATTTTTAAGCAGATCTATTTGACCGACAGGTGGGACGTTAAAGGGGTACTGTCACACCAAGTCAGAGGGTACTTGGAAGTAATGGCATTTAAGATACTCTACACTCTCCAGATTCCCAGAACTGGAGACTCACCATCAGATACAGTTTAATATCATACCCAGGACAACCAATTTTTTTAGAAGGCCTTACTCGTCTTGCTGGAGATACCGTCAACCTATTCTAATCCTCACGGACGGGTCGGAAGTAGATGAATTCATAGATAGCTCGTAACAAGTTGAGATTTAGAAGAGAGATTTAGAAGAGAGATTTAAGTTGATATGAGCAAACTACGATAACTTTCCTGACTTTTTTGTACTGGCCTTTAAAATTGTTGCAGACTCTTGAAAATTCACTATATTATTGCCATACTTCTTATGAGATGACTGACAAATTTTTATGATTTCAGGTTCAAATGAACAGCTACAGCAGGAATTGGAATACACCCTGCTAAAGCCTGATTGTCACAGCTGGGGAATTTCAAAAATTCAATTTGGACGTCAGGACACTTTAGAAGAACGATATGCAATAAAATTCTGTTTTAAACTTGGTAAAAATGCCACAAAAACGTATGGAATGTTTCAGACTGCTTTTCGGCCATATTGCATGAATCTAGCATGAGTTTTTGAGTGGCATAAAAGATTCAAGGAAGGCAGGGAGTCTGTGAGGGATGATGAGAGGTGTGGGGGGAGTAATGATGTCAATAGACCAGAGTTGATAGGCCAAAGATTAGTGCTAACGTTAGGGTTACTATGTTGAGGTTTTAAGGGAGTTCAAGAAGAGATTCCTAGGAAAGAGGCCAGCACTCTTCAAATCGGGTCTGTGACATTTTCACCAGGACAATGCACCAGTTCACAACTCCATCCTTGTCACAAACTATTTGACCAAGATGGGCATAGTTCAGACCTTGCTCCCTGTGACTTTTGGTTATTCCCTTAGCTCAGAGGCTGTCGTTATGAGACAATTGAAGAGGCTGTGACAAAGGTCATTGACACGCTTACACAAGAGGACTTCCATGGGGCCATCCAGAAGTTGTTGGAACGGTACAACAAGTGCATTGCAGCCAGAGGAGATTACTTCGAAGGGGACGAGAATTTCATGTGTGTATTATCAATAAAAGAGCCCATACGAAAAAAGACTGGAAACTTATTTAATGATCCTCGTATATACGATTCCGCAGTCCATCGCTTTAACCATTACACCACGAGGACATCCCCAGAACAGTAAATGTACTATTTAATCCATAGCTGGGAGGAGAAGCGGGGGTTCATACCTTTCCCAAGGGTATTTGTCCGAAAGTGAACCGAATAGCGCGACTGGAGTCCGAACTCGCATACTACGATTCCGCAGTCCATCGCTTTAACCATTACACCACGAGGACATCCCCAGAACAGTAAATGTACTATTTAATCCATAGCTGGGAGGAGAAGCGGGGGTTCATACCTTTCCTAAGGGTATTTGTCCGAAAGTGAACCGAATAGCGCGACTGGAGTCCGAACTCGCATACTACGATTCCGCAGTCCATCGCTTTAACCATTACACCACGAGGACATCCCCAGAACAGTAAATGTACTATTTAATCCATAGCTGGGAGGAGAAGCGGGGGTTCATACCTTTCCCAAGGGTATTTGTCCGAAAGTGAACCGAATAGCGCGACTGGAGTCCGAACTCGCATACTACGATTCCGCAGTCCATCGCTTTAACCATTACACCACGAGGACATCCCCAGAACAGTAAATGTACTTTTTAATCCATAGCTGGGAGGAGAAGCGGGGGTTCATACCTTTCCCAAGGGTATTTGTCCGAAAGTGAACCGAATAGCGCGACTGGAGTACGAACTCACTTACTACGATTCCGCAGTCCATCGCTTTAACCATTACACCACGAGGACATCCCCAGAACAGTAAATGTACTATTTAATCCATAGCTGGGAGGAGAAGCGGGGGTTCATACCTTTCCCAAGGGTATTTGTCCGAAAGTGAACCGAATAGCGCGACTGGAGTCCGAACTCGCATACTACGATTCGGCAGTCCATCGCTTTAACCATTACACCACGAGGACATCCCCAGAACAGTAAATGTACTATTTAATCCATAGCTGGGAGGAGAAGCGGGGGTTCATACCTTTCCCAAGGGTATTTGTCCAAAAGTGAACGTAATAGCGCGACTGGAATACGAACTCGCTTACTACGATTCCACAGTCCATCGCTTTAACCATTACACCACGAGGACATCCCCAGAACAGTAAATGTACTATTTAATCCATAGCTGGGAGGAGAAGCGGGGGTTCATACCTTTCCCAAGGGTATTTGTCCGAAAGTGAACCGAATAGCGCGACTGGAGTCCGAACTCGCATACTACGATTCCGCAGTCCATCGCTTTAACCATTACACCACGAGGACATCCCCAGAACAGTAAATGTACTATTTAATCCATAGCTGGGAGGAGAAGCGGGGGTTCATACCTTTCCCAAGGGTATTTGTCCGAAAGTGAACCGAATAGCGCGACTGGAGTCCGAACTCGCATACTACGATTCCGCAGTCCATCGCTTTAACCATTACACCACGAGGACATCCCCAGAACAGTAAATGTACTATTTAATCCATAGCTGGGAGGAGAAGCGGGGGTTCATACCTTTCCTAAGGGTATTTGTCCGAAAGTGAACCGAATAGCGCGACTGGAGTCCGAACTCGCATACTACGATTCCGCAGTCCATCGCTTTAACCATTACACCACGAGGACATCCCCAGAACAGTAAATGTACTATTTAATCCATAGCTGGGAGGAGAAGCGGGGGTTCATACCTTTCCCAAGGGTATTTGTCCGAAAGTGAACCGAATAGCGCGACTGGAGTACGAACTCACTTACTACGATTCCGCAGTCCATCGCTTTAACCATTACACCACGAGGACATCCCCAGAACAGTAAATGTACTATTTAATCCATAGCTGGGAGGAGAAGCGGGGGTTCATACCTTTCCCAAGGGTATTTGTCCGAAAGTGAACCGAATAGCGCGACTGGAGTACGAACTCACTTACTACGATTCCGCAGTCCATCGCTTTAACCATTACACCACGAGGACATCCCCAGAACAGTAAATGTACTATTTAATCCATAGCTGGGAGGAGAAGCGGGGGTTCATACCTTTCCCAAGGGTATTTGTCCGAAAGTGAACCGAATAGCGCGACTGGAGTACGAACTCACTTACTACGATTCCGCAGTCCATCGCTTTAACCATTACACCACGAGGACATCCCCAGAACAGTAAATGTACTATTTAATCCATAGCTGGGAGGAGAAGCGGGGGTTCATACCTTTCCCAAGGGTATTTGTCCGAAAGTGAACCGAATAGCGCGACTGGAGTACGAACTCACTTACTACGATTCCGCAGTCCATCGCTTTAACCATTACACCACGAGGACATCCCCAGAACAGTAAATGTACTATTTAATCCATAGCTGGGAGGAGAAGCGGGGGTTCATACCTTTCCCAAGGGTATTTGTCCGAAAGTGAACCGAATAGCGCGACTGGAGTACGAACTCACTTACTACGATTCCGCAGTCCATCGCTTTAACCATTACACCACGAGGACATCCCCAGAACAGTAAATGTACTATTTAATCCATAGCTGGGAGGAGAAGCGGGGGTTCATACCTTTCCCAAGGGTATTTGTCCGAAAGTGAACCGAATAGCGCGACTGGAGTCCGAACTCGCATACTACGATTCCGCAGTCCATCGCTTTAACCATTACACCACGAGGACATCCCCAGAACAGTAAATGTACTATTTAATCCATAGCTGGGAGGAGAAGCGGGGGTTCATACCTTTCCCAAGGGTATTTGTCCGAAAGTGAACCGAATAGCGCGACTGGAGTACGAACTCGCGTACTACGATTCCGCAGTCCATCGCTTTAACCATTACACTACGAAGACGTCCCCTTTAAATTCTTACTTGATAAGAAATGAACAAACTTTGATAAACATAAAGACAAAGTGAGAGACATGAATAGATATAATTACCAACTAAAGTTTATTTTGATCATAAGGTGAGAATTGGCCTAGTGGGTAGAGTGTCCGCCAATGGTCCGGTAGACCAGGGTTCAATCGAGTCATACCAAAGACTTAAAAATGGTACTTGATACCTCCTTGCTTAACACTCAGCATTTTAAGGTACGTATCAAGAGTAATGTGGAACAATCCAAGGAAAGGAGTAGCATCCTCTCCAACACCTCGGTGTAGAATCTATTAAAAAGGGAGCCTTCAGATCGCCTTCGACAACGGTCGCTAACTTAACTATCTGGCTGAACGTTGTTTAACACAAGGGCTGAATTATGGGTTAATTTTGGGGTGTCCCCTATAGATAGATTCGTCCTCATGTGACATAAACAACTGAGCTCTCTTCTGCGCAGTCTCCGTCTCAGTTTCGGTTCAGTCTCAGTGCAGTTTCTGAGGCGTCTCAGCGAGCCGTTACCAAGAGCGGTAATATTCCTGATTGTTAAGCTGCGGAGGGGTTTCTCTCAGCTATCGTTTGTGTATGTACTATTTTCCTTCGATATATTTCTGATCACTTATTTCTGTAACCATAACAGGTACCGAATCCGGAATAATTTACTAAACTTATATTTTTTCGAATACAAGACTAGAATTATCGAACAATCGATGATTAAGTGATTGAGTTTTATTGTATGTCAATCGATTTCGGGAACTGCGTCTATCGAATGTTTACGATCATAACATTTTTATTTAGTTGTCTCATAAGAGTTTTTTTTTGCGCATAGTCCTATCGAATACAAATAATGTTTGAACAGATCTATTTGATCCATAGATGAGACCCTAACAGGAACTGCCACTTTGGTCAGAATCGAGCTGGGAGTAATAAAACCGAAGGAGTACTACTCACTCCTCAAATCTCACGAACTGGAGACTCCCCAGTTTAGTGTCTGACAAAGGACACACCTTTTTTTTTTTTTTTTTGGTGGGAATAGGGTCTTACCCTTCTGCAGGGGATACAATCAACATATTCTAAGCCCCACTAAGAGAGTATAGACAACCAATGAGGAATGAAGTCCTTCCCTATGAGTAATGAAAAAGACGAGGATTACGAAGCATTCCCCAGTGACCAGGCACCCAGATAGACTGATATGGAGAAGCTGAGATGTATAAGTAATTTCAAGTTTTTTTCTTAAAAAACTGTATCATGAGTCCGTATATATATATGTATGGAAGTAAAAAGAAATTGAGTAGAATCCTACAATATAGAGAAAAAGTTGATAAAAAGGTAATCCAAAATGAAGGCGAGATTTATTGAGAAACAAAGTCGACACGGTTCTAATGAACCATCATCAGGAATGGGAAGGATTATATTTAGTGATCATAAATCAATGATGAATGTTTAAAAAAAACATAGGGAAAAACTTATAAAAAATATATCGGGAAAGAGATGGCCATTTAATCAGTAAATCAACGTCTGTATTTAAAAAAAACACACACACATACACACACACACACATACACACACATATATATATATATTGTGACACGCACAAGTATTGGATACATGTTTTTTTCTGTTATAACTCTAGTTTATGTCCGCCATTTTGCCTGATATTTGGTTAGTAATATCCCGTAAAGTTGTTTTAGTTGTATGTGGAAGGAAAATTAAAAACTCACGGTTGAAACCATTTTTTTTTATAAAAGTTCAAAATTACCCTATGCAAAAGTATTAATATTTTGTTGCGTAGCGTCCGTTTTTGTTTCACTGCTTCCAGCCGCTTTCTGTAGTTGGTCACTAGTTTTCCACACTGATCCAGCGTTATTTTACCCCATTTTTCCTTGCCTAATATCTTTAATTGCTTGATATTTTGTGAATGAACTTTAACCTTCAAAATATTCCACAAATTCTCATTTGGATTTGATTCAGGAGTCTGACTTGGCCAATTGAGAGTACTTATACCATTATTTTCAAACCATTCCTTTGTATATTTTGCGGTATGTTTGGGATCATTGTCGTGTTGAAGCACGAAATTCCGACCATGTCTAAAAGAAGTTGCAGATTTCTGAAGGTTCTTCTCTAGAATCTCCCTGTACATACTACCATTCATTCTACCATGGATAACTTGTAACTCACTTGGATCAAAAGTATCTCCATATCATAATGGAACCACCCCCAAACTTAACTGTGGGGATGGTATTGTGCTTCTTGAAGGTAGTGCCATTTTTTCGCCAAACACTTGTCGCTGTGTTCTTTCCGAATTGTTCAACTTTCGTTTTATCCGACCAGATTACCTTTTCCAAAAACTGCATACCTTTCTTTTCATAAGTTTCAACAAGCTTTAATCGGTCTTTGACATATTTGGTTTTCAGTAAAGGCACTTTTCTTGGTAATCTTGCATGAAAGCCTGTACGATATAGAGCTCTTCTTATGGTATATTGACATTAATTCCAACACTCTCTAGATCAGTTTTAATTTCAGAAGGAGTAATGAAGGGGTTTATTTGCACATTTCTGCTGATCCACCTTGAAGTGCGCTCTTTTATTTTTCTCGGTCTTCCATTTCTTGGAAGGTTTGCTGTACCGTCGCCATACTTCTAATACTTTCTGATGATATTTCCTACTGTACTAAGTGCTAGATTCATTTCTTTGCTAATTTTTTGGTACCTTGTCCTCCTTTGTGACGTTCAATGATTCTATCTCGCATATCTCTGGATAATTCTTTAGTTTTTGCCATTTTTAATCCTTGAATTGCAAAAGGCACATCAAAGAGTCAGATGATTAGTAGCACTATCTTGTAAAAAATTGTGTGCTTCTCTGATTGGTCAGAGATAACATTCCAATACCATCGAAATTTTGATATATTTAAAGTCTTTTTAAATACAAATTTTCGATTGGAAATTTGAAAAAAGAGTCATGTATCCAATACTTTTGCATAGGGTAATTTTGTACTTTGATTAAAAAAAAAAAGGATTCAACCATGAGTTTTTAATTTTCCTTCCGCTTACAACCAAAACAACTTTACGAAATATTACTTACCCAACATCAGGCAAAAGGGCGAACATAAACTAGAGTTATAACAGAAAATAACATGTATCCAATACTTATGCGTGTCACTGTATATGAAGTAAATAATGTAAATTTTTCTCCATATCTATATATATACATATGTGTGTGTGTGTGTGTGTGTGTGTGTGTATTAATATAGTTTGAAACTATTTCTTTCGTAATGTACGCTGTATATTTAAAAACCGTGAGTTATGTAAATGTAGTTTGTTCGATATACAGTTCCATGTTAGTTTCCTCTCGTCCATAAAAATAATGGAGCAGTTGATGTCATTTAAAACGCAAAGGGAATTTTGCGCTGTCATATGATTGATAGGTCCAATCATAGTCTAGTGCATCTTGATGCGGGTTGTTCTATTCTTAAACATGGCGTCTCATTCTGGCGTGTTCGAATTGAAATAACGAAATCAAATTACGAATGGCCAAACTTTAACTCAAAATGTCAGTTGTATGAAGCATTCACATCAACATCTGAAAAATCTATGTAGGATTTAATTTTTTTGTCAGTTTTATTTCATAACCTTAGAGATAAAATGAAATGAAAGTAATACTCTTTACCTTTCTCACTGCTCCCGCAAGTTAGTTAGGTTGTTACGGTGCTAAGTGTAGCGTGTCTGAGGCACGAATAATCTGGCGGAGACCGATTGCCATACCAAAGTTAAAGAGCTCAGGCTAACTTACGATTAACCTAGAGCTTGGGGGGAAGGGAATAGCCGGATTTATACTTTTCCCAGGGGTATTAGTGCTATGTGAAAGACAAACAATCAAATTCAGGTTTTCTAAGACATACTGTTTTAAGAGGGTTTGGTTTGGTTTGGTTTGGACATTGGGGACCCACAAGCATCCTGATCTAGCTCTTCTGGCATCTCACTTAGTATTTCATCTTGTGATATCTATATAGGATAGCTTCCTCAGTCTTTGAAAGACTTCGCCATCCGCCGGCATTGTCCATACCCAACCTTTATATCTTCCTTTGTTCTGTTACCAAGTTTGTTTTTTTTAGGGGGGGTTGCCTGGGGCTACTCATGATGCAGTAACAGCCTCAAAAATCAATTCATCTCCAGGTCTATAACTGATGTAAATTCAGAATCTCTTTCTCCAGACTGGTTGCCATACAAAAGTTAAAACCCCCGATTATTCCTACTACTTACCCATTTATGGAAGGAGAATATTTGGATTCATGAGTTTCCATAGAGTATTAGAAGTATCTTATTATTCTTCGAACTAACAAGTGGTTTCTTCCTTGGGGTTCGATTAAACAGTCCTATTTCTTGCAGTCGTCTAGAAACAGTCTGTCTTGACACATTAACACATGAGGTACTATTCATAACCCTTTTAATTTCTGTGCAATACTTAAAACGGTCCTTTAATGACATACGCTGCATTATTCGATCTTCTCTTGCCGAAGTTTTGCGGGGTCTGTCGGTTTTAAAAGCACTAACTATTTTGCCAGTATCATTGTAGGATTTAACAACCCTGCCTACAACACTATTGGAACGTTTCACTTTCTCTGAAATCTCTCTAATGGTGTGCTTTTCCTTGTGTAGCTTCACAATAGCTTGTCTCAAAGAGTAATCAAGTTTTTGGCGTTTCGCCATGGTGCCGGCTGATGCAATGTTTACAAATGACTAAGTAAGACTTATTCTTTAGAGGAAATCAAAAAATTTGAATATAGCATACTGTTTACATTGTTTTTCTCAATTTTGTCCCTTACTTTTGGACGTTCCAAATTTGAAAATAAATAAATGATTGTTATAATTCTTTTTCTATCCTTTGCAAATGATTCAAATTTTAGTATGTTATTATGGATGATAACGACTACCAGTTGTCAAAATTTCAGCTTTTCACAGTTGTTATTTCCAACAAATATTAGGTTTTAAAATTTTGTCCCTTAGTTTTGGACGCTACTGTATATATATATATATATAATTAAAACTCATGGTTATCTTACAGTTTTTTTCCTTAATAGTGTTACTCAAATCGCCATTAAGGTGGGGCTTACAAAATGCTGACTACGTCAACGGCAGATGAATAACAACCTTCAAAAAAGTGGTGTCTTGAATATAAAACTAAACTATATGTAAAGGTGACGACCAAGTTCTAGAGGTTTAGGAAGTATGGAGGACCCCTTCATTGCCATTACTCCCAGGTCAACTCTGACTCAGAATGATAGTACCACTTACGGTCCCGTCTATGGGTCAGATAGAACCAACTATACCAGAAATATAAATATGAATATACAATGAACGCCATTCTCTCACCTCTAGACCTAAAATAACTGTAGACGTCTAAATGTACCGTTAAAACGAATCCAATATAACCCATCAAATCAATAAAAACTTTATATATATATATATATATATATATATATGACAGAATTGAAGTAAATAATGGAGTGTAATCTGTCAATATATAAAGAAAATCTGATATTAAGGTAATCGAAGTCGAAGGAGAGATCTATTGAGAAGCAAAGTCGACAGCACAGCGTTTCGGTTCTAATGAACCATCATCAGGGCTATGAGGGATGATATTAGTGACGTTAAATCAACGATGGATGTAAGAAATAAAATAAATCTCTCCTTTTACTTGGATTACCTTGTTATCATTTTTCTTTATATATATATATATATATATATATATATATATATATATATTCAAGAGTTTTATGGTTCTTTCTGGATCACTTGGTGAGTTAATGGGGGATCAACTGTTGCAGTATTGTTGAATTGTGCTCAATATCAATGATAGAACACACACACACACACACACACACACACATATATATATATATATATATATATATATATATATATATATATATATATTGGCAGTATTTCTTCATTAATACAAATTTCGTTGAATATAATTGACATTTTCTGTCAACATATTTTCTTGTTGATCCTTTCATATTGTCATATTGATTTTATAGTATTCGGCGGGAATTGATTGATGTTTAATTGTTTGTATTCCAAGTACTTTCTGCTCGACTTTGGGCCATCATCAGGGGAGGATCTTTTACAAATGTTTCCTAACTATATTGTTGATGAACAAATTAAACGTATGATTAAAAATGTTAATCAACAAAATAAACACTGTACTACTCCACCCAGTCAACAAACATATATCAAACTTTTTTTACCGTAACCAAATGCACTACAATTATAAATCAGATGAAAAAATATTAAAAACATTGATTCATAGAAACATACTCCCCACTGATCCTAATAAAAAAATAAAACTTATTATATATTATAATAAATATAAAACCTCCAATTTTGTCATTAAAAATAATTCCTCTCCCTCGATTGGGGTTTTGCAAAAAAACATCGTTATATAACAATTTAAATGTCCTTTAGGAGATTGTATCTCTGATAATAATAATATATATGTTGGTTTAACCTCAACTACCCTATCGAAGAGACTTACAATGCATCTTTCTCTTACAAGTTCCATAGAACAGCATTTAAAAAAACATTCATACCCAACAACAGAATAAGGAAAAATTCTCACCGACAACACAACAATATTAGAACATCAAAATAACAAACAAGAACTACAGATTCTCGAAGCTCTACATATTAGAAACATGTAACCCAAACTTAACGGAATTAATTTTCAAACCAGTGCTAATGTACTTAAATGTCTTTAGCTAATGACACTATTTATAGAAACCCATTTAAAAGCAAACGCTACACACTCCAACGGTACAGACGCTCTTACATAGTTGTGATGCAAAAACAAAAGTTACATCGTTTTTGTAATAGATCCTCCCCTGATGATGGCCCAAAGTCGGGCAGAAAGTACTTGGAATACAAACAATCATGGAAAATACATCAATCAATTCCTGCCGAACACTATAAAATGTATTTTATGTTCAACGAAATTTGTATATATATATATATATATATACCGAACATTGGCCTAGGGGTTAGAGTGTTCGCCAGTGGCCCGGGAGACCTTGGTTCAATCCCAGGTCGAGTCATACCAAAGACTCAAAAAATGGTACTTAATGCCTCCTTGCCTAACACTCAGCATTATAAGGTACGGATCAAGGGTAAAGTGGAGCAATCCAGGGAAAGGAGTAGCGCCCTCCCCTACACATTGGTGTAGTAGCTATCGAAAAGGGAGCCTTCGGGTTACCCTCGATTATGGTCGCCAACTTTACTTACTTATATATATAGTAGAATCTGTGACCCTGGATTTTATGCATTTTGCGTTCGTTAGAGTGAATGTTTTCAAAAAAGAAAAAAGAAAAAAAAAGAAAAGAAAAACTGATTAATATGGTTAATTTTTAGTTCGAAAAGTGGGTGGGGGTCATTTGTGTGTCTGTGTGTCTAAGTTTGTGTGTTATTAATTGTTAGTATGTTTGTGTATGTGATGTTGCTAGTGCTGATATATATACGTATGTTTGCGTATATACCGACATGCATCTTAACCTATGTACACATATTTCCGCTGTCTGTTGTTGGGAAGGGGTGAGACGAAGGAAGAGAAGGGAGGGGGTGGGTGAGAGGAGGAGGAGGAGGTGGTAGAAAATGGAGTGTTACAATGAGAATGATTTCTTTTTCTCTTAATCCTATCTAATTTTAGGGTAGCGAAAGGTTTATTTGATGTGATTATGAAATGTTTGTTTTGTGGTGAATTTTGTAGCGTGATGATGATGATTAAAATTAAAATCATCACATTACTTATATATATATATATATATATATACGTGATTGTGTTATCGAGAGTTATGTGGTATAGTATTTACGGGCAGGTAATAAAAATGATGTTAGATTTCGGGTAGTTTTTGCAATAATAATAATAATGATAATAAGTAAGTTAGTAAGTAAAGTTGACAACCTTAGTGGAGGGTGACCCGAAGGCTCCCTTTTCAATTGCGACTACACCCAGGTGTAAGGGAAGGCGCTACTCCATTCCCAGGATTGCTCCACTTTACTTTTGATCCTCAACTTAAAGAGCTGAGTGTTAAGCAAGGTGACATCAAGTACAATTTTTTGAGTCTTTGCTATGACTCGACCTGGGATTGAACCCCGATCTCCCGGACCATGTATAGATATCATCATCATCAAGTCGTGCCGCCAGCATAGATATCCACGACCCTCTCTCGCCACTTCTCCCTATCATTCATCGCTTTTGGCAGGTCTTCCGGATTACATCTCGTATCCTCACATAACTGCTGTATGTATGTTCGAGCTGGTCGTCCTGCTTTTGCTTGGCCATATGCGGGGGTCCATAGGAGTATATCACTGATGAGTTCGTCCTTGCTTCTACAGCAGTATATATATATATATATATAGAAGCGACAATTATTAAAATTATAAAAGTTGTAAGTATTCAAAATTTAATTTCAAAGTTAGCATTTCGGAATTTCGAACATTAGTAACGCACACAAATAAGAAAGAAGACGTCGAGATGTAGTGGACAACGACATCGTCGTAAGCGTGCTGGAACGCCATTTTCGCTATTTGGTTCCGTTTTGGACAAATATCATCGTGAAAGATATGAACCCCTTTATCCTTCATCATCTATGAGTTATATAGTGTCACCATTGTTCTTCTACAAGAATTTCCTTGGCATTAAATAATCCGTGAAGTTTGATATGCCATTGAATAAAGAACCAAACCAAAGTCGACAAATGAAACTAACAAGTATACCCGGAATTGCCAAAATAAATTTATCGAATCGAAAAGCCTACATATGAAATTAAATATTACCTCAACGCCAATAGAACTCTAAAAAAATCAACCCGAGGAATTTTAAGCTTTTTGATAAATTCCAATCCATATTCAATATTTTAAAACTTCATTAATTCCATCATTTTATAAAATTCTTTTCGGATATTTCATTTTGCATTCCACGTTTTCGATTATCAACTTTATCGTAACATTTTTTCAGATTCTTTTGAATATAATCTTAAAATTTAGTTGGAATATCTGGTTTCTTCGTTTTGATTATATCTTTTGGCAATAGATTTGGAGACACTCATAGTGAAATGGTTATTGTCGTACGAATTGGACACGGTGACTCGAGTACAAATCCTGAACACGGTCGTTTGTATTTCACATTGCGTGAATAGTAAATAGTAGGGCAGACTATGCGCTCCAATCTTAGTATGGCATCCAGTCTAGGAGAAGGAAAACTCTAAATTCAGACCAGATTTTTTGATTAGCACTCCAAAACCAGCCCGGGTTATGGATAAATCTAAAGCTTTTCGATAAGATTTTTGTGGGCACAGATACTACACTCAGATGTTTAATAATTGATCGTCTTTAAGTAAAGTTCAACACATGATATGTGTAATGTTTTGTCAAATACAAATACGTGTGGCCAAGTACAAAAATGACTCACACGTTACCATTATTGTGAATGGATTGAACAGATACTATACTTCGATCCCAGTCTTCCATCAAGGCAGCAATACTCCTTTCGTAGACAGAGCGCACAGATTCTTTGTCGTAATTTTGGACAGGCGAATAAAGAAAGAAGCAAACAAGCAGAATTCATATTGTTCATTAAATGGATGTGTGCGTGTGTACCAACCCGTTTGCGGGGACAGGATGTGACATAAGGTCAATTTTAAGCGAAGTTGAATAGGTTTGAATACAGAGTTTCCTTCTCATAGACTGGTTGCATCATAATCATCTTGTCATGCCGCTAGCACGGATGTCACTGACCATCTCTCGCCACCCCTCCCTGTCGTTCATCGTTACCAGCAGGTCCTCAGGGCTACACCCCGTATCCTCACAGAGCTGCTGTATGTAGGTTCGAGCTGGTCACCCTGCTTTTACTCGGTCATGTGAAGGGGTCCATAGGAGTACATCACTTATGAACTCGTCCCTACTTCTCCAGCAGTGTCCTGCATGTCTGGTTCGTCTAACTTTGATAGTTTTCGTAATAGGAGATAGGTGGCCGTACAGCTGGTGCTTTATGGAAAGTTGGCTCCAGGACTTGTTCAAAATTGCTCGCGGCATTCTTGTGTAGTTGCCGTCAAGCCTTTTCTCCAGCCGTTTAGTTAGCGTCCATGTGGTGCATCCATATAGCAGTATCGACACGATCGCAGCTTGGAAGAAACTGCGTTTCATTTTATCGGTCAGGTCTGACTTTCATATGATTGATAGTCTATTGATAGTCTATTGATGGCTGTCCATGTCTTTGTTAGTCGCGTGTCGATGTCTGTCTCGGTTGATGAGACACTGCTGCCAAAGTAGGTGAACTTGTCAACTAGGTTCAGAGAGCTACCATTTAGTGTGGAAATGTCGCCTGTTTAATTAAAGCACATATATTCCGTTTTGTGTGCATTGACATGGAGGCCAATGCCTGCGGGGGCTCGTTCCATACTATGCAGTAGGGTTTCGGCTTGGGTTGGTGCATTTTCCAGAAGCGCTATGTTATCGGCGTAGTCGGCGTTGGTAATTGTTTTTGCGGGGTACCTTCTGCTGCTTTTCTTTGTCAGCTCGAAACTTTTTTCTTTGACTTTATCGATCAATGTTCTAAGCACGTAGTCTAGACAGATGATAGAGAGGTATGGGGCTAGTGTATCTTCTTGCAGTACTCCTGCTAAAATGTCGAAGTAGTCTGTGTCTCCACCTGGAGAACGTACTTTCACTTTGGTGTTTGAAGGGAGAATAATAGGATTCATACCTTTCATAAGGATTTTAGTGCTATGTGAAAAGCAGTCAGCCTCGTCCAGGATTTGAACTCGTGTCACCGTGTGTATTTCCTACGACCATAACCGTTACATGTCAGGCGTATTGATGTGTGTGCATAAGTGTAGGTGTGTTTTTTAGAATCCCAAGAGACCCCAAGTGACCCCATGAATCTGAGCCTGGGTCTCAGCATAGTATATATAGTATATAGGGGTTGCCCTTATTAAAATTAGATAACATATTATACCCTCTTTCACCATCTTTCATGGAGTAGGGATTAGTGATAGATTTATGGTTTTCCAAACAACATCGTCAAGAATTTGAATTCGGATCTCCGAATCCATATACCAAATGACTAATTTTAATGGCATATCAACCTGTTAAAGGGTATTTTATGCCTCAAGGCAAGAGAATCGCTTTCTTTGTAGATTCATATTCATATTTCTTGTGTTGTTGCTTCTTAAGAGTTTTTTGCGCATGGTTCTATTGATTAAGAATATTTTTTAAATAGATCTATTTCATTCAAATATGACAGCTACCTCTACATCAGGTCGGAGTGGACATTGAAGTAATTGTTATGAAGAGGTACTCCACATTCAAAAACTGAAGCCTCACCATTACATACTGTTTTGTGTCAAACCTACGACACCCCATTTGAAAGGTGTCTTATCTCTCTCCAGGCGATATCGCCAGAATAATCTAAGCCCAATCAATTGAGGCAGTCTACTTTTGGGTGGGGGTCTTACCCCTCTGCAGGGGATACAGTCAGCGTATTCGAAGCCTCACTGACTGAGTGAGTCTATATTTAGGTCGAGGTCTTACCTCTCTCCGTGGAATACCATCAGCATATTCTAAGCCTCATCGACAGAGTGAGTCTGTTTTAAGGTGGGGTCTTGCTCCTCAACAGGGGATACAGTCGGCCTATTCTAAGCCTTGCTGACAGAGTGAGTCGGTTTTTGGGTGGGGCTTTAGCCCCCAGCTGGGTATATAGTTAGTGCATTCTAAGCCTCGCCGATATAGTGGCTATTTTCTAAAATAATAAGCATCACGCCGTTGTATAAAAGTAAGTAAAGTTGGCGACCATAGTCGAGGGTGACCCGAAGGCTCCCTTTTCGATAGCTACTACACCAAGGTTTAGGGAAGGGCGCTACTCCTTTCCCAGGATTTCTCCACTTTACCCTTGATCCGTACCTTATAATGCTGAGTATTAACCAAGGAGACATCAAGTACCATTTTTAAAGTCTTTGCTATGACTCGACCTGGGATTGAATCCAGGTCTACCGGGCCATTGGCGAACACTCTAACCGTTATGCCAATGTC
This sequence comes from Sepioteuthis lessoniana, assembly GCA_963585895.1. Lineage (NCBI taxonomy): Eukaryota > Metazoa > Mollusca > Cephalopoda > Myopsida > Loliginidae > Sepioteuthis > Sepioteuthis lessoniana. The sequence continues at coordinate 7,703,700 of OY757942.1, forward strand.
CGGTAAAATCCGCCATTGTATAATATGGATATAAGGAAACGAACAATAAATTAATTATGTTTAATTATTTGGTCGTAACAACAATACAGACGTCGTGGCTGAGACAATAGAAAAAGAGAACACTCACTAATCATGTTTAATTTGAAGAATCAGGCCTTCGACTTCGCAATTTCATTGACGCACTCTCAGTGCAACCAATTTTGAAAAGGATAAAATGACAATTGTATCCTTCATTTCAAATCCACTCTGACAGTACGTTGCTTTCGGCATCAGACACTCTTTTTTCTATGTCTTTTCTTTTTATCGACAACCATTTAATATGGCGAACAGACTGACGGTTAAAAAAACGTAAAGGAAAAGAAATTAAAAGAAAAAGTTACTCAACATCCTATAATGTCTCGTAATCAATTTCATTCAACTTTATGTTCGCAAAAGAAGGATTCGAAAGAATAAAAGATTGGCTTGAATTTAAGTGAACCAATTGAGTTGAGTGTTTCTATTCTTTTGACAATAACCGCATTTTCAATCGAAGATTATCGCTTTTTTCCTTGGCGTCTTACGGCAATATGTTCCTTAGAAGAAATGACATTATAGTGTCTTTTTAAAATACTTTTTATTTTTTTTACAAATTGGCCAAAAAAAAAAAAAAAAAAGAAAGATAAGGAAATCGATATATTGTCCATTTATCATCATCGTCATCGTCGTCTTTTTCAACCGAAACGGACGCACTTCTACAATTGTAAATAAAATCCAGCATATGCAGTAACGTGATGCCCTTAATATTATGTAGTCGACATTTGGTACAAAGCAACCGTTTTAATTTTGCAATAACTTTTGTAAACCTCAACCAATTTTACTAGAAGCTACGTCATCTTGTAGACTATTTTATTCTAAATAACTTTTTTGATTACAACAAATCACGAAAATTGCTCAGGAAAATGGTAGTTACTGTGATTTAGTACATTTTAAAATTCTTTAAGTTCTTTTTTCTTCTTTTTAGATGATCGTGCTACAGTGGAATTTATCTGGAACTCGTAAACCATTATTCTTTCATAGAACCTTTAATTAAATTCTTTAATAATCTAAAATAATTTAAAACTTTTTTTTTGCGACGCTAGCACCTTTTTAGGAACGGCGGAATTTAATAAAAATTTGTGGGAGAATTTTTCAGATGGAATTAATTAAATTGTTTAATAATCTACAATTAAAAAACAACAACAAACTCTTTTGGATTGACTGTAAAAGATTGTACCTAAAAATTTAATTTTAAAGATCTTAAAGACTTTTATTGGCCTTTTTATAATGAAAAAAACAAACAAAAAAAAAACAAAAACAGGAATAATAAAGAAAAGGGATATCTTCACAATGTATTGTAGCATTCAGTGAAAAAATTTTTCCTAGAGGTTATATTTCTTTAGAAAAAAACTCTGGCAAAAAGCTATGATAAAATGATTACTTTTACACCAATTCAGTTGGAATATGCCAAATTTTAAAGCCGAATAAATCTTCGTAAGATTCACTTGATTGTCGTAGTTTTGTCACAAATAACAGTGCAAAACAGGAAAAGAAAAAAAAAATCTATACACTGTCATCGTCATCGTCAAGGCGTTTCAATAGCAGGGATCCCTATGATTGTGTTAATATCAATCCAGCTTTGCATATGTAAACATCCCTTTCAGTAGATGAGATATTAGTAACCAGGTATTTAATCTTGTCAATTAATTTCAGAGATTGGCGCCTACCGTGCGTCTTCTATTTTTATTTTTTTTAAGATGTAAGAAAAACGATACTGTTATGGTTTGAAAATTCTATCCATAACATCATCATTCCGACATAACATGAAATGAGCAAGAAAAGCTAGATATGCAGCGATTACGGATTCACCAGCCTTTAAAAAAGTTTCAACGGCAAATGCACAGTGTGCACCGGTTCAAGACATGATTGTAACTGACCTTATATGGCAAAAATGGTAAAACATTACCGTTATCAAGTGTCTACGTTTACTTGCACTAAAGAAGTGACCGTTTAAAATGGTAAGGGTATTTCAATCGCATCCAGTAGTTTGGTTTCATAGGTTTCTTTGTTTAATGGCACATCAACCTTTGTAAGTTATTTAATGCCAGATGTAATATAGCCATGATACGGATATGTGAAATGTACATATGTTCATAGAATGTTCATACGCATAGGAATCCGAAAACACAAAACACTGACGACTTTCTTGGTTCAGGTACGAAACTTTTATTACCTTCTTTAAGTTTAAGTTTCTGACACGAGGAGAGAGAGACACAATTTTTCTATGCTGACTGTTTCATCTGACCCGACAAACGCACGCACGCACCCCACAGCAAACAACTGGACTGGCCTCGCCAGACTCGAATCCTAACTCGTCCGGTCTCAACTCACTGCTTTTATTCAAAATCACTAAGAATCCCAGCCCATCGCTTCCGGGCTTGACGTCATTCACACCCCCAGTCATATTTCCTATCTGGGGTTTTTATTGTGACATCTGTGATTGTCACATCCTCCCAGCGCGCGCGTGAACCCCGGCACCTAACTAACCCATGCACTAAGCCGAAAGGTTCTAAACCTAACTAAACCGAAAGATAAGATATACAAAACGAAAAATGATAATATAAAAAAAATCCTTCCGCAATTATATAACACAAAGCCATCCTTCTACAAGAACAGTAGTGGTACTGTTTAACCCATAGCTGGGAGGATGAGGGGGTTCATACCTTTCCCAAGGGTATTTGCCCCAAAGTGAATATAATAGCACGATTGGAGTTCGAACTCGCTTACTATGATTCCGCAGTCCATCACTTTAACCACTACACCACGAGACCCCCCCCCGCAACCAGTAGTTAAATCACTTGTGGATTGGTTCGTAAAAATGTATTAAAGAAAAAATTGCATAGAGGAGGGGATGGGTAAATTATCACCATTTTAACTTATTGATTTTGCACATGTGCTTTGTTTCAGGTTTTTTCGATTGTGCTACATACAAACTAGCGTCTTTTGGGCAGTGTAAAAAAAAGTATCACCATGATGCAATTCATTCCCCCGGAAGTTCTCGGCGGAAGTGCCAATACGAAGATTTCACAGTGAGTTTCAATCTGAGAATAGATTCATATTCATATTGATGAAGTCCAAACACCCAGTCCACGCCATGGTGCTTGGATGGGGTCATTAGTCATGGTGACTTTATGTCTCCAGTTATCTTCCCACATGGCCCTAGACTCAATACAGAGGCCTACATCAAGTGCCTGGAAAAGAGAGTGAGGCTCTGGATCGATAGGGTGGCTGCTTGAAGACTCTACGTCTGCCAGCAGGGCTCTGCACTCTTCCACACAAACAAGAGAACCCAGTATTGGCTGTGAGAAAATTTCTGCGACCACATCACCCCTAACATTTGGCCGCTTAACTCCCCAGATTGCAAACCTCTGGATTATTATGCGTGGGACCCTGTTGAAGTACAAACCAACAAAAATCCACGCAACACCAAAGAATTAAAGGCAAGGCTAACGGCAGCATTTACCAATTTAAATAAATAGATTGTCAGAAATATTTGCTGGAGATTCCAAAGTTTTCTGGAGACCATGGTTGAAGGCATTGGGGATTCCTTGAATACATCTAATCTATAGTATTTTTTGATGTTTTCGTATAATTTTTGTTATTAAAGCAAATAAAGTAATATGTCAGCGTTAGTTTTATTTTTGCGTAATTTAGACGGCAATGTATCCATCTCCTCCACTAAAGAAATATAGAAATAATGTGTATATATATGTGTCTGTGTGTCCCGAAGCTGTTCACATACACATTGTGGACACGATGAAATACAAGATCATTTTTAAGCTACTTTAAATTCAATTTTTTTAAAAACTTTTAGATCGGTTGCCATACGAAAAAAAGAGCCCAGACTCTCTTACAATTTACTCATTTCTGGCAGAGGAAAGAAAAATTAAGCAGACGCATCCATAATTTGAACTCGTATCACCGAGTTCACTCCCAACGACAAAAACCGTTACGCTACTGGTATGCTTGCATGTGGGTTTTCTGGAACCACGCTAGACCCCTAGGATCTATACGTGGATCTCGGTGCAGAGCCAGGCAAAGTTGTATAAAAGAAAAGCCGTTGTTTATACAATAAGTCCTATCTCTTCAAGTAGAAAGTATGGATTCAGTTAAGAAACCTAAGAAGCATACCCTTGCAGTGGGACTTAGAATAGGCTGTGCTCCCTACAGAGGGTTAAGAGCACCCCAAAGAGGAGGTTAGATTCAAAATTGAATCTGATAGTGAAGATAGAGTTCTATAGATCTGGGAAGTCTGGGGTGACCTTTCATTATCATTACTTTCCGATCCACTCTAAAGCGGAGTGGTTGCACTTGTTTGGGTCATAACTATGGGTGAAATAGATCTGTTTAAAATTAATCGTATTTGATAGGACTTTGTGCAACCCTCTAAAAATCTCTTAGGAAACAAATGTAAAAATGAATGTATAATGAATGCGATTCCTAAACGTTTTGGTATAAAATAATCCAAAATGGGTTGACATGCCGTTAAAATCAATCAATCATATGAAAGTTATGCAACTTTTTCACTCACTACAGGCTATTTTTTCGTTAAGTTAAATACAAATCTATTTATTCATTCTTTCACTCTCTATTTCTCTCTCTCTCTCTCTCTCTCTCTCTTCAGAGCGAATAACCTACAAAATTCTGAATGAAAGCAATCAATTTTTCTTAAAGTTTTAAGTCCAAAAGATGGTTGAGGCATGTCTAAATGTCTACATAGGCTACTGCCCATTAAACACAGCCAAAATTTAATCAATCCAATGATGAATTCAAAGAGTTTATCCTATCTTCCTTTATAGCAACGAGGGCATTTGGTGGCTACCGATTAGTGATGCAACAATGACCACTTAGAACGGACCGGATGCAGATATTGTTACTGCATCAGTTGGCGGGAAAATCTGATTAGGTTTAACTAACGGTTGTGTTTTGGTGGTGGGTTCATTTATTGTTTCTGATGTTTTATTTAGAACCGCCTGTCATCAAACCAGCTTTTATTGTCACCGGTAGAGATGGTAGATGATCAAAGATTTTTTTTCTTTTTGAGAAAGATTACTCCGCAGCTAAAAGGACAATACTGAATAGTTAGTTCTCGAACTGAGGATACAATACATAGTCCATTCAAAGATAAGGTCCATTTGCATACGCATTTGGAAGAATGAAAATAGTTCCATTCTCCACGACGAGAATCTCGCGGGCATTAGACGACGTTGACTTGCTTTTAAACTCCAGAACAATCAGATGCAATTTTGTGTTATACACCCCCATTTTTGGAAGTTGGGGTCTTACACCCTCTGCAGGGAATACACTTAACTTATTCTAAGCCCCGACGACAAGGCCATATATATATATATATATATATATAAGTTGAGGAATTGATATTATATTAATTAAATTACCATGACTAGAAAATTCGGCAAACACGTACATGTGACATACGGAACACTGAACAGCTGTTTCGACCTTATTAGGTCTCATCAGCAGTGCATACCGTGATCTCCACCACTGGAGATCGAACCAGCAACCACAGAATGCAGAAACCGAAACTCTACTACTGGGCCACCAGTCCATGCGACACCTAAGCGATGCCAAATCCACTAGTCATGGTAAGAATGCACGACCACATGACATAATGTACGTTGAAAGTACGTTTTTCCGGACAGAGGACACGGCCACCTCTAGGGCTACGTCTTCCCACGTCGGCGTTATGCGTCCACATACACTTTAACCTCATATATATAATGTACTTGTGACGAAGCACATTTATTTGATAAGAAGGGAATATGTGACGCCACTTGAACGTTTTACGTCACTTTCCTTATAACATATCAATTTCTTTAAAAACATTTTCCAACGAACCTTGATGGTGACCTTAATGATAACCTTATGTCGAAACTTAAGAATAAGTTAAATATAAACAATATAAAACAACATTCCCATTTGTTTGGCTTCTTTGTTTTATAGCATGCCAACCTTCGTGGGTTATTTAATGCCATAGCCATCTTTATAGAAGAACAGTTGTGATACTATTTAATGTTAGAAATAAATATTCCTTCAATGTAATTTGCAATATAAAACAAAACTAATTATAATATTTGAATAAATGAATAATAATAAATAATGAATAAATAAATAAATATAACTTCTCGCAAGTCTTAAATTTTGTGAATAATTAAAAGGACGTTTTTTATTGGTTGAGAATAAAAAGCTGTCTTTGTGTATATATTAATTTTATGAATAAATAAGCAGACATTTTTTTTAAAAAAAGATAGTCAACTAAAACTTTTCAACAAGGAAAGATAGCGCTTTTAAAGGGCGTTACTTCAATTGACCAAAGTTTTTTTTTAAAAAAGGGAATAAAACTTCGAAGTCAACTATTCTTCAAAAAGGGACATCAACACGTAAGCTAAGTGTTAATTTAATTGTGCTTTTGTTTGAGTTTATATATGTATATATGTGTATAAGTACTTGAATATGTGCAATTGAAAATTGACTTGGCTACGTGTTCTTTTTCTCCTAGAAGGGCTACAGAAAAGTAAGTATTAGGGTTGGATATAATTTTCCAATATCAAACCATACATAGTGGGGATAATGAAGTTTTATACCTTTCCCTAAGGACACTGCTGGAGGAGCAGGGACGAGCTCATAAGTAATGTACTCCTATGGACCCCCACGTAGGGACAAGCTAAAGCAGGACGACCAGCTCGAACATACATACATCAGCTATGTGAGGATACAGGATGTAGCCCAGAAGACCTGCCAGAGGCGATAAACGATTGGGAAAAGTGGCGAGAGAGGGTCAGAGATATCTATGCCTGTGGCACGACATGATGATGATAATGATATATATATATAAATAGATAAATAAAAACAAAGATAAAAATGAAAAGAAATAGGTGTAGGTTTTATCTTTATTTTCATTTAGCTATTTCCTCCAATGTTGAATTTTAGAAAAAATCCGTTATTCTGAAGAAGCTTTCAATAAATAAAGACGAAATATCATTGCTAAATATGTTGTCAGTGTCTGATTTACCTACTATTCATCTTATTTCTCTCTCTCCCTTCTCTCTCTCTCTCTCTCTCTCTCTCACACACACACATATATATATATATAGTTTGTTTTATCAATAAATAAAGAGCGTTTAGTGACTGTGAGTTTATTATTTTTGTGATCATTGAACTTGGTCGGAAAACTGACAGTCACACATACACATACATACACACACGTACACACACACTCAAACACATACAAATGTATATATATATATATAGAGAGAGAGTATAGCAGAGAAATTAAAGTCACATACTGCAACTAACACTTTCACGCTTTCGTAGTCATCAGTCTTTTGGTAATATAGCATTCTAAACACTTGTGTGCATTGGAAAATAGAGAACTATGTAGGATTTTAGGGACAATGATAATAAGCTTTTCGTTGAGAGGTGACACAAAAAAAATCGTATATTATTGAATTTTGTCCAAATTTTCTCTTTTTTTTTTTTTGTGCCACACTTTCTTTTCGACTCATTATACAATTGTCTCTATGGTTCCTGCGTTTGATTTATATTTGAATTCCTACTATCCACTGTGATTGGTAGTATCGTGGTAGATGGTGCGCTGACGCATTATGTATTGTTTCACCCCATGTATAATTTGAAAGCCCACAATAAACGTGCCACGAAGACTAATTTGAGAACTTATGCTCTACGCATACGAAGGCGGAGTTGATTGCGTAAGCAGATGGTTAAAGAAATGTTGTACGGGTAGCAAAAACCTCTGGCAAATTGAGGTAGGCTTCCGAGGCCGTGCTCCAATCCTCAGAATTAGATCAGGTAAGTTGCACTAGGAGAATATCAGACAAGCTTGGAATTTTGACAGTCCAGCGTGGTTCGTTATCTTCACGATCACGAGGGTAAAAGAATCTAAAGCTGACGAATTGTGCCTCAGTTTATTAAACTATTGCACAACATTTGATTCGCATAGTTTTTTATTCAGTTGTTTGATAAGAAAAAACAGAAAAAAAAGACAAAAACGAATAAAACATCAACAACAACATCAATATTTCCACCGTTATAATTTACATCGGCTGACTCGTAGATTTACCTCTGTAAGAAAAATTAGGGCACCAGTCTATAAGTAGTTATTGGTATTCCTACCCAATAGCATAATTTATCGATGTATATTACAATGTGCAAAAGTCAGTACAATTTCTTCACTTGTTTCTCTAAGAGAAGAAAAAAAAAACAAAGGTTCGAAGTCTAAATCAGTGAAATTTGGACCTCGCTATCTACACACATCGAATTCTTAAGATTTAAGTATCAGGCGAATATACAAACATATCGACATACAAAAGCAGACGTGCATGCACAGTTATAAATATATCTTTTGTTTTTTCTGACAGAAACATTCATCGATACTGAAAACAGAGAAGAATATATACTAGTCCGTTTCTGTACACATTTATCATCGTTTCAGCTTCAGTATGCATCGATTTATTTGCGCATTTTAGATTTACATTCACACGGAGGTGTCCTCGTGGTGTAATGGTTAAAGCGATGGACTGCTGAATCATAGTAAGCGAGTTCGTACTCCAGTCGCGCTATTACGTTCACTTTCGGGCAAATACCCTTGGGAAAGATATGAACCCTCTTATCCTCCCAGCTATGGGTTAAATAGTACCCCTACTGTTCTTCTAGGAGAATGGCTTTAGCATTAGATAACCTACAAATGTTGATATGCCATTAAAACAAAGAAACTGAACCAAACACATACACACGCTTTAAAGAAAGTACATACTCATAGTTTCATTAACACTTATATTTAAGATATATATATATATATATATATATATATATAATGTTCAGCGGCTATGTGAGGATACGGGATGTTGTCCTGAAGACCTGCCTAGGGCGATGAACGATAGGGAGGAGTGGCGAGAGAGGGTCAGGGATATCCGTGCTACCAGCGCGACATGATGATGATATATATAATGTGGTTTGAATTTTACCAATCTATCTATCTCAGTCTGTTCATATCTATCTATCTATCTATCCAAACAAAAACAGTTATACAAATCTATATGCAAATGAAGATTGCAATGCATATTGATAACACACGCTCGTGCACACACACACACACACATACACACACACACACACACACACATGCGTATATGTATATGCTTACTTGAACCGGCTCATTGGCCTAGTGGGTAGAGTGTTCGCTAATGAACCTGGAGACTTGGGTTCAATCCCAGGTCGAGTCATACCAAAGACTTTAAAAATGGTACTCGAAACCTCCTTGCTTAACACTCAGCAGTGTAAGGTACGTATCAAAGGTAAAGTAGAGTAATCCTGGGAAAGGAGTAATGCCCTCCCCTACACCTCGGTGTAGTAGCTACAGAAAAGGGAGCCTTCTGGTCAGCCTCGACTAAAGGGAGACAACTTTACTTTCTACTTTTATGCTTACTGGATTTCAATTTCAGTGTATTAATACTCTTAACCTTTTAAAAATATGTCTTACACACACACATATGCATACACATACATGTATGTATGTGTGTGTGTGTGTTTGTAATTATCCTTCAACTTTAATATTGATACATTAATGTTATATAAATATGTATATATATATATATATAAGTAAATAATGGAAAAGAATCCGACAGTGTGGAGAAAAGATGACAGAGTAGTCCAAAAGTGATGAATTTATTATCAGGAAAGTCACCGCTATAACGTTTCGGTATTAATATGCCATCATCAGGGCTTAAAAAAATGACATTAGGTGTTGAAGGAATAACGATGGATGTTTAATTAAATGCAAGAAATAATTAAGGAAATATGTAGGCAAAGGAAAAACGTGTTATTACTTTGTTTATATATTTGTTTGTCACCTTTTAAAGTCCTGATGAAGGCATATAACTACTGAAACGTTATAATATCGACTTCCCTAATAAATAAATTAATTACTTTTTAATTACTCTGTTCAATTTTTCTCCATATATATATATATATATATATATATATATGTGTGTGTGTGTATAGGTGTATGTAGTTACATCTCTGAAACCGTTTGTTTATGATGAATACAATTCTATATTCTACACAAAAATATCTACGGGGTGCATTAAATAAGTTTCCAGACTTTTTCGTATGGGCAATTTTATTGATAGTACACACATGAAACTCTAGTCCCCTTCGAAGTAATCTCCTCCGGCTGCAATGCACTTGTTCTACTGTTCCAACAACTTCTGGATGGCCCCATGGAAGTCCTCTTGTGTGAGCGTGTCAATGACCTTCGTCACAGCCTCTTTCATCTCCTCAATTCTCTCATAACGACAGCCTCTGAGCTTTGGGAATAACCAAAAGTCACAGAGAGCAAGGTCTGGAATACAGCGAGGGTGACGAACTGTCTTGATGCCCATCTTGGTCAAATAGTCTGTGACAAGGATGGAGTTGTGGACTGGTGCATTGTCCTGGTGGAAATGCCACTGACCCGATTTGAAGAGTGCTGGCCTCTTCCCTAGGAATCTCTTCCTGAACTCCCTTAAAACCTCATCACAGTAACCATAACCCTTTGGCCAATCAACTCTGGTGTTCTGACTTCCTTACTCCTCCCACACCTCTCATCATCCCTCACAGACTCTCTGCTTTCCTTGAATCTCTTTTGCCACTCAAAAACTGATGCTCGACTCATGCAAGATGGTCGGAAAGCAGTCTGAAACATTCCATACGTTTCTCTGGCATTTTTTCCAAGTTTAAAACACAATTTTATTGCATATCGTTCTTCGAAAGTGTCAGATTGCATTTTTGAAATTCACCAGCTGTGACAATCAGGTTTTAGTAGGGTGTATTCCAATTGCTGTTGTAGCTGTTCATTTGAACCTGAAATCATAAACATTTGTCAGTCATCTCATAAGATGTATAGCAATAACATACTGTATTTTCAAGAATCTACGACAATTTTAAATGCCTGTACAAAAAACTCTGGAAACTTATCGTATGCACCTCACACTTTTTACCATCAACCTTCTCCATTATATATTTAATTAACTGGTTAATATTACTGACACAATGAAACATTTTCCAACGAAAATTTCACATTCAAATCCCGATAATAACTACGTGTTAAGCTTCAGACTTATCGACCAAACCTCGTTTATATTTCCTTGCAGTTAACTGTTCAATACTAAAGATGTTCCTCAATTTACATATTTCCTCATCAGTTGTATATATCTATATACTTGTATATCTGTTTTGGAAGTGCTCGTCATGTAATAGTTACCGTCATAGAAAATGGATCCAGAGAAGCGTGTTCAAATCCTAGACATGGCTGTTTTAATTTTCACATAGCGAAAGGTATGAATCCAAATATTCTCCCTCCAGCTATAGATAAATAGTTGTTCAAATAGGGTTCTTTGACCTTTGTATTGGGACTGGTCTAGGAGAAAGAATGTACCATATTCGCAATTAACGGTATGTGCGAAATGGATATATAATGTTCATTACCATAGAATATATAAAGAACATAGGAATCTCGGAATTCGAAAACACGTAACGACTTCTTGTTCAGGTACGGCATAATGAACGAAGGACCATAATGAAAGAATAATGTGACCGTAACACATTCTTTACAAAAATATAAGTTCCTCATCTTTATTGTCCTTCAAAAGGTCCGTGTGTGTGAGTGTGTGTGTGTGTGTGTGTGTGAGAGAGAGAGAGAGAGAGAGAGAGAGAGAGAGAGGTGAAGGACGCAGACACAGACTGGTTGAGGACTGCTATATTGACCTTTTCTTAACCTTTGTAGTGATTTCATATTCAGGGCCTTACGTCCTTGCTTCCTTGACGAAAGGTTCTCAACCGGGACTTGCTGTAGGCCACTGCCTCCTCAGGGTTACGCCCAGGGCGGCTTCTGCTCTGACTTGGTTTTAGCTCCAACTTGCTGACCTTGACTGCCCGTCGGACGTGATCCCTCTTATAAACAATTTTATTACGCCAAAGCATTCCGGTTGGGATTCCCGTGATCTGCTTACAGCCACATATTGCTTGTTCTCCGGTAATCACTTTGTTTTCACAGCTGGGATATTCTATCCCAGAAATCCCTGATTGACGGCTCTATTAACGGTCAATATGCTGTCCGGTTGATATATATATATATATATATATATATATATGTGTGTGTGTGTGTGTGTGTGTGTGTGTGTGTGTAGAAAAACTGATAACAACGATCCAAGTGGAAGGAATGATTTATTAACGGGTCGACACTATAGAGTTTCGGTTCTACTGAACCATCATCAGGACCATGAGGGGTGATATTAATAATTTTAAGTTAACGATGGATGATTAGAAATGTGAAATACAAAAACCTAGGGGAAAATATGTATTGTAAGAAAAAGTTGGCCGTTTAACTGGCGAATCAGCGTTTGATGTTTAAATTACGTCATTTGACTTATTAGGAATATTGTATAGAATTTATGTACGGTCGTTTAACGAGAAAGTTTTTGAATCAGAAAGAAGAAAAGAAAGAAAGAACAAAAAGAAGAATAGAAAGCATGGAAATTATGAGATATACGGAAAATATTAACTAAGGATGGAATATATTGTAGCTATTTAAAATGTGTTTGCTCAAGTAAGAAGAAATATTATAAAAGCCAGGACGAGTATTTAGGGAATTAAGGAATGATATATATATATATCTTTATGGTTATATATGGTTATATATGCATTTAACTTTCACTCAATATGTCAAAAGATTTTCATCTGCAGCTTATATGTACACACAAAAGTATATATATATATATATATATATATATATATATATATATATAAAGAGAGAGAGAGAGAGATAGACTAAGAGCGGTTTAAATTTTCCTAAGCTGAGCAACATACTCATATGGAATATAATGGAATAAGGTTTACTTTTCAACGTAGCCCTTCTTTTAAATCTTACACTTTTATCATTGGTGTTGCAGGGTTTGGATCTCATTGGTAAAAATAAAGTAATCTACAGCAGACATGACATTGTCATATGAACGTATCAGCCAATGAACTTTTCTGCCCACACGCGAATATATATATATATATATATATATATATATATATATATATATATTCACTTTTCTTTATTCTTATATGCGTTTAGCTTCTAGCTCTATGCATCTCCAGATTTTCAACTCCCGCACATTTGTACACGCACCTATATATATATATATATATATATATATATACATATATATATATATATATGTGTGTGTGTGTGTGTGTGTGTGTGTGTGTGTGTGTGTGTGTGTGTGTGTGTGTGTGTGTGTGCGTATTGCGTTGATGCATGATTGGTCGACTGGAATGATTCATTTTATACCATCATTATTTTCTTCCTCTCTGATTCCTCGACGTAGAAAGCATTTCTTTTGACTTTCTGCACTTTCGGGCTTCCATAATTTCTTTCCTTTTTTTTCTTTTTTGGCCCGTTATATAATGGATTCATGCGAGCATCGGCCATTTCGAGGGGAACATTTTTTTTTTGTGTGACATTTCCACGGTTCCATTTTTCAATGGTGGTGACACTGTGGTAGAGATGGTGGGGAAGGTAAATTTGGTCGGCCTATGCTCAGTGAGGCGATCATTCTTGTTATTATTGACTTGTTTTACTCGTGGTCACATCGATGAGAGAGAGAAAAAAATCTCATGCCGCTTTGTGCACGGAATATTGAGAGGCGAAAAAGGAGACGGTGAAAAGGAAATGAAAAATGGAAAGGTAATTTGCAGAAAGATATATATATATATATATATATATAAACTAAAATGAATAATGGGTACATAAGAAAGTGTGTGTATGTATGTGTGTGCGTGAGAGATAGATAGATACATAGATAGATAGATAGATAGAGAGAGAGAGAGAGGGAGAGAGAGAAGGAGGGAGTGAGAGAAGAAGGAAAAGCAAGAAAGAGAGTAGATTTAGTAAAGAGAGGAGTGATCTCTTGATTTCTTGATACATTGACAAAAACAGAGAGAGTTTCAGACAAAACATAGATAGATTGATAGATAGAACGCGGGCGGGAGAAGAGATAACAGTAAATGAACGATAGAGAGAAAGACAGTTGTGCCCTGGAAAAGGGGTAGGCAGAGGAAAGAAAAAAGAGAGAAAAGAATTGGAAATATAGAGAAGAAATATGCGCAAAAAAATGAAAGAGTTTCAATAAAAGAAGGGAGGTAAAAAAATGAAGAACGGCGGGAATAAAATCAAAAAAAGGAATTGCAAAGAAACTTGGAATAAATAAAAATCAAATAAACCAACAAACACCAAACAAGTGTAAAAAGAGGAAGACGGATGAAAAGTTTGAAACGAAGAGAAAACTGGAAAATATAAAAGATTTAGATTTACATATTTTTTTTTTTTTACTCATTTATTTTTTTCTGAAACTGCAGCTCGGTCCATAAATTGCCAAAAAGGAGTTGGTATGCACATACGGCAGTGTAATCTGGGTAAATATGTTTTTGAGAAGATATACACACGCACGTGACGAATGTGTATGCATGGATGCTACCAAAGTGATTGGGCATTTAAAAAAAAGTACCTAAATATGTTAAAAGATATTTTAAGTACCTGAAATTAAAAAAAAAAATTAAGTACATACATCTGTAAAAAATGTTTGAAGTACCTAAAATTTATTGCCTAGTTGGCTGGGGGGGCTGTAGAATACACCGACTGCACCTCTGCAGAGGGGTAAGACCCCACCCAACGAGTGTCCTAGTTATGACACTAAACAAGCTGATGGTGAGGTTCCAGTAATGCTAGAGCTTTGGGGAATGCGGAGTACCCCTTCATTGCCATCGCTCCCAGGTCCACTCTGGCCCGGTGTGATAGCACCTGATAGGGCCCAATCTATGGGTTAAATAGAACTAACGGCATATTTATGCTAAACTGAATTGTTTGATTAAACTGAATAGCTTGAAATAGAAAAGTTTTTGACAAATAAACTGTACTTTTGGCCCAGCGGTTAGAGTGTTCGCCAATGGCCCGGGAGACCTGGGTTCAATCCCAGGTCGAGTCATACCAAAGACTTTAAAAATGGTACTTGATACCACCTTGCTTAACACTCAGCATTATAAGGTACGGTTCAAGGGTAAAGTGGAGCAATCCTGGGAATGGAGTAGCGCCCTCTCCTACACCTTGGTGTAGTAGCTATCGAAAAGGGAGCCTTCGGGTCACCCTCGACTATGGTCGCTAACTTTACTTTACTTACTTACATTTAAACTGTGTGCTAATGCCAAACTGCATTATTTGAAATTGAACGGTTTTTGACATTGAAACTGTATTTACACTAAACTGAATTGTTTAACACAGAACTGTTTTGACATTTAACTGTTTGTAAAAAAAATCTGTACTTATACTAAACTGAATTAGCAGAATTAGAACTGCCTGACTAAACTGAATATCTAGATATAGAAAATTTTCACAATTAAACTGTACTTACATTTAAACTGCGTGCTTATGCTAAACTGAATTGTTTGAAATTGAACTGTCTTTGACATTGAAACTGTACTTACACTAAACTGAATTGTTATATGTAACTCATTGAATAAACTGAATAGTTTGAAATAGAAATGTTTTTGGCAATTAAACTGTGTACTCATGCTAAACTGAATTATTTGAAATAGAACTAATTATTTACATAAAAATGGATTATGACGTTAAATAACCAACAAAGGTTGATATGCCTAAAACCCAACCAACCAAACAAACAAACAAACAAAAATTTAAAAATAGAAAAGAAAAATACTGTACATGACTAACCCCCCACAAAAAAAAAAAACCCAATGAAAAACTGAACTATTTCTTTATCTTCTTATCGCAAATTCTAATGAAACTTCAATGGCTTTGAAACACATAGGAAGTAATTATTTTCCTTATGACGATAATAAAAGATTGTTCAGTTTTTTCAGTCTGTTTTTTGGTTCTTATACTGTGATGATTATAATAATTATTAGGATTTTCTTGTCTTTGGTTTTTCACACAAACTTTGACAACTTTTTTCACCCATGAAAATATAGAAAGGAAAAATACATTTTTGAATGTTAAACCTTGTCAAAAATCTTTCAATATTACAACTAAGTCAGTAGTCACTGTCAAAGATAAATAACTTGTCGGTGGGGCTTTGAATATGCTGACTGTATCACCTATAGAGGGGTAAGATCATCCGAAAGGAGAGTCTTAGGCATGACACTAAACTATATTTGGTGATTCGTCTCCAGTTCAAGAGATTTAAGACATGAAACCCCTCCAATACCATTACTCCCAGGCCAACTCTGTCCAGTAGGATTGGTTGTATCAGTAAGAGTTCCATCTATAGTTTAAATTGGTGTTTAAAAATTATTCCAGCTGGGGTTGTAGAATACGCCGACTTCATCCCTGCAGAAGTGTAAGACCCCCTAACAAGTGTCCTGGATATGAAATTAAACAATCTAATAGTAAGGCTCCAATAATGCTGGACCTTTGGGGAATGCGGAGTACCATTCATTTACATCACTCCCAAGTCTACTCTTAGCCGGAGTGGTATCACCTGAAAGTGCCCTATTTTTGGATTTACTGGGTGCAAACAAATGACTTATACTAAATTGAATTATTAGAAATAGAACTGTTTGATCATTTAACTGTGTGTATCTATAAAATGTGTTTACAACTCATATATCTAATATATAGGTAAAGCAGAATTTGACATTAAATAACCAACAACGGTTGATATGCCATAAAAACAAAGCAAACCGAAAATTATTCCTAATCTATTGAGTTGTGTTAAAAAAATATCTAAAGAAACAGATACATAAATGATGTAAATATGAACACAATTCCCTAACTCTTAGGCATAAAATGATCCTATATAGGTTGATCTGTCGTTAAATTCAGTCAGTCTGCTTAAGATTAGATTAGCATAACAAATTTGCATCCATTTGTCAATAGATCAAGAAAATAAATTCCATTAGTAAAATTGAGAATTTTTATTCAACTGAACAAGATACGAGGTGCATACGGTAAGTTTCCAGACTTTTTTCGTATGGGCACTTTTATTGATAGTACACATGAAACTCTAGTCCCCTTCGAAGTAATCTCCTCCAGCTGCAATGCACTTGTTCTATCGTTACAACAACTTCTCGATGGCCCCATGGAAGTCCTCTTGCGTGAGCGTGTCAATGACTTTCGTCACAGCCTCTTTCATCTCCTCAATTGTCTCATAACGACAGGCTCTGAGCTTAGGGAATAATCAAAGGTCATAGGAAGCAAGGTCTGGACTATAGAGAGGGCGAGGAGCTGTCTTGATGCCCATCTTGGTCAAATAGTCTATGACAAGGATGGAATTGTCCTGGTGGAAATGCCACTGACCCGATTTGAAGAGTGCTGGCCTCTTCCCTAGGAATCTCTTCCTGAACTCCCTTAAAACTTCAACATAGTAACCCTAACCCTTTAGCCAATCAACTGTGGTGTATTGACTTCCTTACTCCTACCACACCTCTCATCATCCCCCACAGATGCCCTGTCTTTCTTGAATCTTTTATGGTACTCAAAAACTGATGCTCGACTCATGCAAGATGGTCGAAGAGCAGTCTGAAGCATTCCATACGTTTCTGTGGTATTTTTTCCACGTTTAAAACAGAATTTTATTGCATATCGTTCTTCTAAAGTGTTGTCGCGTCCAGATTGCATTTTTGAAATTCACCAGCTGTGACCATCAGGCTTTAGTAGGGTGTATTCCAATTGCTGTTGTAGCTGTTCATTTGAACCTGAAATCCTAAAAATTGGTCACTCATCTCATTAGATGTATAGCAATAACAAGTTCATTTTCAAGAGTCTACGACAATTTTAAATGCCTGTACAAAAAAAGTCTGGAACCTATCGTAAGCACTTCTTCTCTATACAGATAGATAGATAGATAGATAGATCTGATGGTGAGACTCTAATAATGCAGGAGCTTTAGAGAATGCCGGGTACCCCTTCGTTGCCATCACTCCCAGTTACACTCTAACCCGGAGTGGTAGCACATAATAGGGTCCTATCTATGGGTTAAATAGAACTAACGGTATGCTAAACTGAGATGTTAGAAATAAACTGTTTTGATATTTAAAGTGCGAAATGATGCTACACTGAATTGTTTGAAATAGAACTGTTTTTGAGATTTAAACTATGTTCTTACGTTTAACTGAATTTTTAAAAATAGAACTGTTTTTGAGATTTAAACTATGTTCTTACGCTGAACTGAATTGTTTAAAATAGAACTGTTTTTGAGATTTAAACTATGTTCTTACGTTTAACTGAATTGTTTGAAATAGAAATGTTTATATGTATAAAATGGATTTGTCATTAAATAACCTACAATGGTTGATATGCCATAAAACCAAACCAAACCAAATAAAAAAAATTACTTCATGAACAAATGCCTCCACAAGTTACTCATACTTCGACTCCTATCACCATAAATAAGAATAAAAACATAAACAAAAACAGATGCAAAAATATAAAGTTCTTTCGTCAAAGCAAAATACGTAATGAAGGAGTTTATTTCTTCGGTCTGCTGAATCGGTCGGAAGTAGATGAATAGCGTTTAATTTGGGCCGCAAAGAGATTGGCGGGAAAAATTAACTACTTTATTAAAAAGAGGAGTGAAAGATTTGGTTTAGTTTGGTTTTATGGCATATCAACCATTGCAGGTTATTTAATGCCAAATCCTCTTTATACATATATGTTAAATATATATGATTTGGTTTGGTTGGGTTTTATGGCATATCAACCATTGTAGGTTATGTAATGCCAAATCCTCTTTATACATATATATTAAATATATATGATTTGATTTGGTTGGGTTTGATGGCATATCAACCCTTGTAGGCTATTTAATGCCAAATCCTCTTTATACATATATATTAAATATATATGATTTGGTTTGGTTGGGTTTTATGGCATATCAACCATTGTAGGTTATTTAATGCCAAATCCTCTTTAGACATATATATTAAATATATATGATTTGGTTGGGTTGGGTTTTATGGCATATCAACCATTGTAGGTTATTTAATGCCAAATCCTCTTTAGACATATATATTAAATATATATGATTTGGTTGGGTTGGGTTTTATGGCATATCAACCATTGTAGGTTATTTAATGCCAAATCCTCTTTATACATATATATTAAATATATATGATTTGGTTGGGTTGGGTTTTATGGCATATCAACCATTGTAGGTTATTTAATGCCAAATCCTCTTTATACATATATATTAAATATATATGATTTGGTTTGGTTGGGTTTGATGGCATATCAACCCTTGTAGGCTATTTAATGCCAAATCCTCTTTATACATATATATTAAATATAAATGATTTGGTTTGGTTGGGTTTTATGGCATATCAACCATTGTAGGTTATTTAATGCCAAATCCTCTTTATACTTTTTTATTAAATATATATGGTTTGGTTTGGTTGGCTTTTATGGCATATCAACCATTGTAGGCTATTTAATGCCAAATCCTCTTTATACATATATATTAGAAATATTTCTAAACACATTTTGCTGATAATATTTTTTAACAAGCCTGTCCTCATTTTTTGGCACACAGTAAAAAGGCTTCACTTATTTGTATCTAATGCTAATAATTCTATTTACTATTATTCATTTGTTTGCACACAGTTAAATGTTTCCAAGAATTGCTATCTATCACTAACAATTCAATTAAACATCAGTCATTTGTTTACACACAGTTAAATGATCAATCAGTTCTATTTCAAGCAATTTAGGTTAGCATAAGTAATTTGTTTGCCCTGAGTTTAAATGTCAAATGACACATTTTAAATGTCAAACAGTTTTATCTGACCCGTAGATAAGACCCCATCCAGTGCTACTACTCCGGGACAGAGTGGACCTGGGAGCAATGGCAATGAAGCGGTACTCCATATTTCTCAAAACTGCAGGACTTGAACCTCGCCATTACATTGTTTAGTGTCATATCCAGGACACTAATTAGGTAAGACTTACCCTCTGCAGAGATGAAGTCGGTGTATTCTACAGCCCCAGCTGACTGATCTAAGGAATAAGAAATGATCTAATTGAAACTTTCAACATAATTAATTGAATTCTTTATTACGGCGGACATTTTTTCAATATTTCTCTTCGAACTGGAAATTTACTGTCAAGACAGATTTCAAAAACTGAGCTAACTAATCAATTGGATTTTGAATTATATATATATATATATATAATTATATATTTTTCGAACAAGTTGCCTAATCAGATCAAAAACGGCAATAGAGTTACAAAATTAAGTTGAAATTGTATGTTTTTAGAATTTGATCTGGACATAAACACCGCATAAATATTGTATATGTTCTGTGCACGGATTCTTTTTTTTTTAAATGTTAATGTAAGAAAATGCATAAAAGTAGAGATTCTATTTACCCAACCCCTCCACTCGGGCAGGATATGACACAAGGTCAATTTTTTAAGCGGAGTTTAGCAGGTTTGAATTCAGAGTTTTCCTTCTCCTAGACTAGTTGCCTCACCAAGGCTGAAGAACCTAGTCAGCCCTACTATTTACCCATAGCTGGAGGGAGAATAATTGGATTCATACCTTTCCCAAGGGTATCAGTGCTATGTGAAATGCAATCAGTCTTGTCCAGGATTTGAACTCGTATCCCCGTGTCCATATCCTGTGACGATAACCATTACACCAGGGGCACCTCCCCAAAGTAGAGATACCCAAGGAAGCATAACGAACAAACAAACAAACAAACAACAACAACAACAACAATAATAATAATAATAATAATAATAATAATAACAATAATAAACAAATCTATGGACATTTTCAGCGACTAACAAGCGACATCTCACACCAGAAAACGTGGACATAGATAAGAAAAGTAAATCTTCAGAGAGAAACTGAATCTCTTCTAATATCAGCAGAAAACAACGCCATAAGGACTAACCATATCAAAAGGAGAATAGATAATACAATTAACAAAACAGCAGATGTAGGTTTTGTGGTGATAGAGATGAAACGATCAATCATGTAATAAGCGAATGCAGCAAATTAGCGCAGAAGGAATATACGACTAGGCACGACTGGGTGGGCAAAGTGATACACTGGGAACTGAGCAAGAAAATGAAATT
Organism: Sepioteuthis lessoniana; assembly: GCA_963585895.1. NCBI lineage: Eukaryota > Metazoa > Mollusca > Cephalopoda > Myopsida > Loliginidae > Sepioteuthis > Sepioteuthis lessoniana. Next base: position 7,724,926 of record OY757942.1, read on the forward strand.
TGACCATACGAACAAATGGTATATGCACAACGTACCATCAGTCCTGGAGAATGAGACATACAAACTCCCCTGGGATTTTGAGATACAAACGGATCAGCTAATCTCAGCCAGACGACAAGACCATAAGATAATCAAAAGAAAAAAAAAAAGAGAAAAGAGAACTTGCAGAATGGTCACTTTCATGTTCCACAGTTTTTTTTTTCATTTCCCTAACAGGGTCGAGGTACTTATCCTTCTTTTAGCTTTCTTTCCATTTTATTCTGTGGTCAGCTGGGACAGGAAAGTCCACATTTTGACAAGCTCTCTTTTTTTGTTGTTGATTATTTAAGGGTCTGGTCGTCTGGCTGAGATTAGGTGATCGGTTTTTATCTCGAAATCCCAGGGAAATTTGTGCGGTCATTCTCTAAGACAGATTCTTGGTTGTGCATATACCATTTTTTCGTATTGTCAAACTTCAATTTCTTGCATAATTCCCTGATGATCACCTTGTCCACCCAATCATGACTAGTCTTATACTCTTTCTAAGCTAATTTCCTGCATTCGCATATGTAATAAATCGTTTCGTCTCTATCACCACATAACCTACATCTGCTGTTTTGGATGATCTCCCCTCGGCCGCCAACTTCCAAGTCCTCCAGTCCCTTTAGTAATCCTTTAGTTACTGTGCCCAAAGCACCAATCACAATTGGTATGATTGTCACCTTCATGTTCCATAGTTTTTTCAATTCCCTAGCATGGTCCAGGTACTTATCCTTCTTTTCACATTCTTTCAGTTTTATTCTGTGGTCAGTCGGGACAGCAAAGTCCACTATTTTGCATATTCTCTTTTTTCTTTTTTTTGCTGATTATTATTAGGTCTGGTATTCTGGCCGGGATTAGGTGATCCGTTTGTATGTTAAAGTCGCAGAGGAGTTTATGTGTGTTATTTTCTAGGACAGGTGCTGGGTTATGCATATACCATTTGTTGATATGGTCAAAGTTAAATTTCCTGCACATCTCCCAGTGGATCACCTCTCCGACCCAGCCGTGTCTAGTCTTATATTCCTTCTGCACTAATTTGCTGCATTCGCTTATTATGTGATTGATAGTTTCATCTCTGTCACCGCATAGCTTACATTTGCTATTTTGTTGCGTCTTATCTATTCTCGCTTTGATATGATTGGGTCTTATGACGTTGTTTGGTGCTACTATTAGGAGAGATTCTGTTTCTCTCTTAAAGTGCCCTTTTCTTAGCCATGTTCAGGTATTCTCGTGTGAGGTGTTGTTTATTATTATTTTCATTATAATTATTTTCCTACTTGCGAGTTTTTCACACCAGCATCAGCTGGTAGTGATATTTCAATGGAGCCTTATTTGACAAGTATTTTCGGATCTCCAGAACTCTTCGGAGTATTCCATTCGATCTCAATAATGCTGTGGCCTTTATGATCTGGATTCTTTCTCTGATTTCCAGTTCTGCTATTTTCTTTTCCAAGTCTTTGGGGATTGTTCCTAGCGCTCCAACTATTATTGGTATCACTGTCAACTTCATGCACATCAGCTTTTCAGTTCGCCAGTATTAGTCAGTTTATTCACTTTTTAAAATTTTTACTTTGTTGCCCGACGGAACAGCAAAATCCACCAGATTAGTAGTTTTTTTTCTTGTTAACATTGTCTGCCTTTCTGGCCAGGATTTCGTGATCCGTTCGTGTCTCAAAGTCCCAGTTAATTTGATGGGTCGCATTTTCTTGTACAGATTTTGACTTTTTTCGCTTCGATATAATTGGTCCTCATGGCATTATTTTTGTTGCTATTATGTGAGATTCAGTTTCTCTTTCGAGGTTTCCTCTTCATAGCCATTCTTACTAATGATTTTTCACTGAAGTCTGAGTGACAGCTGTTCTTCTCGTGTCTTCAGTACTCTTAGTATTTTACTGATCTTAACGATATTGTGGTTTGTATGGTCCCGATTCTTCCTCTGATATCTCATACGCAAACTTTACTTTCCAAACCATTGAGGACCCTTCCAAGTGCGCTAAATACAACTGGCATCACAGTCAGCTTTTTCAACTCTCGAGTAAGATTCAAGTATTTGTATATCTTTTGGCTTTCTTTCATTTTAGTAATATAATGAGATTTTTTTTTTTTTTTTTGTGTGTGTGTTTGAATGAATATAAAGCATTACTTTCGGATCGACACACTCTAAAGAAATCAGCGGATATCTGAAATACGTGACTTGGAATTAGATAATTTTTTTCTTAAGTATCCATAAGTATGTGGAGAAATGGAGTGAAGAATTAAAATATAAATTTTCACTTTTTATGTGTTGATGAAAATGTCTGAATGTTAAATAACACGAAATGAGTGAGAAGGAACATTTTAATATAAAACTTTTTAAATGATTAATCGGCAAAATTACATTAATAGAAAAAAAAATCAAAGAAAAGGCAAAACTGTTAATCGACATGAAAGTTGGAAATAAAAGATAAAACAAGTGTGAATCAAAAGAGAAAGTGACTAACACCTTAGATGATTGAATGAATTGTAATTGTGTGTTCAACTCACGAAAATATCGATTTGAAACAGAACGGACATGTTCAGTGGAAAAATTTACAATAACTCGACATCATCTTTTTAGTCTTTTCCTATGTTTAATCGACTTGAACTTTTGATACAACTGTTTTTACTGACATTTGTCTATATACAAAATTGGAAAGAGTTTGTTTGTCTCTCCTCTCTACATGGCCAAACAGCTTGATCTTGATTCAAAATAACTCTGATGTATTTTTATAGCTATTGTCTTCATTGGGAATCCTTTTTTTGAGATCAGACTTCTTAATCTGAGTATTAATTTTAGTGCGGACTTTTGTCCTCATCTTGGTAGTTTTTGTTGTTTTTTCTCACTACGTTTCAGCCAAATTTCACCTCTGGCCGTCGTCAGGTGATTAACTGCGACCTTGGATAGGAATGCTGAGTCTTGCGATAGATAACAACTATGGAAGGCAGTAATTACTGGGGATACGGTTTCAAGACTCCGCATTCCTATCCGAGGTCGCGGTTAATCACCTGAAGAAGGCCAGAGGTGAAATTTGGCCGAAACGTACTGAGAAAAACAACAAAAACTAACAAGATGAGGACAAAAGTCCGCACTAAAATTAATACTCAGATTAAAATAATTTACCATGGATTTTTAAAGATAAAACCATTTCCTCTCCATTTCATTGTAAAATCATTTTTGTATATTTTTTTTAGTAAAAACCATTTCCTATGCAATTTAAAGTGAAATAAATTCCAATGGATTTTATATTAAAATAATTTCCAGTGCATTTTATAGTAAAATAATTTTCAATACATTTTCTGGGTAAAATCATTTCCAATGCATTTTAAGCGAAAAATCATTTCCAATATATTATCATTGTAAAATTATTTTCTATTCATTTTTATAGAAAAATCATTTCTAATGGATTTTATAGTAAAATAATTTTCAATATATTTTCATAGAAAATCATTTCAAATGCATTTTTATTATAAATCATTTTCAAAGCATCTATTTAAATAAATGGGAATAGTTTGTTTACATCCACATACATAAAGTACAGTGCGTGCGTATGTCTGTGAGCGCATTTTTCCGACAAAAATTCCCATCAAAATGACAGTGTTATTTACGAATGAATGGTCAATTCCAGTAAGAATAATAAAATACAACCCTTCGACTTCAAGCGAGATTTTACGATAAGAGTTATGAGAGCTCTCGAGAATTGGGTAACTTATATAATATATTAATGATGAGACTGTTATCTAAACGATGCCTACATAGTGATAATTCTCGATTTTTTTTTCTTCATCAGTAATCTCTCATGTACAAAATCAACAATACTCTTTCAATTGAATTTAATATCATGCCTTTTTTTTTTCTTTCCTAAACTGAAAATTTATCCCCTGGGCAAGATTTGAGGACGTGGAGGACATTAAATAAAATTCGATTATTCAGTTTTACACCATATCAAAACGGGAGTTTTGTTACGTTTTTACGTAAAAAGAAACTGTATAAACAAAGCAGAAAAGAGTCGGAATCATAGGTGTGCAACAAAATAATTAGGTTGATTAACCACAGGCAGAGAACATGCGTCTGATGACCAGGACCAGAATTATTTTCACTTTGTGGGCACCGGTCAATTGTACGTCCATGTGTCATGATGGAGCTAAATCTGTTTCTTCTGCATCTCGTGTCTCCGTTCTTCCGGTCCCAACAAATCCCACAATGCACTGTCCCGAGGATATAACTCCCTTTTTATCCCTCAGGAGAAGTAACTCTGGTATTTTTGTAAGGTCAATTCCCTTACAAGTTTCCGGTTTGATTTGGTTTGTTTGTTTTATGGCATATCAACCTTCGAGGGTTATTTAATAGCAAAGATATCCTTGTAGAAGAACAGTAATGATACTATTTAACCCATAGCTGAGAGATAAGGGGTTCGTACTTTTCCCAAAAATATTACTGCGCTACTACAGTCCAGCTCTTTATCCATTACGCTATGGGAGCTCCCACTGGTTATAGTAAATGCGTTGAATGCCAATGTGACTATTAAAAAAAAATCGTTCGTTGTTCATTTCTGTCTTGCTTCAGTTTCGATACTTTTTAAGATACACACTTCGTATCTAATTCCCATATTTTTGATAACCTGTCATTAACAACCCACGCTGTACCTATAACTATGTTAATAATCGCTTTCAGTAAATGAGATATAGCAAACGAGGTAGCAATATCTCATTTAATGAAAGATCTAATTTCAGAGGCTTGCTATTTAATTAGGAGAGGACACCTTCCAGTCTGATCACTTTGATTAAAAAAGGGGGGTTGTAGCTGTATCAGTACTACTGTTTGTTTGCACAACCTGAACTCGAAACGTTTGAAGAAAAAAAAACTAGATGGGAACTACATAAGAATCCTACACACTGTTTTGAACGAATCCTGGAAGCAGCACCCTACAAAACAGCAGTTGTATGGCCACTTAGCTCCCATCTCGCAAACCATCCAAATAAGACGTGAAAGACATACAGAGCACTGCTATGAAAATAAAGATGAATTCACAAATGACGTTCTCCTTTGAGTTCGTATGCATGAATATAGAAGTATTGGTTTGACAGCAAAAACTTACTTGCCCAGTCAGCTGGGGCTGTAGAATACACTGACTGCACCTCTGCAGAGGGGTAAGACCCCCCCCAGCGAGTGTCCTGGATATGACACTAAACAATCTGATGGTGAGGTTCCAGCAGTGCTGGAGCTTTGGAGAATGCGGAGTGCCCCTTCATTGCCATCACTCCCAGGTCCACTCTGACCCGGAGTGGTAGCGCCTGATAGGGCTCTATCTATGGGTTAAATAGAACTAACAGCATACTTATGCTAAACTGAATTGTTTGAGTGAACTGAATAGCTTGAAATAGAAATGTTTTTCACTATTAAATCGTACTTAAATTTAAACTGTGTGCTTATGCTTAACTGAATTATTTGAAATAGAACGATTCTTCGACATTGAAACTGTATTTACACTTAACCGAATTGTTACATATAACTGCTTGAATAGTTTGAAATAGAAATATTTTTGACAATTAAAATGTGTACTTATGCTAAACTGAATTGTTTTAAAAAGAACAGATTATGTACATAAAATGGATTTGGCATTAAATAACCTACAAAGGTTGATATAAAGTTGATATACCATAAAACCCAACAAACTAACCAACCAGCAAAAACTTACATTAATCAGCTCTGTGCAGACACATTATATTATACTATCCCATTAACCCGAAATATTGGTCTAGTGGGTAGAGTGATCGCCAATGGTCTGGGAGACCTGGGTTCAATACCAGGTCGTGTCATACCAAGGACTTTAAAAATGGTACTTGATACCTCCTTGCTTAACACTCAGCAATATAAGGTACGTATCAAGGTAAATTGGAGCAGTCCAGGGAAAGGAGTAGCGCCCTCCCCTACACCTCGGTGTAGTAGCTATTGAAAAGGAAGCCTTCAGGTCGCCCTCGACTAAAGGGAGACAACTTTACTTACAACATATAATACTATACTATTCATAAACACGAAAGGAAATCAGCAGTTCCCACAGTTTTAAATTCAACATCTTGATCTATTAAAAGTAAAATCGTACATCTGAGTGCTCAAAAAAATTTGGCCTAGTGACGAATTTGCTTCGCCTAAAATAACTTGATATAAAACTTTGTTCCGTTAACATGAACAAAATAATTTCACTTTGGAGACAACGCCTTCTTTATCTGTGGAGCTTAAAATTTACTGACTGTATCCCTGTAGATGGTTAAGGATCCTTCCCCCAAAAGTGATGTACTGGGTATGATCCTAAACTTCATCTAATGCTAAGGTTCCGGCTTGGGGTGAGTGGAGTACCTCTCCATTAACATTACCCTCTGACTTGGAGTGGGGAGGTACCTTTAGAGTCTCATGTATATCTCAAATAGATCTATTTAAGAATTATTCCTATTAGATAGGACTGTGTGTGAAAAGAAAAAATACTCTTAAGGAACGTCTCAGAAAAAGATGTAAAAACGTACAAAGAACACGATTCCCTCAACCTCTTGGCATAAAATATCTCTAGACGCGTTAACATGCCGTTAAAATCAATTAATCACTCGAACACAACTGTTAATTTTTGTGTATCAGTATACGTGATTGTGTGAATATACCCATGAATATATTTCAAAATACAAGTGTATATTACATGCAATATATATATATATATATATATATATATATATATATATATATATATATATATATATGTGTGTGTGTGTGTGTGTGTGTGTGTGTGTGTGTGTGTGTGAGCGTAATGTACACGTATGTTTATTTTATATATGTCTATCATACAATCAGTGTGTATCTATATTATATGTATCTGTATAGCTAGGTGTATAAATCTATATTTATATCACTGCACACGCATACCCTCCCTCTGACTCTGTCTCCCCCCACTCTCTCTCATATTATGAAGATAATGATAATTCGAAAATATTTCTTTTGCTGAAAGAAAAAAAGAAAAGAAAAAGAGAATTATTGATACCATTCGTCGCTTGCAATCACCAATTTCAACTTCGTTTCTATTGGCAACGGGAATCCGACAGTCAATTACACAAAATATTTTCCTTCCACATTAATTGCACTCAGGTAAGTCCGCTATTTTTTGCCCTGTTATTTTGTTTATCCTCACGGCAACAGCAGCCACTCACAGAAACTACCGCAATTAAGATCATCTCCATTAATAATGATAATAATAACAATAATGATAATGATAGCATCTCACATCAGAAAACCTGGACCTGGCTAAGAAAAGGAAACCTTAAGAGGGAAACGGAATCCCTCCTAATAGCAGCACCAAACAATGCCGTAAGAACCAATCATATCAAAGCGAGAATAGATAAGACGCAACAAAACAGTAAATGTTGGCTATGCGGTGACAGAGACGAAACGAACAATCACATAATAAGCGAATGCAGCAAATTGGCACAGAAGGTGTATAAGGCGAGACACGACTGGGTCGGCAAGGTAATCCATAGGGAAATGTGCAAGAAATTTAAATTTGACAATACAAACAAATGATATATGCACAACCCAGCACCTGTCCTAGAAAATGACTCGCATATAAACCTATAGGACTTTAACATACAAACGGATCACCTAATCCCGGCCAAAAAACCAGACCTTATAATAATCAACAAAAAAAAAAGATAATATGAAAAATTGTCGACTTTGCTGTCCCGGTGGACCACAGAATAAATCTGAAGGAAAATAAAAAGAAGGATAAGTACCTCGACCTTGCTAGAGAATGAAGAAGCTGTGGAACATGAAAGTGACGATTGTGCCAATTGTGATTGGTGCTTTAGGCACAATAACTAAAGGATTATTAAAAGGCCTGGAGGACTTGGAAGTTGGCGGACGGCTAGAGACTATCTAAACGACAGCATTGCTAAAAACGGCCAGAATCCTGAGACGAATCCTGGAGACTTGAGGAGACTTGCTGTCACTCAAACTCCAGTGAAAAACCATCAGCTAACACTGATGTGAAAAACTCTAAAGGAGTAAATAGTAATAATAATAATAATAATTTTCAGTTTTATTTTCTGTTTCTTACAATCATTCACCGAGTATTTACCCAAGATCTAGAGTGAGGGTGGGTAGTGATTATATATATTCTAAGTGTTCATATTTTCGCTGTCTTTTGTGGGTGTTGCTTTTCCATTCCCATTGATAGTACTCTCCTAAGTGTGATTTTCTGTATTTCATATAGGCTTGGACTACCTGGTATCTTGTTAAAGGGGTTTGTCAGTCCCTTTCTTGATCCTACCCAGTGCTCCCACTATTACTGGCACGGTGGCAATTCTGTTGACGCTAGTATATCAATTAATAGGCATGTTTTTCTTTATAGTCATAAACTACTCTATTAGGTCAATTTGCACATAATTTTTCTATCAGTTTAAATAGCAAATTCCCAGAGAATAATCACTCTTTTCGCTTCTGTTATTGGCTCTAGTTATTATTTATATCTTTTTTCAGTATTTCATGGTATTTGCATATTTTCCAATGGATATGTCCGATTTTCACATGCTTCTTCTAATATTCTAACGGAGTTAGAATTGGACAACCAGTCTGTAAGTGGTTAATTGATTCATTTTTTTGTTCGCAGAGTCTATTTATTGAATTTAATCCGTTTGTGTAATGTTCGCAAATAGTTTCGAATTAGCAGGCCCTGATCTTGTGCTGCTATTATTAACCCCTCTATCTCCATCTTCAGTCCTGTACTTTCTGACCATCGATTAATTTTTACGATATTTATATCAGCATTTTTAATTCTTAGTGCATATCATCCATGTCGGAATTTTTGTTACCAGTCGTTTTTTTAATTGATTTATAGCTTTTTCTTTTGTTTCATTCTTTATATTTTGACAACTTATATTGCTTTATCATTTCAATCTTTTTCTTTCGATGTGGAGTCGAGTTGTTTACCAAATTTATTGTTTTCTTTACTATTCAATATTTTTTCCTTTTGCTGATTGTGTGTGTTTACTAACTTGTAGCAGCTATTTTCTTTTTGTGCCTACATATTTTAAAATCCTATTGTAGTTGTTTTGTAGATCAACTCTTCCATCATTTTCTTTCTTGGGTGATATAATCTGTGACAGACTATTATCATTTTTCCAACATTAGAATCCGTCTTATTTACTTTTCTTAACTTCTAGTTTATTACATTAAAACCGAATGTCATTACGAGTATTTTCAAATGGCCATAATTATATTTTTAGCATTCGTTTTATTTCTTGATATGACTCTCATTCTTCTATAGAATTCTCTTCTTATCTTTTAAAATTTATTTATACTGTCATTGCTACTATTCGTTTCATTAATTCCTAAATCTTTATACGTTCTTTTGTGTTCTGACTCTATAATGTTTGTATTTATATTTATCGTGTTGTTTTTAGACTTTCGTAGCAAGCTTTTCCTTATGTAACCTTTGAATATTTGTCTAGACTAAATTTTATCCCTATGTTGTCACTAAATATTTGACTGCATTTTGTAAACTTTCTAAATCGTCATCATTTTTGCATATAATTTTTAATCGTCCATATCGAATAGGTGGTTATTTTTTTAGTTGTTTTTTTTTTTTTAATCGATAGTCTGTGTTTTTCAAGTTCGATGCAGAGAAGTATCAGAGCGATTAAAGAAACAAGATAGGAAAAAGGAAATCTTGGAATATTTCTTTGTTAATGTTCAGATTATTAGATTTGAGTCTTTCATGGATTTATCTGGGGTTAGTAGAACACCTTTCTTTATTGTATTTTGTGAATTTCTTTAGTAATTGAATATTTTATTTTGTTTCTCGTGTATGTTTACTTACATTAGGATCCAAACTATTTTAGAGTCTGAGTATTTCTCTAATTTTATCGGGGTTATTTTGTAGATCAGTTCTGGTTGAATTGATCCCTTTTCATCATTTTCTCTCTCGATGTAAAGACGATATATAAAACTGTTCTTGGGTCATACATTCTGTTGTTGGTTATCGAGTCTCATTAGGTACATCTTTCATATGGCCTTGTGCCACATCCAAGCAAACTGCTTAGTAAATTACCATTCTGTAGTTAGTTTCCCAACTTTTATATCCATTTTCAAAAATTTCTTCTGATATCCATTTTAACGTATTGTTTTTCACGACTGATATTACCAGACTTTTATTTGCTATAACTTTATTTTTAGCATTCAGTTCTCTTTTTAATATGGCTTTTATTCTCTGATGGAATTCTTTACGTTTTTTTTTTTTGTTGCTTTATTTATAGTTTGATTGATGCCATTTACTTCATCAATTCCTAAATATTTATAGATTTTATTGTGTTCTAACTTTCCAATTTCCATGTTTATATCTAAAGAGATGTTTTTAGACTAAAATAGTGAGTCTTTCTTAAATGTGACGTTCGCACATTTGTCAGGACCAAATTACATCCCTATGTCGTCAATAAATATTTTTTTAAATACTTAGTAGACCCTCGAAATCGTCACCATTTTTTTTTTTTTGCATATAACTTTATATCATCCACATAGTTATTTGAGGGTTTATTTTTTTAAAGTAGTTTTAATATCCAAACATCGTGTTTTTATGTTCTGTGGAAAGAGAAATATCAAAAAATGATAAAAGGAATAAATAAAACAAAATAGATAAAAAAGAATTGGAAAAAGTGAATCATCTTGGAATATTTCATTGTTGATATTCAGATAATTAGGAGGTGCCCGTGGTGTAATGGTTATGGTCGCATGATGTGGACACGATGACACGAGTTCAAAACCTGGACGAGGCTGATTACATTTCACATAGCACTAATACCTTTGGGAAAGGTATGAATCCAAATATTCTCCCTCCAGCTATGGGTAAATAGTTGGGCAGACTAGGTTCTTCAGCCTTGGTGAGGCGACTAGTCTAGGAGAAGGAAAACTCTGAATTCAAACCTGTTAAACTTCGCTTAAAAAATTGACCTTGTGTCATATCCTGCCCGAGCGGAGGGGTTGGTAAATAGGATATTCAGATGATTAGTTTTGTGCCTTTTTCATGGATTGATCTGAGGTTAGTATAACACATTTCTTTATTGAATTTTAGGAATTTTATTATCACTTGGGAAATTTTAAAAATGTTTCTTGCTTTTACCTTTCATTTGTTGGGTATGCCATCGAAAGCCTTTTTGTAGTCAAGCCATACTTAGATTTTTCTTTTAAGATCGGCAATTCTCCTTGATCATTTTGCTTATGAAGAGCTCATCTTTGACGTCATATGATTTTTTTTTTTGCATCACTTTTTTTTTTGTAAGAGGAAGATATCCTTACATTCTTTGATTTTGACTATTCTCTCATTTAGAATTGATGTTATCATTTTATATGTTGTGTGATTGCGTTTGTTGTGTCTTGTTTTTGGTAGAAGGTAAATTACTCCTTCTGTGAGCCTATCAGGCATTTTTTCAGGTTCTTTAATGATTTCTGATATAAGTTTTGTCATTAGCGATGATATGTGGAGAATAGGTGGTCGAGCGAAAAATTTGTTATTTTATCATTTAGAGGTGACATCCATTTATGTGTGTATTTAAGTGAATATTCTCGTCAATAATTTCTTCATACATTTTTGGTTCGTTATTTTCATAGGAGGCGCCCGTGGAGTAATGGTTATCATCGTAGGAAATGGACACGGCGACACGAGTTCAAATCCTCGACGAGACTGATTGCATTTCACATAGCACTGTTATATTTTGACCTTTTGACCCGGCCAAAAATGCCATTCCAAGGTGATGCACCGGAAGGAAGTGACACATTCTAATGGCAGTTATGAGAGGAAATCGCGTGGGCGGAAATTGGCTGATGAAATGGGACGAGCTAAAAAATTCCCATGGTACACTCATAGACTGATGCACCGGAAGAGAGTGACCTCTAAACTGCATGACAGTTATTTCCGCTTGATGACAATTAAATATTCAATTTCAAAGATCGAGTGGGCGATCGTGTGGGCGTTGAATTATTATATAACGCAGTTGAGTTCGACGGCCAGTTGCAGTAGATTTGGAGACGGAGTTATAGACGAGATTTGGTAGGGAAAGCCACACCCGGCCGAGGGGGCCTTCGGGAACCCCGATGGAGTTTGGGGAGCGGAGAAGTTGCTGATAAGATGCAGTAAAGAAAGCCAGCACCCAGCAGAGTGGACCCCAAGGCCTCCGGTTGAGCATCTGGAGGACGAGAAAGACACAACATTGATGGCCATAAGAGTGGGGGTCAAAATATTACAGTTTCTGTTCGGTCTCCAGCTCCCTCTCACACGCAAACCTTGAGTAACCCTTTTCTAACCCTTGCAATAAAATGAGAGGTAAATATTTTGTTAAAGAAGTCTTCCTGCGTCGTTTTATTTATTGTGTCGTTATGATGCTGCATGTGTATATGTAGATGACGATATAACAGCACTAATACCCTTGGGAAAGGTATGAATCCAATTATTCTCCATCCAGCTATGGGTAAATAGTAGGACAGACTTGGTTCTTCAGCCTTGGTGAGGCAACTTGTCTAGAAGAAGGAAAACTTTGAATTCAAACCTGTTAAACTCCGCTTAAAAATTGACCTTGTGTCATATCCTGCCCGAGCGGAGGGGTTGGTAAATAAGATTAATACCAGGAGAATATTCATCTCGGTGCTAAGTTTATTCCAGCCTAACACTTTGGCAGTCAGACTGACGTTCAACACCTTTTTATCTGTTGTATTATACTTTCAGTAATATACTTTGTTCCATGTAAACCCGAATTTGCGTCTTTCTTCCGGACCCTTTACTGGTCCACAACAGTTTGGCAACCAGTCTAGAAGAAGGAAAACTTTGAATTCAAACCTGTTAAACTCCGCTTAAAAATTGACCTTGTGTCATATCCTGCCCGAGCGGAGGGGTTGGGTAAATAGGATTATTTTCATAAGTGTCTTTTATATTTTTAATCTATATTGCTTTTCATTACATGGTTTCTTATGGTTACATATATTATTTCAAAATAATATCAGTTCTTCAATCGTGGGGGTTTCCTTTATATATTTTAAAAATTTCTTTTTTATTTCTCGATAGAAAATTTTGGTTGGTCGCCTTGAAATATTTTGTTGTGTCAAAAGAATTTTGTTAATTTTTCATATCTTCTGATTCGCTGGAGTTTTAGCTTTTTTTTTCTTTTTCTTTTTGCTTCAACTTTTGATTTCTTATCAGGATCTTATCAATTTGCGTTATACTTTATTTTATTTTTTATTTTTCTTGTTTTCCTAGTTTTTGCTTTGATACCTTCACTCATTTCATTAAATATGGATATTTCTCCTTTGTATATTCGATTTCTTTGTATCTTTAATTTCGATTTAATTTGCATAAAACTATTTTCTTCTTGTGTTATTGTGACTGGGCTTTTATTTCTAAAGCAGTCAAAACCAGATCGTTGGCCTTGTGGGTAGAGTGTTCGCCAATGGTCTGAGAGACCTGGGTTCAATCCCAGGTCGCGTCATACCAAAGACTTTATAAATGGTACTTGATACTTCCTTGCTTAACCCTCAGCAGTGTAAGGTACTTATCGAAGGTTAAGTGGAGCAATCCAGGGAAAGGAGTCGCGCCCTCCCATACACCTTGGTGTAGTAGCTATTGAAAATGGAGTCTTCGAGTCACCCTCGACTAAAGGGAGACAACTTTACTTTTACTTACAACCTATTATTATTATATACTCTTTTAGGGTTTTTTTTTTACATTAGCCGATGGTTTTTCACTGGTATTTGAGTGACAAGTCTCCAGGACTCTTCTTAGTATTCTGGCCGTCTTCAATAATGCTGTCGTTTGGATGGTCTCTACTCGTCCGCCAACTTCCAAATCGTCCAGTCCCTTTAATGATCTTTTAGTTACTGTGCCAAAACCACCAATCACATTTGGTACAATCTTTACTCCTTTGCGAGCATTTCATATCACCATGAGTTGGTGGTCTCTCACATGAGTTTTAGTGATTATCTTATTGCAAGTCTTCTCAGTTTTCCAGGACTCTACTAAGTATTCTGGTTGATCTCAACAATCCAGAATGGTCTTGATTCTCTCTCTGCTTCCCAATTGTTCCAATTCCCTTTCCAAAACCTTTGGAGACCATTCTAAGTGCTCCAACTGCAACTGGAATCACCGTCACACTCATATTCTTCAATTATTTTACTTCTCTAGCAAGATCCAAGTATTTTTCTATCGTTTCGCTTTTTTTTTTAATTTTCCCTCTGTGATCCGCCCAAAAGGATCAAATCCACAAGATGACATTCTTTTTTTCTGATTAATTAACGCTAGGTCTCGTCTTTTGACAGGGATTACGTGTTACGCTTCTATCTCAAAAATCTCCGAGCATTTTATGCGTCTCAGTCTCTAGGACAAATTCTGGCTTGTACATATTTGATAATATGGTCAAGTTTAAAATTTTTTGCACAGTTTCCAGTGGATCGTCTTTTCCTGCCAATCATGCCTGGTTTTATACTAATTTTGTGCTAGTTTGCAGTATTCGCTTATTATATGAGTTATCGTTTCATCTCTATATCCACATAATCTACACTTGCTTTTTTGGCTTGGTTTGGTTTGGTTTTACCACATATCAACCATTGTAGGTTATTCAATGTCATTTCCTCTTTATATATATATATATATATGATTTGGTTTGGTTTGGTTTTACCACATATCAACCATTGTAGGTTATTCAATGTTATTTCCTCTTTATATATATATATATATATGATTTGGTTTGGTTTGGTTTTACCACATATCAACCATTGTAGGTTATTCAATGTTATTTCCTCTTTATATATATATATATATATGATTTGGTTTGGTTTGGTTTTACCACATATCAACCATTGTAGGTTATTCAATGTCATTTCCTCTTTATATATATATATATATATATGATTTGGTTTGATTTGGTCTTACCACATACCAACCATTGTAGGTTATTCAATGCCAAATCCTTTTTAAAAATATATGTTAAATTCATGATTTCTACACTCATTTTATAGATAATAGTTTTAAACGAGCCTGAGCTCATTTTTTTCACGCAATTAAATGGTTTCACTTATTTCTATCAAATGCAAATAATTCTATTTACAATTAATCATTTGTTTGCACACAGTTTAATGTTTTCAGTTCTGAAACTAGTAGACAAATTCACTTACCTAGGAAGCAGCGTCTCATCAACCGAAAAGGACATCGACACGCTGCTAACGAAGGCATGGACAGCTATCGATAGCCTATCGATCATATGGAAATCAGACCTGACCGATAAAATGAAACACAGTTTCTTCTAGGCAGCGGTAGTATCGATACTGCTGCATGGATGCACTACATGGACGCTAATTAAACGGCTAGAGAAAAAGCTAGACGGCAATTACTCAAGAATGCTGCGGGCAATATTGAACAAGTCCTGGAGGCAACACCCCACAAGGAACCAACTATACGACCACCTGCCTCCCATCACAAAAACTATCCAATTTAGATGAACCAGACATGCAGGACACTGCTGGAGAAGCAGGGATAAGCTCATAAGTGATGTACTCCTATGGACCCCCACATATGGCCGGGCAAAAGCAGGACGACAAGCTAAAACATACATTCAGCAGCTATATGAGGATACGGGATGTAGCCCCGAAGACCTGCCAGAGGCGATGAACGATAGGGAAAAGGGGCGAGAGAGGGTCAGGGATAGCCGTGCTAGCGGCACGACATGATGATGATGATGATTAATGTTTTCAAGTATTACTATGTATCATTAACAATTCAATTAAACATCAGTCATTTGTTTACACAGTTAAATGTAAAAACGGTTCTATTTCAAACTATTCAGTTAGGCATAAGTACAAAGTTTTTGTTCACACAGTTAAATGAATAAGCAGTTCTATTTCAAACAATTCAGTTTAGCATAAGTACACAGTTTAAATGTCAAACAGTTCTATTTGAACCATAGATAGGACCCTATCAGGTGTTACCATTCCGGGCCAGTATGAACCGGGGAGTAATGGCAATAAAGGGGTACTCTGCATTTCCCAAACCTCCAGCATTACTAAAGCCTCACCATCAGTTTGTTTAGAGTCATAACTAGGACACTCTTTGAGAGAGTCTTACTATCTTGCAGAGATGAAGTCGGTGGATTCTGCACCCCCAGCCGACTGGCTCATATACTTGCAATTCTGTTGCATATTATGAATTTTCGCTTTGATATAATTTGTCCTTATAACATTCTTTTGAGATATTCAGTTTTCATGAGAATTAATTTTTTATTTATTTATTGCGGACTTTTGTCCTCATCTTGGTAGGTTTTGTGTGTTCTTTCTTCTCTACGTTTCGGCCAAATTTCACCGCGACCTCGGATAGAAATACTGAGTCTTGTAACCGTGCCCCCCATAATTACTGCCTTCCATAGTTATTGTCTATCGCACCACGTTTTTGACCAAGTGAACCTCTGGTCGGCTTTGGTAGGAATTGAAACCGATATCTTTTGACAATGCTCACCTGGAACCGTAGAGACTCAACGCCTCTATCCGCTGCGCCACGAGGTCGCGGTGAAATTTGGCCGAAACGTAGAGAAGAAGAAACAACACACAAAACCTACTAAGATGAGGACAAAAAGTCCGCAATAAATAAATAAAAAATTATTTCTCAGATTAAGAAGCCTCATCTCAAAATGATTCCAATTAAAGACAATCCAGTTTTCATTTTTAAGGTTTAGCTTTTTTCGTCATGTCCAGGTCTTATATTTAATCTGGCCAGTTTAACGCTTGAAATAACCCTGTATTTGTCTTTAATTGGAATCATTTTGAGATCCCTGTATTTGTTTTATATTCTAATTCAGTTTTTCTAGTTTTTGTTTCTCTGTTCTTATGATGACATTGCTATTAGTGATAGCTGTAATTGGTCTTTCTTTGCCTTTTTTAAATGTAGCTCTCAAGTCTTTGTATTGTTGCATCTACGCAGTCCCCAAATGCTGGTGGATCCTCTTCCTCCTTTTTTGACGCATATCGTCTATGTTATCTTTCGGGTGTAAGACAAAGTGCATAGTCATCAATTTCTTTGACCTTTCTCATTAAAAGAATAAAGGCAAGTCTCCTTAAGTCTCCAGGACTCTTCTCAGTATTCAGGTTGAGCTTAATAAGTTGTCGTCTGCATGGTTTGCAATTCTCCTCTTATTTCCATGTCTTCGAATCCCTTTACCAATCTTTTGGGGACCGTTCCAAGTGCACCAATTACAGTTGGTATCACCGTCACCCTTATGTTCTATTTTTTTCTCTAGCAGGATGAAGATATTCGTCTCTTTTCACTTTCTTTTAATTTTATTCAGTGGTCTGCCAGGACGGTAAAGGCAACTAGCCAGTAGGTTCTGTCACTGGGAGTGGTCGTCTTGCTGAGATTAGGTGATCCGTGTGTATCGCAAAATCTTAGAAAATGTGCATCTCATTCTAAAGAGTGGATTCCGGGCTGGACAAATACTGTTGAATAATCATATGCAGATTCATGCAGAACACAACGACACAATGAAGACGAGCGACACAGTCTTTTAGAAAAATATATACCTCTCACTTTATTGAAAGGGTTCGAAAAGGGTTACTCAAGGTTTTACTGCGAGAGGGAGTTGGAGACTGAACAGAACTGCAATATATTGACCCCCACTCTAATGGCCATCAGCGTTGTATCTTTCTCGTTCTCCAGGGCTGCTCCTATCGCATCTTGTCACCAACGGGTCCCCAAAATCAATCGGGGGTCTCGAGGGCCCCTTCTGCTAGGTGGTGGTTTTCTCTACCACATCTTGTCTCTAACTTATCTGATCTCCAACTCACTGTCTTCCTGTTTCTACCGAGTTATATAATAGTTCAATCACCCACTCAATCTTTGGAATGGCATGTTTGATCGTCATCAAGCGGAAATAACTGTCATGCAGTTCAGAAGTCACTCTCATCCGGTGCACCAGTCTATGCCTGTACCATGGGATTTTACCTTGTCCCATATTGTCACCAAAGCCCGCCTACGTGATTTCTTCTCATAACTGCCATCGGAATGTGTCACTTCCTTCCGGTGCATCACTTTGGAATAGCATATTTGGCCGGGTCGAAGGTCAATATACAACAATACGACTTGTTCGAATGGCGGAAGTTCTATTTCTTGCACAATTCCTAGTGAATCCTCTTTCCTACCCAGTCGTGTCTAGTTTATTATAATTATTATTTGTTCTCTTTAGAGAGTTTTTCGTTAGCTGATGGTTTCTCACATGAGTTTGAGTGTTAACAAGTCTCTTCAAGTTTCCAGAACTCTCCTCGATATTCTGGCCGATCTTAATAATGCCGTAGTTTTGATGGTCTCCACTCGTCCTCTTATTTCCAAGTCCTCCAGTCCTTGTAACAATCCTTTGGTGACTATGCCAAGAGCACCAATTACAATTGGTATTATCGTCACTTTCATGTTCTACAGCTTTTTCAATTCCCTAGCAAAGGTCGAGGTACTTATCTCTCTTTTCACATTCTTTTAATTTCAGTCTGTGGTCTACAGGGACAGGAAAGTTCACACTTTTGCAAGTTCTCTTTTTTGTTGTTGATTATTTTAAAATCTGGTCGACTGGCCGAGATTTGGTGATCCGTTTGTATTTCGAAATCACCGTGATGTTTGTGCGTCTCATTCTCTAGGACAGATTCTGGGTTGTGGATATAACATTTGTTCGTATTGCCAAACTTCTTGCACAATTCCCAATGAATCACCTTGCCCATATAGTCGTGCTTAGTCTTATACTCCTTCCGTGCTAATTCGCTTCATTCGCTTATTATGTGACTGATCAATTCGTCTCTGTCAACACATAACCTAAATCTGCTGTTTTGTTGCGTCTTATCTACTCTCGCTTTGATATAGTCAGTCCTTATGGCGTTATTTTGTGCGGCAATTCAGAGCTTCAGTTTCTCTCTTAATGTTTCCTTTTCTTAGCCACTTCCACATTTTCTTGTGTGAGATGCCGCTTGTTAGTCACTTAAAACGTCCATAGAGTTGTTTTTCTTCTCATTTTTATTTTCTGGTGATTGTCGTTCCACCGTGTCTTTAGTTTTGTATCTGGTGGCTGCAATCAGTCTTCCTCGGCGCTTTTCTATGTAGTTTTCGAGTCTTTGTATCGATGTGTCCACGTTGTTTTCAATGCTGGCAAGTCATCTTCTTCCCTCACTTCTTGACATATATAGTCTGTCAACGTCATCTCTTGGATAGAATGATTTATGCATGGTCATTAGTTTACTTGTTCTCTTCTCCATTTGTTTGAGTTCTTCTCTGGCCCTTTTCAAGAATGGTCCCGAGTATCTTACCAGGGGGACAGCACAGGTATGTATCTCTTTGACAAGGTTCCTGTTATAGAGTTTTGTCTCGAGTAATTTTCTGTCTCTTCTGAGATACTTTTTAGATTTTTTTTCTTTCATTTCCTGTTGTTTGATGATGATGTATTATTATTATTATTATTTACTCCTTTAGAGTTTTTCACATCAGTGTTAGCGGATGGTTTTTCACTGGAGTTTGAGTGACAGCAAGTCTCCTCAAGTCTCCAGGACTCGTCACAGGATTCTGGCCGTTCTCAGCAATGCTGTCGTATGGATAGTTTCTACCCGTCCGCCGACTTCCAAGTCTTCCAGGCCTTTTAATAATCCTTTAGTTATTGTACCAAAAGCACCTATCACAATTGGTACAATCGTCACTTTCATGTTCCACAGCTTTTTCAATTCTCTAGCAAGGTCGAGGTACTTATCCTTCTTTTCATATTCTTTCAGTTTTATTCTGTGGTCAGCCGGGACAGCAAAGTCGACAATTTTGCAAATTCTCTTTTTTTGTTGATTACTCCTTTAGAGTTTTTCACATCAGCTAACGCTGTTGGTCTTTCACTGGAGTTTGAGTGACAGCAAGTTTCCTCAAGTTTCCAGGATTCTTCTCAGTATTCTGGCCGTTCTCAATAATGCTGTCGTTTGGATGGTTTCCACTCATCCGCCAACTTCCAAGTCCTCCAGTTCCTTTAATAACACTGTTTCTGAAAGCAGTCAACAGTCCTCCTTTATATTTTCCCATGTAGTCCTCGAGTCGTTGTATCGATGCGTCAACGCTGTTTTCATTGCTGACAAGTCCTCTTCCTCCCTTTTTTCTTGATACATATAGTCTATCAACGTCGACTCTGGGATGTAATGCCTTATGCATTCACAGGAATAGTTACTGGGGTTTTTTTCACATAAGTCTGCGTGACAGCAATTCTTCTAAGCTCTCTGGTGTTCTTTTAAGCATTTTACCGGATTTTAGCAGGTCTATGAGATGGCAATAATTCTCGGCATTTTCCGTTATTCTCATCTCTTTCCCAGTTTCTTCATATTTCCTTATTACCTTATTGGTCAGGTTATCTTATTTTTTCTACATTCACATCAT
Organism: Sepioteuthis lessoniana; assembly: GCA_963585895.1. NCBI lineage: Eukaryota > Metazoa > Mollusca > Cephalopoda > Myopsida > Loliginidae > Sepioteuthis > Sepioteuthis lessoniana. The sequence goes on from OY757942.1 coordinate 7,745,403, forward strand.
CAAAATGCATCTCCATTTCGTGTTGATCCAACCCTTCTTCTCCATGTTGGCCCGAACCGCTTAACAATTTCATCTTTTTATCGTACGAAGGGGTCTTCCGAGTAATCATTTCCGGTCTTTCTGATACCACTTGATTGCTGCTTGGGTTTATCTGTTGTCTGTGAATCTTGCGACGTGTCCAGATCTACCGGTTTTAGTGCTCCACGATCACGTTCTTCACTCTGGTCCGCTCTCGAATTGGATGTGCCCACGAAATAATACGTCCAGTAACCAGTCACTGTTCTTCCTTTTTTTTTTTTTTGTGGTTGCTCAAGTTTTACTTGCTTATAACATCACAGGTGAAGGAGGTGCCCGTGGTGTAATGGTTATCGTCGTAGGAAATAGACACGGCGACACGAGTTCAAATCCTGGACGAGACTGATTGCATTTCACATTGCACAAATACCCTTGGGAAAGGTATGAATCCAATTATTCTCCCTCCAGCTATGGGTAAATTGTCGGGCAGACTGGGTTCTTCAGCTTTGGTGAGGTAGCTAGTCTAGGAGAAGGAAAACTCTGAATTCAAACCTGTTAGACTCCGCTTAAAAAATTGTCCTTGTGTCATATCCTACCCGAGCGGAGGGGTTAGGTAAATATGATAACATCACAGGTGAAACAGTGTCATAGCACGAAGGATCCTGTCCAACTTTACCTTGTGCACATCTTTTATCATGGTAAAAGCCTTTCACGCTGATCTTAATCTCTGCGAGATTTTGACACATATTCACTATCCGTCCTAAGCAGACCTACAATTCCCCCACACACACACCAGTGCCATCCCTTCCCACCCCTATAACGATTTGTAGTACATCTTTATGGAATTCATTAAATATAATGTGTTGTATGTGTGAGGAAAAAGACAGTAGCAATGGTTAACTGTAGCGATGGATGTGTGAAACGTGTACAGCAGATCAGTAGCAAAATCTATTAAAAGCAGACGACATCGAAATTTTGCTAAAGGCTGATAATATATAATGTGTATCAATGGAAAATGTATTGAACTGAAAACTCATGAGATAGCTGACTAAATGTTCATTTTTCTGAGAAGTAGTTTTGAAACAGTAAAAGAAGAGAAAAAGATCATTTTGACTAGTTTTATCCATCATTTTCTTAATTCTAATTGTGATAAAAAAAAAAAACCAACAAGAATTATGAAGATAAAGGATAATACATGTCAAAATTATTAATTATGATGATTTCATAAAATCAATTATTGTAATCTTACAAAATAAAGATTTATCATGTGAATTCTATAGTTTAATTAGGCAAGAGCAACGAAATTCTATCTACTCCCCAGTGCTCCAACTATCGTTGGTATGACCGTTATTTATCTTTTTCATGAAATTTTTTGCTCTCCGGCAAGATCCAGGTATTATTCAAGGTCTTCGCTTTCTTTCTGACCTGTTTTTCATGCCAAATTATGTTTATTAAGAACTTTTCTTCTTGTTGATTACCACTGGGTTCGGTCTTTTTGCTAGAATTGGTAATTTGATTGATGAAGTGATTGATTGAGTTTAAAGGCATGTCAACCCGTCTGGAGTTATTTTATGCCTAAAAGTTAGGGAACTGCACATTTTTGCAAGGTGTTTTTTTCTTGAGTTATTAGCATACTTTCAAATATTCCTATTTTATGCAAATAATTTAGAAACAGATCTATTCGACACTCCGGATAAGCGTGGAACTGGGAGTAATGGCAATGAAGGGGTACTCCTCACTCTCCAGAACTCCAGAACTTGAGCCTCACCGTCAGAATGTTTAGTATTATACCCAGGACACTAGCCGAAATTAGATGATCCATTTGTATTTCGAAATGGCCGAGACGTTTACTATTATTATTATTATTATTATTAATGATTGCAGTAGTAGTAGTAGTATTTTGCCGTTTACATCTTCAGTCTTAAGGACTTCTACGCCCCCCGCCCAGCAACGTATAAAATTACTCCTATTTACTTCCTTTTCTCTTTCAAAAATACCATCTCTTCACTCAATATATGCGTCTTGGATGCCTCCATATCCGCCATATTTAATTCTTTACTCAACCGATTTCAGTTGCTGGTTTGATCAACATTTCCGCTTATTTACTTAAGAGTGTTTTCATTATTCCTTAAAAAGCAATCTATTTCCTGTCCGTGTTATTGAATACTAGCAGGGATACTTAGAATTGTCCAGTGGGGAAATCACTATAAATATCACAACGTAGTTAAAATATGTACAATAAAAATACACTTCTTCACAAACAACAGAAGCCAAGCAAAATTTTGAGCAGGGGATCAAGAGTGTTTCGGTTTCCACTTCCACGGCAAAGTAGTAGCTCTGATTGATTGAAGGATTGATGATAAATCATTGATCATGTGGCCTCGTCCAAAGTAATTTTATACCAAGAGGTTAGGGAATCGCCTTCATCGCACTTTCATGTTAACATACTTTTTGTAGTTGTTCCTTAAGAAATTTTTTCTTGCACACGGTCCGATCGAATACAAATGATCTTTAAATTTTGAGCCAGTGATGGAACTCTGACAAATACTACCGCCCCTAGTCGGGTGGACCTGGGAGTAATGGCCATAAAGGAATACTCCACTCCCTCCAAATCTCTAGAAGTGGAACCTCACCATCAGATGCAGTTTTGCTGTCATAGTCAGAACGCTAAGTACTGTTATACTTAGAATACACTGACTGTACCCCCCCCCTGCAGAAGGGGTTTTACCTCTGTCGGGGGTAGAGTCAGCGTATTCTAAATCCCCACCGACAGGGCGTAGACATTGTTGTTTTTAATGCTGTAGATTTTGGTTTGGTTTTGCTTTATTAATTTTAATGGCATATCAACCTTCATGAGTTATTTAATAGCAAAGCCATCATTGTAGAACAGTAGTGGTAGTATTTAATCTATAACTGGAGGGATGAGAGGGTTCATGCCTTTCCCAAGGGTATTAGACCGAAAGTAAACGTAATAGCGCAACTGGAATTCGAACTCGCTTACAACAATGTCACCGTCCAGCACGTTAACCACTACACTACGGAGACTTTATCCTGTAGATTTTGCACAAAAGATTTATGTCAGCGGGTTTAATCTTGAAAATGATTTTTTCCGATATTTAGAATGGAAATTTTGGTTAAAGAAAAGTTTGTTTTTTATTAAATCATCATCATCATCATGTCACACCATCTCCCTAACACTCTCTCGCCACCCTTCCCTATCGTCCATCGTTCCCGGGAGATCTTCAAGGCTATATCCTGTATCGGCACAGAGCTGTTGCATATAGTTTCTAGCTGGTCGTCCTACCTTTGCTCGTCCATGTGATGGGGTCCACACTTTTATTAAATACGTGCTAAATATATAACTAGAATCTGGTTATGAAATAATTTCAGGTAGGATTTTGAAATAAAGGTGTTTAAATGTTGTCACGAAAATAATGGGGAATAATAACTTTAAGGAAAAATAAAAACACTCTTACGTAAATAAGCGGAAATGTTGATCAAACCAGCAACTGAAATCGGTTGAGTAAAGAATTAAATATGGCAGATATGGAGGCATCCAAGACGCATAAATTGAGTGAAGAGATGGTGTTTTTGAAAGAGAAGGGGAAGTAAAAAAAGTAAAGTTGGCGACTATAGTCGAGGGTAGTGGAGGGTGATACTCCATTCCCTGGATTGCTCCACTTACCCTTGATCCTAACCTTATAATCGTGAGTGTTAAGCAACGTGGCATCAAGTACCATTTTTTTAGTCTTTGGTATTACTCGACCTGGGATTAAACTATGGTCTCGTGGACTATTGGCGAACACTCTAACCATCTGGTCAATGGAATGTAACATGTGACCCAGCCGTCAATCGAGACACAGGTGCATCTGGTCGAAGATATCACCTTGACATATGAACGGGTTGAATTCGGTGCAGATGTGACGCCCACAAGAAGCAGGTGGATGTCAAACAATTATATAACCCTGTGCCACAGACAGTTCGAGTTAGTTGGAGTCAGTTGCAGTTGAAGTTCTAGTTGCAGCTCGAGGCAGTTAGAACCAGCTTCCACCAGAGGGCTTGGGCCCTCAGGACCCCCGGTTGAGCAGCTCAGCAGAATGAGAAAAGAAGTGCTGCTATAGTCAGAGGAACTAGGGGTCAATATGTTGCAGTCTGTTCAGTTTTCCAACTCACCTCGCACACACAACCCTTTCGCAACCCTTTTCAATAAAGTGTGAGAGGTATATTTTTCCAAAGAAGTGTGTTCGTTCTTTCATTATTGTTGATTTTGTTTCCGCATGTATATATATATATATATATATATATATACGTATAGTTGTAACACGGCTATACAACAGGAAGTGTTTGCTCAAATAAATTTGCTGTCATATTTATACGGGCAAAATATCACGCTGAATTTGACGATGAAATAAAATTTTATTGCCTTCACGTGGGTTGAGTTTCACGGCATATCAACTCTTTTAGGTTATTTAATGCCAAATCCTGTTTACACATATATATTAAATATGTATAATATGTTAACAAACAGTTAATAGGTGAAAAGTTTTAAAAGAGCAAGTGCTAATTTTTTTACACAAAGTTAAATGGTTTCAAGTATTGCTATATAATACTAATTATTCACTTTAATAGTCATTTGTTTGCACATTGTTAAATAGTTTCAAGTATAGAAAACTATGAAATATTTCTATTTTATTTATAGATGGAACCCAAACAGGTACTACCACTCTGGCTCAGATTGGACCCGCAAGTAATGGCAATGAACAAGTTGTCCACATTCTCAGAGATCCGGGGCTGGAGCCTCACCATCAGATGCAGTTTAGTGTCATAAACAGGACATTCGTCGGGAAGTCTTACTCTTCTATAGATAAACAGTTGGCTTATTCTACAGTCTCAGCCGACTAGGCTAATAAATTTTATGCAAGTTTAAAAATTTCTTTTCTCAGATGTCAAAAAAGATTTTAAAAATGTGGATTCATTATTTGATACCTCCACACAAGATTTACAAAAAAGTGGTTCCTTTAACCCTCCCCCTCCCTCTCTCTTTCACCATCCGTCCCTATTGGTCATCGTTCTGGTAAAGCCCTCAAAATGACACCCAGTGTTTGCATGTAGCTGATGAATGCAAGTCTTTACTGGTCAGCCCATACTGGTGTGTCCATGAATAGGAGTCCATAGAAGAACGTCAGTAATGAGTTCGTCCTTATTTTTTCAACAGTACTCAGCATACCCTGTTTGGGAGATGAGAGGTAAGTGGTCGTACAACTTCTGTTTTGTAGGTTGTTGCTTCTTGAATTAGTTCAAAACAGCATGTAGCTTTTTCTCCAGGTAAGTCGTTTGAGTCTAAGTGGTGCAACCATAGAGTAGTCTTTATTCGGCTATAGCATGGAAGAAATTTGTATGTGGGGGTGGGGTGGATGGTAATTTGGGAAAAAGGCAGACACGACGGAGAGAGAGAGAGACGGAAGAATCAGTTTGGTGGTTAGAGTTTCAAAGAAGTGGCTAATAGTAGGCCTTAGTCGTAAGTCATCGGATAATCAAAGAAAGACAGTAGAGTCAGAAAGAGGTGGGTTTTAGCCCAAAGGGATCAGCTAAGACCAGGAAAATTGATTTTCATGTCTCTATTTATTTATGTTTCATATTAAAAGAAATTTAATCCACTAATTTTATCTTAAATATTAATATCAACATTAAACCTACAAAGAACGTTTTCGCCAACTCAGACAATTAACTTATAAGCAGAGCTCTAAAAGTATTCCTCTTCATGATATGATCAAAATTAAGCATATAAAAAGTTTTTCCCTCTTCTGTGTAATGAACTAAAGTTATATTTAAATTTCTTTTGCCGTGGAGACATTCATACAAGATATTGTTTAACTGGCAAAGACACTTCGATTGACGTTATTGTTCAATCACCATTTTTTTTTAATACAATTTACTTGTATTAATATTTTTTTTACTTAGGTTGATCTTGAGACTTCATAATCCCAAAGTTTAAATCTATCTATCTATCTATCTATCTATCTATCTATCTATCTATCTATCTTGTCTCTTTATATCTATATATAAATTAATCTATCTATCTATCTGTTCTTGTCTCTATCTATCTATCTATCTTTGTCTCTTTCTATCCGTTGTGGTCTTCAGATAAGACCGGTGGAAGAACAACTCGAACAACGGGTGATAGGTGAACGTTATTGTATTAGCAGAAAAAAGGAAGTCATACAAAAAAAGTACTAGCCGTTCTCGGCTTGCAGTCTGTCTGTCAAATGTCTCGTAAGAAACGAAAAGTTGTCTTCTTTATTTCCATTTATATACATAAATGGAAGGCACGAGGCCTTGAGGTTTTTGGGGGGAGGGGAAGGGAGTGGTCTTGCCTTGACTATGTGTTCTAAGGGGGACCTAGCTAACCACATTCGCCGACCCATTCAACAGTACAATATATAACCATCCAGCCATCGCCATACGCGCTGCAACCACCAAAATACCACATTTGCTCAGTGAAAAAGACCTACTTAAAACCCCGAAAGTGATGAATGATTTTATTGACAAATAATGATTTATTTACAATGAGTGTATATGATGGGAATGAGAGAAAAACACCGAAATATACAAAAAAAGCGAGAAACAAAGGAAAAATTCCCTGTTTGGTTGCCCTCCCATCCTCCCGTCTATAAAATTGGAGGCCGACTGTTTTCCGGTGTCCGAAAGAAACACCGAAAATAAGCCGGACCTACCCTAGGTGGGACGGGAATCCTAATCTACAGGGGTAAAAGAAATAAAGGGTCGGGCGCAGTATGGGTTGATACGACCAGGTAATATGATTTTTATACATATGAATGTTCAAGATCTTCAGAAAAAGCGGACTGGGATACGGGCTGAGGTACAAAAATAATAGGGATGGGGAAGATCTTGAGAACTAACGACGAGCTGACAGGGACAAAGTCTCGCAACATACTGCTAACTGGGTTTAAAGGGGAAAAAACAATCCTACTTACCAGGGATGGGGTCCCTAAGGACCCGTACTGTGGACACCATGGAACGGCAGAGGAGGGAAGGATGACTCCAACGTTGCCCTATTTCTTACGACCAGATTCGCTGCATTCACCCACCTTTTGCTGAATGTAATGCGATCCAAGCGTTTTCTATCGCATCTGATTTTGACACTAAGCAAATGCCTAAAGTACAAAACCAGATCACGATGAGAAAAGTTTGCATCGTCATACAATCCCTTGTTTTGCGTCGACCAGATCACCATTCGAGCTACAGCTAGGATCGCGAGAAACACCACACACTTCTCACACTGAAACGGAGGGAGAACGTTGTCTACGAAGTAACCAACGTCGAGCAGCACGAGCTGTTTGGGTTCGATGCGAGCCGTCTACTCCTCGCTCGCAGTAGTAGAAGGTGTGCTCAGCCGTTTCTTCTAAGCCACTGGTGCAGCGAGGGCAATCGGGCATGTCTGCCAGGCCCGCTTTGTAGTTCAAGCCGAGAAGGGATAACGCATTCCGTACAAGTCGCCAGGTGAGCGAGAACTCGGAGTTGTTCAAGAAGCTCGATCCTGGCGCCCAATTCCAGTGAGAGCGGATCTCCGCCGCCGTCCAGCCTCGCCGTCCAGCCTCACCGCTCGCTAAGAGGATCAGAAGCGGAACCCACCACTAACTCCCGATATAGCTCCTTCCGAGGCCGTGAAAGGTCACTGGACTCAAGAAGGTTACGAAGGCCCTTTCGGCACTCGCGGACAAACAGTGCTTCGCCCAAAGGCTTACGTCAAACTTCTGCCTTTGGGTCTGACTTGAGGCGAGGAAAAGTTCGACTCGCCTTTCGTCTCCACACTGAGTCCCTCGTCAAGGATCGGCCCAGGTATGCAAGTCTTTCAGCAAGCCAGTAGCTCTCCAGATCAGGCATACCCAGACCCCCGTTGCGCGTACGTTGGATACAGACCTGTCTACGGACCATCGGCCTTGCACCTCCCCAGAGCAATCTGGAGAGGGATTGTTTAAGGGCCAGCCGACGTGTCTTAGGCAGAGGAAGTACAGCCAATCGGTAAAGGATCAAGGGGAAGACGTACGTAGCGCACGCCTCCACCCTGTCCTTTAAGGACAACCTCCTTGAAAGCCAGATTCCCACCTGAGCATTCACCTTGGCTTGTACTTCCGACCAATTTCGCTCCAGTTGGAGGTCGAGCTCGAACTACACCCCGAGGATGCGGATAGGTCCGTCACTCCAGGGGAAGGGCCCTCGAAGGGTATTGCTACCCCTCCAAGCACCGAGCCGCAAACCTTCGCTTTTGTCAAAATTGACCTTGGCTCCTGCAATCCGCTCGTACTCGACAACCGCCTCTTTCACAGCCTTTATATCCAGACGGCGGGATACAAACACTGTGATGTCATCAGCGAACGCGGAAACCCTTGCCGTAAGAGGGCCAGCAAAAGGGACACCGCGCAGGGCCGGGCTTGTCCTCTCATCCCTAAGCCTGCGCAGGAGGGGATCCAACGCGAGGACATAGAGAAGAGGAGACAGAGGGCAGCCCTGCCGGACCGAACGCTCGATCGTGAACGCCCCCGAACGCCTTCCGTTCACCTGCACCACTGCCTCAGGGTTGTGGTACATTATGCTAATCCATCTGCGGAACTCCGGTTTGAATCCGGCAGTCTCCAGAACAGTCGCCAAAAACCGATGGTCAATCCTATCGAAGGCCTTGGACTGATCTAAACTGATCAGCGTGGCTTCAGTGTCGTCTTCTATCCCCTCTAGGACCTCGCGAATCAAGTCAGGTTGTCCTGCATCGATCTTCCCTTCACAACAAATGTCTGTTCGGGGCCGATTAGATCGCTAATGACAAGCTGTAAACGATTCGCTAAGACCTGGGCCAAAATATTTAACTCTGTGTGTAAGCAGAGTTATGGGCCTGTAATCGTCTAAACCCTCCCAAACATGCCTGCCACCTTTCTTCATCAATGTGATCACGCCCTTGGTAACGCTACCAGGGATTGCTCCCTGGGCGAACCAATGGTTGAACATATCCGTCAGAATAGGGACAAACATGTGCGACATCCTCAAGTACACTTCGTAGGGCAAACCATCTAGTCCCGGCGACTTGTTCAGGCCGACCTGCTTCAACGCATTACGGACTTCTCATTCAGTAACCACACCCTCGCAACTATCCACTTCAGCCACCCCAAGGTGGGGGAAGTCAGCGAGATAGCTGCGAAACTCCCGGAGCGGGAGATCAGTGCAGCGGGCAAAGCGATCCCGAAAGTGCGCCCGAAAGGCATCACGTATCTCACGACTAGATCGCAACAGTTGCCCGTCCGGGGTCTTGACAGAAGCGATGTACCGATCGGGAAACCTTCGCACTTCTTCTTCACGCGCAGTCGCGTTCGTTTTCACAGCTTCTTTGGGAACTCTTCTTAACCTAGATCTAACTACGTGTCCCTTGTAGCGCTCGCTACTCTCATGCTCAAGGCCCCTCCTAACTGGTTCTACACCTAGGGAGTCCCCCCCAGCCACCGCCCGGGAAAGTCTATCGTCTATAGATTTCGCCTCCTTGGTCCTATCTAAATTGAGCTGTCGACCGTACTTGGTGGCGAAATTTCTAATCCTATGTTTAAGAGAAACCCACCACCTATTCCCAGTAACCGCCCCTACTAACGAGAAGTTGTCTTCCCCGAGCGAGCTAGCACGGAGAATATGTTTAGGTTGGACGAGTCCATCTTTGGAGTATGGTAGGATATGTCCCCATATCACTATCTATCTATCTCTCTATCTATCTATCTTGTCATTTTATATCTATCTATCAATCAATCTATTTTTCTATCTATCTATCTATCTATCTATCTATCTATCTATCTTGTCTTTTTATATCTATCTATCTATCTATCTGATCGCTGCCACCTCAAATTCAAGTATGGTGGTTGCATTACATCATTTTGTAACAATCCCATGATATCAAGCAACACCTGTGCCTAAAGCTTTTATATAGTGAGGAAAGACGGCCCATCGAGTCTACTACTCAGTAAGCTTCAATAACAAATTAAACTGTATCTTCCATAAAATGTGTTTCTTCATTCCCCCTTTCTTTTCTGCTGCACATATATATATATATATATATATATATATATAAATGCAAATATATATATATACCCAATGCACATCACATCAGAGCTAACCAGATAAGAAATGGAGGCTAAAGAAGAAGAAGAAGAAGAGGAAGAAGAAGATAGATATCGTTGTGGGCTAACAGCCATTGCCATCCCCTTAAAAGGAGACCAAATTACGGACTGTATTTTTCTTTTCTTTTCTTTTCCAAAACAAAACATGTTGCTTCTGAATTCGATTCTTCATAGGAAATGTTTATTTTAGAATAATTTATGTTCAGTAATACATTTGGTAGAAAAGTAATTTTTTAAAGGAATAATGAAAACCCTCTAAAGTAAATAAGCGGACATGTTGATCAAACCAGCAACTGAAATTAGTTGAGTGAGGAATTAACTATGGCGGATATGAAAGTATCCAATACGTATAAATTGAGTGAAGAGATGGTATTTTTGAAAGAGAAGGGAAAAAATTGTGTAACTTTATATATTGCTGTGGAAGATACTGACGCAAAAACGTTCGCGGCGCAATGATAACCAAGAAACGATGCTTAAATGAATATTACGTCAATAAAAAATGAAGTTTATGTCTGTTTTTACTTGTTTTCTATTAAATAAAATCTTCTATTGTCTTAAGTTAAGATAAACATTACTTATCCATTAAATAGGAGAAAGATATAGACTGTATTTCTTTTTGTATTACAATTGCCAAGGGATTTCGTTTTATATATCTTGCCTTTCAGTTTAGTTAGGCTGAGAACCTTTCGCTTAGCGCATGGGTTAGTTAGGTGCAACATTAACGCAGGTGTTCACGCGCACGCGGAGAGGATGTGTCATTCAGAGATGTCAAAAAAAAAAAAAAACCCAGATAGGAAATAGAACCAGGAGGTGTAAATGACGTCATGCACCGGAAGCATGGGCTGAGGAATTTTGGGATTTGAGAAAAGTCAGAGTTGAGTTCCCGCCTCGGAACAAGAAGGTTGACTTTCAGAGCTGGGCGAGGCCAGTCGACTTATGAGTTCGTTCCTGCTTCTCCAGCAGTGTCCTGCATGTCTGACTCATCTAACTTGAATAGTTTTCGTGATAGGAGGCAGGAGGCCGTACAGTTGGTGTCTTGTAGGGTGTTGCCACCAGGACTTGTTCAAGATTGCTCGCAGCATTCTTGTGTAATTGCCGTCTAGCTTCTTCTTCTCCAGCCGTTTTATTAGAGTCCATGTGGTGCATCCATATAGCAGTATCGATGCGACCGCTGCCTGGAAGAAACTGCGTTTCATTTTATCGGTTCGGTCTGATTTCAGTATAATTGATAACCTATTGATAGCTGTCCATGCCTTCGTTAACCTCGTGTCGATGTCCTTTTCGGTTGATGCGACGCTGCTTCCTAGGTAAGTGAATTTGTCTACTAGTTTAAGAGGGGTTCCGTCTAGAGTGGAGATGTCCCCCGTTTGATTATAGCACATATATTCCGTTTTGTGTGCATTGACATAAAGGCCTATGCCTGCGGCTGCTCGTATTTTTAGATTCCCTATGTCTATTTCACATATACGTATCATGAGTATGTTATATTTTTATTTATGATATTGGTAAGTTTTATCCTTCATTTTCCCAATTCTCGATGCCTTTTATCACAACATACTCATGTTGTCACCTCAACGACTGTTGTATAGCCGCATACATATACATATACAAATATATGCGGAAACATAATCAACAATAATGACGAACTTCAATGAACGAACGAACACACTTCTTTATAAAAATATACCTCTCACACTTTATTCTCAAAAGGGTTGATGTTGGTTGTGTGTGAGAGGTGAGTTGGAGACGGGGACAGACTGCTACAGATTGACCCAAAGTTCTTCTGACCATAGCAGCACTTCTTTCTCATCTTAGCTGGGTTGCTCAACCGTGGGTCACTGAAGACCCAAAACCCTCTGTCTAACGCTGGCTCTCAATTCGGCATCTTCTCGCCAACTGACTACAACTCCAACTGGAACTGACCCAAGCCGTCTGTGCAACCTGGTTATATAATTGTCTAACGTACCTGCTTCCGTTGTTCCTCTGCTTATTTACACAGGTGCATCTCTTGATTGACGGCTCGGTCGAGAGTCAATATATAACATGACAACGAGAAACAACGTACATTGGGAGTAATTTTTTATTATTATTCTTTCCAATGTGTACCGTACTTAGAAGTGAAGTCCTGAGTGAGTTGCGATAAAAAGCACATATAATTAGGAAAATGAAGGATAATACAAATAAAATTTAATAATGATTATTGTTCCCAACGAATTTAATCATTTTCACGTCACGAAAACAAACTTTTTCCAGAAAAGGTGAACTTGCAAAAACATATATATATATATACTTTCTTTAAAGAAAAAAAACAAAGACCGGTTATTTTAGGATTATAAATTTATTTCCATCCTGTTTTGCGTTTCTGATGTAAACCAAAAGCATGAAGAAAATATAACAGGACTTCTTCAGATCCTACCGGTGGGGAGGAAGAGAGGTGAAGAGTTACCTCCTCGTTTTATTAATTATTTTATTTATTTTAAATAATTACATTGAGCTCTCTACCAGGAAAATTTAAATGTTCAGCTCCTGAATGATTTTCTTGTCCAGAAGGAATTACTCCAAACTCTGGTTTAACTGGACCAAATAATACTATATATATATATATATATATATATATATATATATATATATGAAGTCTGAAACTGGGTAGAACTTAAAAACTCCCTACCCTAAATATGATAGATGACAATAAAGAAATAATAAAAGACAGGATTATCCACATAGTTATCTAATTTTTTATTAGCGTCCTTATATGCAATTAAAGTTGATGACTTAAGCCCTTCCCTATTAAACGAAACAAAACCCCTAATCAGCAAATGTATAAATAACCTTTCGTTCAGAGAATTTTCACTTACAGTTGGAGACACTGGTTCTCTTATTCCTTGTGAATATATCTGAAAAGTTGAAATACCCAACGCCCGTTAATGTATTTTAGTTAGATTTTTATTTTCTATTACGTAACCCGCTTTCAAAAGAAGAAAATCATTAAATGTTTGAAGCTGGGTAGAAATAAAGATATAATGGAAAGTAGGAATAACCATATATTTATTTAACTATTTATTTGTTTTATTATATGCTATTCACAACTCGAAGGATACAATTTTTAAAAAAACACACAAAAAGCATAAAATTGGGTAGAAATTTAACAAAAAACAGACGAATAAATAAAATTGAAGGGTAAATTATGGTAAAGATAAAATGACACAAAAGATAAAAAGACACAGAAGATAAAAAGACACAAAAGATAAAAAGACACAAAAGTTAAAAAGACACAGAAGTTAAAAAGACACAAAAGATAAAAAGACACAAAAGATAAAAAGAGATAAAAGATAAAAAAGACGCAGAAGATAAAAAAGACACAAAAGATAAAAAGACACAGAATATAAAAGACACAGAAGATAAAAAGACACAGAAGATAAAAAGACACAAGAGATAAAAAACACAAAAGATAAAAAGACACAGAAGATAAAAAGACAGAAGATTAAAAACACAAAAGATAAAAAGACACAAAAGATAAAGACACAGAAGATAAAAAGACACAGAAGATAAAAAGACACAAAAGATAAAAAGACACAAAAGTTAAAAAGACACAGAAGTTAAAAAGACACAAAAGATAAAAAGACACAAAAGATAAAAAGAGATAAAAGATAAAAAGACGCAGAAGATAAAAAGACACAAAAGATAAAAAGACACAGAATATAAAAGACACAAAAGATAAAAAGACACAGAATATAAAAGACACAAAAGATAAAAAGACACAGAAGATAAAAAGACACAAGAGATAAAAAACACAAAAGATAAAAAGACACAGAAGATAAAAAGACAGAAGATAAAAAACACAAAAGATAAAAAGACACAAAAGATAAAGACACAGAAGATAAAAAGACACAGAAGATAAAAAGACACAAGAGATAAAAAACACAAAAGATAAAAAGACACAGAAGATAAAAAGACAGAAGATAAATAACACAAAAGATAAAAAGACACAAAGGATAAAGACACAGAAGATAAAAAGACACAAAAGATAAAAAGACACAGTTTGACTTTTAATAAGTAAGAAATTATAGCTTAAAGCGTAAGTATTTTTCCGCATAATGGTTAGAGTGTTGGCCAATGGCCCGGGAGACCTGGATTCAATCGCCAGGTCGAGTCATACCAAAGACTCAAAAAATGGTACTTGATCCCTCCTTGCTTAACACTCAGCATTAGAAGGTAAGGATCAAGGGTAAAGTGGGGCAATCCAGAAAAAAGAGGAGCGCCCTTCCCTACACCTTGGTGTAGTAGCTATCGAAAAGGGAGCCTTTGGGTCACTCTCGACTCTGGTCGCCAACTTTACTTTTACTTACTTCTTTTTTTCGGACCGGCTGAAGAATACCAGGTCTTCTCTGTGGTAGGAACACATCTCTAAGACTGGCGTTTATTGAGATAAAAACAAAACAGCCACCGATATCTATGTTTACCGAGACGTTGCAATTATTATGTCTAAGGTAATCGATTCTCTGTGGGGATATTTGCGAGTTGAGATAAAGCAAGGTATATCCATTAGCCGAGATTAAGTACGGTATATTCGTTAGTCTAGATAAAGCACTGTATATTTGTTAGTACAGATAAGGCACTGTATATTCGTTAGTCTAGATAAGGCACTGTATATTTGTTAGTCTAGATAAGGCACTGTATATTCGTTAGTCTAGATAAGGCACTGTATATTTGTTAGTCTAGATAAGGCACTGTATATTCGTTAGTCTAGATAAGGCACTGTATATTTGTTAGTCTAGATAAGGCACTGTATATTTGTTAGTCTAGATAAGGAATTTTATGTTTGTTAGTCTAGATAAGGCACTGTATATTCGTTAGTCTAGATAAGGCACTGTATATTTGTTAGTCTAGATAAGGCACTGTATATTTGTTAGTCTAGATAAGGCATTTTATGTTTGTTAGTCTAGATAAGGCACTGTATATTCGTTAGTCTAGATAAGGCACTGTATATTCGTTAGTCTAGATAAGGCACTGTATATTCGTAAGTCAAGATAAGGCACTGTATATTCGTTAGTCTAGATAAGGCACTGTATATTTGTTAGTCGAGATAAGGCACTGTATATTCACTTTTGTAATGACATACATGATATACAACATTTCAATGGATAGTTATCCTACTAAACAAGGAAATTGGTCATAACTTTGTGTATTCACTTGTCGGGAGATGTTCATTGAACATTTCTAGTGTAGATTTCGCATCAATTATTACCATGTAGTCTAGTTTTTGTAAGGATAACTTTTGATCATTCCTTTAAATATTTGTTAATGTAGAGATTGAAATTGATATCTCTTCACTTTATTCGTTTGTTAGGAATACGATTTGGTACCTAGGTGCATTTATCAGTCCAAGAATGGCACTTGATCATTCCTTTGTTAAAATAAGTTCATGTCGGGATGACAATTAATCATTCCTTTGTTGATATAAGGTCATTTCGGAATGACGACTGATCATTCCTTCGTGGATATAAGTTCATTTCAGGATGACAATTGATTATTCCTTATGTATTTCGTTTACATGAATATTCCTTTTCGAATGAATGATAGAGCGAAATGGTTAAATTGCGAAATAGTTCTTCTTGGGAAGGAATATAATTAAGAGGATGTGAAAGCGCATGTCTAGATCATTCGTCGAATGGTTCGCTTTACAAGATTGGACTGGAATCATAACCAAGTCCGTCGTATTAAAGAAATACCACAGGATATACTAAAGTGTATTCAGTAACTTAGAAATATATTAAATAATTTCTTTACGAATTCTGAGAGTAAAGAGATTATAGATTATTTCTTGTTTAATGGATTAGATAGAAAAAGCAGTTAATCTTTATTTGTAGTGTCATTATATCAGGTACGATAAGTCGAAGTTTGAAAATAAACGTGGATGTAAAATTCTTTCTCTCGAAATATCACACGACAATAAATTAGTCTCTGAATGGTACATTACAAACATTAGTTTGTCTAGGAATGGCACTTTACTATCCATATTTACCTAACCCCTCCGCTCGGAGTTTAACAGGTTTGAACTCAGAGTTTTCCTTCTCCTAGATTAGTTGCCTCACCAAGGCTGAAAAACCCAGTCTGCCCTACTATTTACCCATATCTGGAGGGAGAATAGTTGGATTCATACCTTTCCCAAGGGTATTAGTATTATGTGAAATGCAGTCAGCCGCATCCAGGATTTGAACTCGTGTCGCTATGTCCATTTCCTGCGACGATAACCATTACACCACGGTTACACCATCACACCATCACCTCCATCATGACACTTTACTATCTGCATCTAAATTATTTTTCCTGAGAATAGCACCTTACCACGTAACTACGGGACATTAGATTAGTTTGTATAGGAATGGGTCTTGACCACTCGATTGTAAGTCTCGTTTTGTGTAGTACTTTATTTTCGTCATTTGACTGTACTTGTTTGTCGATGAATTGCGCATCTGACAGTAAATTTCTTTGTCTGACAATGTCTTTCGATAATTCGACTATTGCTTAGGTTGACTGCTACTCCACCCATATCATTTTATTAAAAATAAGTGAGTTAAAAAAAAGCATTTATTCATTTGACCGAAGGCGATTTTGTCGTTTATGATTCTTTGTTACAGTGAATTTATTTGTTTATAAAACGATTTAGTCATTTGGTTACCTATTAATTTGTAAATAAATTGTACTTCATTTCCACGACAATAAATACGTACATATAATATTGCAATATGGTCATTTGATTGTAAATTTGTTTGTCTCGGAATGACATTTGGTCATACGACTTTAAATTTGTTTGTCTCGGAATGACACTATGTAAATTTGTCTACCCTATGTTTGTCTACCCTATATTCGGCTGTAAATTTGTTTGTCTCAGAATGACACTTGGTCATTCGGCTGTAAATTTGTTTATCAACACTATATTCGCGCATGCGCGTGTGTATGCGTGTTATTTGGAATTACTTATTCATGAAGACAGCTTATCAAAAAGTCTTTTGTGTTTGGGCTGAGTGTGCTGCAATTATTAATTTCTTGTAATGTCGTATTTGTTTAAAATCATCCATTTTAGATGGTGTTAATTTTATTTATGTTTTTTCGTATCACAATATTTTAGGGTCTAAATATCTGATGACATTCCTGTAGGGGCATTCACTATCACAGTTGGAGGACCTTCCTCTATGCACAACATAAATAACTTCTGACCCCATCCAATATCCGACCTTCTGGTTGTAAGTGCATTCATTTTCCAGTATTGTTTCGTAATAGTGGAGCTACAAAAATCTTCCATCCCCGGAAAAAAAATCTGTAAGCACTAATTTGTTTCTTGATTTGGTTGATATAATCTTTGATTTCGATTTCTGTCAACGGATCCACAGCTTGTTGATCGTCCTTGTCTTAAATTGGAATCATTTTGAGATGAGGCTTCTTAATCTGAGAATTAATTTTTATTTATTGCGGACTATTTTCCTCATCTTGGTAGTTTTTGTTTTGTTTCTTCTTTCACTACGTTTCGGCCAAATTTCAATTCTGGCCTTTTCAGGTGATTTACCGCGACCTCGGATAGAAATGCTGAGTCTTGTAATTACTGCCTTCCATAGTTGTTGTCTATCGCACCTCGTTTTTGACCAAGTAAACCTCTGGCCAGCTTGGGTAGGATTTGAAACCGCTATCTTCTGACAATGCTCACCTGGAACCATAGAGACTCAACGCCTCTATCCGCTGCGCCACGGGCCCCGTACAGGGAAAGAAGTTCATCCATAGAAGACATATAAATCAATTACAAAAACGTATCACAAAACCCCACAAATCGAGGAGGACGATTTACAAGATCTCCATGATACCTTCGACCTCCATATGCCTGAAGCTGAATAAGAACCTAGATTGAAAAGAAATCGGGAAGTTCCCCCACAATTTATAATTGATCCTAAAAGAAAAAAAATACTAAAATTCACAAAAAAGAAAAAGCTGGTCAAGAATATTGAAAAACAATTTTGGGGGAGTGTTGGGTATCACCCACCTTTTTCCACACAATGAACTAGTCCATCCATCATATATAGCAGTAGCTACTAATACCAGGACAGACTAAAAGGTGAATTTTTTTGTCTGAGTTCTTTTTCACCACGAAAAAAAAGTAAGTTCTTTATTGTTAAAAATTTGTTAAAATTATTGTTATTGAATTTTATTGTTGTTAAAGTTTTGTGACCCCCCTCAAACTATTGTTCTTTGTTTGTGAGGAGGGTCAAACGCGACTCGATTTTTTGTTGAACTTTTTTAAAAAAAACGACCGCCAATTTTATAAACATTCATCGTTCTACATTTATTCGTCTCGCCTGAATTTTTTGCAACACCATACGCGTTTCATCTCCCTCTGGTTGTGTTTTCACAACTATGGGGGAGCCCAACAACATGAAATCGCAATCACCGACCGACATATTCCAAACGCAACCCTCCCCAATGCCGGAAGAAGCTCCATTCGACCTCTCTTCATCGGCAAGTACAATACCACCGGCACAAAAACCAAAACAAACAGCTGTCTCTTGGTCTTCACATTGCGTGAATAAAAAATCCCCTTGTGACTACGCAAGAGACAGGGTCGAAAAGTATGAAAAGTATTTCAAGGACGGGGAAATTCTCCCAATACCCGAATTGGTCGAGGCGGTCGAACCGAAGACCCTGTCCTTCGTAGTCACAGACACTAAGACCAAGAGACTAGCGGGGATAAAAAAGGAGACATTCGAAGACCTACTCAAAACAGCAAACATCCCAGGGAAATACTTCTGCCGCAGAAGTTTCGCGACCTGGGACGTCCTTTTACCCTCAGAGGAAGTAGCAAAAAGCCTCGCCGGTGGTAACATCACCACACGCTTCTTCCGGCTACAACCGGAATATCGAGGCAAAAGAAGAATACGAGTCACCGTATGCAATGTATCTATGCAATTGAGTGGTGACGTCCTCGCCGCCTATCTAAGTATATACGGCGGCGTGGAACAAGTCACACAAGTAACGTCAACACGGGGAACCGCGTACGGTGACTACGTATTCGTTATGTGCCTCGATAGGGGAGGGTTTAACAAAATTCCCCATAAAATACGTTACCGCGATCAAACCATGACAGTCATCGTTGAGGGCAGGAAACCGCTATGTTGGTCCTGCAATAAAATCGGCCACTTTTCAAAAAACTGCCCTCAAAAACCAACAATCACCACCACAACAACGACTACTACTACTGCTACTACTACTGATACTCCTTCACCTGTCATAGCAGCAATAATACCAACAGAAACCTCAGAAAACAAACAAGAAACCCCTAAAGAAAATGAAGAAGGGTGGACGCAAGTCACCAAAAAAAAGGGAGGGAAAAAAACTCCCCCTAAAAAACCAGCAACAACAGATACAACAACTCTTTTGACTACAACTACGAAACCAACAACCACAAATACGAAACAATCAACTGCAAAACAATCAACAAAAGAAGACAATCAAAACATTGAACCGATGGATATGTCCATGAATTTAAAAAGAAGGAGAGACAGCGAGGACTCACCAACTAAAGAGGGGGAGAAAAAACATCCAAAAAAACCCACACAAACAACCACCATACCTCAGCATAAGGGGGAAAAAACAACAGAAAAATCGCCAGTCCAAAATAAACAAAGACCAGCACAATTGATTCCTCTCCCACAAAAAACAAAAACCACCCCTATCATCCCAACAGAAACACCATTACCCCCCTCTCTTTCACCAATTAAAACCCCCAAAATGCTTACTAGATCCTATTCAGCAACCAGACTTACACCCTCTCCCCAAACACCGTCAACATCAGCAGCAACTGTTCAAAAACCAAGAGCACGCTCTACGGAAGCCCGACGTGCCATAAACTCTTTTTACTTCTGCGAAGATATCATGGACAATCCACACATAGACCACACTTTAAAACAATCATTAAAACCATTACGCTCACTGCAAAAAATTGACACTAAAGACATCACAAAACCACATCTATTCAAGGACGCACCAAAATTGACCACATTCGTCCGCTTGGCTGGCAATCGGACCAAAGAACTTTGGAACTTTATTGACGAAGCCAGCCGGGCGGATGTAATGCTGGTCGATACGAAAAATCCAATGCTGAAAAAAATGCTACCCTTCTGTGCGGGCAGGGTCCCGATTTTGGTTCACCCATCATTCTATAGGTCCCTAAAGTTGCGGTACCCTATGGATGTCGGTGGAATTACCAGGGACGACCGAGTAAGTACTGAGCTCGGCACCGGATCCCTGCGTCAGGCCGTCGGCATCCTTACTCCGAAGGATTTCCGGCCCGTAGTCGACACTGAGTAAGGTAAGTGGGATTGATGGCTCTAAACCTTGCTACTTTGAATGTGAGGGGATTGAGGGATCCGGGCAAGTGTACGCGCTTGCTTGGTGAACTTAAAACTCTCGGCGTAGATGTTGCTGCAGTGCAGGAAACCCACTTCACTTGCGGTGCCGACTGTCGTGTGCTGGAAAGCGATTTTAACGTTTTCTCAGCATACGGCAGCCGTACCAGCGTTGGGGTTTCTCTGCTAGTTGGACGCTGCCTTGATGCTGATGTTGACGTTGTTTTTGCAGGTGACGGGGGCCGACTGGTTGTGGCCGATGTTGCCGTGAAAAGTTTCAAGTTTCGTCTGGTTGCGGTTTATGCGCCCAATATCGTTGTGGAGAGGGTTTCCTTTTTTCGTCGGTTGGCGCCGTTCCTGGACGATACGAAGCGGCTAGTTTTAATGGGTGATTGGAATGCGATCCTTGATCCCAAGATAGATAAGGTCGGGCGGGGAGCTAGGCGTGTGGGAAGGTGTGAAAGCAGCCTTGCCGGCCTCATGACTCGTCATGACCTCGTCGACAGGTTTCGTCTGGATCACCCAGGGCGGGAGATGTGGACGTGGCTAGATAGTTCGCCCTCTGCCAAAGTAGCTTCCTACTTGGACAGAGTGTTAGTGAGACGAGCTGACATTGATTTTGTTAGTTGTCCCACGTTCCACTTGATAGCGTGGACTGACCATAAACTTGTTAGAGTCAGTCTACGGTTAGCAAATAGGCCTAGTCTGGCCGGCTACTGGAAGTTCAATACCTCCTTACTGGAGATACGGGACTTCCGGGACCGGCTGGAATCCCTAATTCAGCGGGCGTTAGTGGGGGCGGTTACCGGGAATAGGTGGTGGGGATCTCTTAAACATAGGATTAGAGATTTCGCTACCAAGTACGGTCAACAGCTCAACCTAGATAGGACCAAGGAAGCGAAATCTATAGACGATAGACTTTCCCGGGCGGTGGCTTGGGGGGACTCCCTAAACGTAGAGCTAGCTAGGGGGGACCTTGAGCGCGAGAGTAGCGAGCGCTACAAGGGATACGTAGTTAGATCTAGGTTAAAGAGAGTTCTCAACGAAGCTGTGAAAACGAACGCGACTGCGCGTGAAGAAGAAGTGCGAAGGTTCCCCGATCGGTATATCGGTTCTGTCAAGGCCCCGGATGGGCGACTGCTGCGATCGGCTCGCGAGATTCGTGACGCCTTTCGGGCGCACTTTCGGGATCGCTTTGCCCGCTGTACTGATCTCCCGCTCCGGGAGTTTCGTAGCTATCTTGCCGACTTTCCCCGCCTTGGGGTGGCTGAAGCGGCTAGCTGCGAGGGTGTGGTTACTGAATGTGAAGTCCGTGACGCGTTGAAGCAGGTCGGCCTCAACAAGTCGCCGGGACTAGATGGTTTGCCCTACGAAGTGTACTTGAGGATGTCGCACATGTTTGTGCCTATTCTGACGGATATGTTCAACCATTGGTTCGCCCAGGGAGCCATCCCTGGTAGCGTTACCAAGGGCGTGATCACATTGCTGAAGAAAGGTGGCAGGCATGTTTGGGAGGGTTTAGACGATTACAGGCCCATAACTCTGCTTAACACAGAGTTAAAGATTTTGGCCCGGGTCTTAGCGAATCGTTTACAGCTTGTCATTAGCGATCTGATCGGCTCTGAGCAGACCTTTGCTGTGAAGGGAAGATCGATCCAGGACAACCTGCACTTGATTCGCGAGGTCCTAGAGGGTATAGAAGACGGCACCGAGGCCGCGCTGATCAGTTTAGATCAGTCCAAGGCCTTCGATAGGGTTGACCATCGGTTTTTGGCGACTGTTTTGGAGACTGCCGGATTCAAACCGGAGTTCCGCAGATGGATTAGCATGATGTACCACAACCCTCAGGCAGTGGTGCAGGTGAACGGAAGGCGTTCGGCGGTGTTCGCGGTCGAGCGGTCGGTCCGGCAGGGCTGCCCGTTGTCTCCTCTTCTCTATGTCCTAGCTTTGGAGCCCCTGCTCCGTAGGCTTAGGGATAGGACGGCAAATCCGGCCCTGCGCGGTGTCCCTTTTGCTGGCCCTCTTACGGCAAGGGTTTCCGCGTTCGCCGATGATATCACAGTGTTTGTATCCCGCCGTCTGGATATAAAGGCTGTGAAGAAGGCGGTTAGCGAGTACGAGCGGATTGCAGGAGCCAAGGTCAATTTTGACAAAAGCGAAGGTTTGCGGCTCGGTGCTTGGAGGGGTAGCAATACTCTTCCGGGGCCGTTCCGCTGGAGTGACGGACCCGTCCGCATCCTCGGGGTGTGGTTCGGGCCCGGCCTCCAACTGGAGCGAAATTGGTCGGAAATACAAGCCAAGGTGAATGCTCAGGTGGGAATCTGGCTTTCAAGGAGGTTGTCCTTAAAGGGCAGGGCGGAGGCGTGCGCCGTGTACGTCTTCCCCTTGATCCTTTACCGATTGGCTGTACTTCCTCTGCCTAAGGTAAATCGGTTGGCGCTGCAACGATCCCTTTCCAGATTGCTCTGGGGAGGTGCAAGGCCGATGGTCCGTAGGCAGGTCTGTATCCAACGTACACGCAACGGGGGTCTAGGTATGCCTGATCTGGAGAGCCACTGGCTTGCTGAAAGACTTGCATACCTGGGCAGAGCTTTGACGGGGGACGCAGTGTGGAGACTGAAGGCGAGTCGGACTTTTCCTCGCCTAAAGTCAGACCCAAAGGCTGAAGGTCGACGTAGGCCTTTGGGCGAAACACTGTTTGTCCGCGAGTGCCGAACGGCCCTTCGTAACCTTCTTGGGTCCAGTGACCTTTCACGGCCTCGAAAAGAACTATATCGGGAGCTAGTGGTGGGTTCCGCTTCTGATCCTCTCAGCGAGCGGCACGGCTGGACGACGGAGGAGATTCGCTCTCATTGGAATTGGGCGCCAGGATCGAGCTTCTTGAACAACTCCGAGTTCTCGCTCACCTGGCGACTTGTACGAAATGCGTTACCCCTTGTCGGCTTGAACTACAAAGCGGGCCTGGCAGACATGCCCGATTGCGCTCGCTGCGGCAGTGGCTTGGAAGAAACGGCTGAGCACGCCTTCTACTACTGCGAGCGAGTTCGCCCGTTTTGGGATCACGTCGGCGAGTGGGCGGCTCGCATCGAACCCAAACAGCTCGTGCTGCTCGACGTTGGTTACGTCGTGGACAACGTTCTTCCTCCGTATCAGGGTGAGAAGCGTGTGGTGTTTCTCGCGATCCTAGCTGTAGCTAGAATGGTGATTTGGACGACGCGAAACAAGGGATTGTATGACGATGCAAACTTTTCTCATCGTGATCTGATTTTGTATTTTCGGCATCAGCTGAGGGTCAAAATCAGATGCGATAGAAAACGCTTGGATCGCATAACATTCAGCAAAAGGTGGGTGAATGCAGCGAGCCTGGTCGTGCGAAAGGGAGCAACGTTGGAGTCATCCTTCCCTCCTCTGCCGGCTCATGGCGTCTACGGTACGGGTCCTTAGGGACCCCACCCCTGGTAAGTAAAACTGTTCCCTTTTTCTTTTGGTACCCAGGTACCTAGTTAGCAGTATGTTTGTGAGTCATTGTCCCCGTCATCTAGTCGTTAGTTCTCAAGATCTTCCCCATCCCCATTATTTTTGTACCTGAACCCGCATCCCAGTCCACGTTTACTGAAGATCTTGAACATTCATATGTATAAAAATCATATCACCTGCTTGTATTAACCCATACCGTGCCCGACCCCTTATTTCTTTTTACCCCTGTAGATTAGGATCCCTGCCCCACCTAGGGTAGGTCCGACTTGTTTCCGGTTCTTTCGCCCCGGAAAACAGTCGGCCTCCAATTTTATAGACGGGGGGATGGGAGGGCAACCAAACGGGGGATTTTTCCTTTGTTTTTGTATATATTTCGGGGTTTTTCTCCCATTCCCATCACATTCATTGTAAATAAATCATAAAATCATTCATGAATCTCGGGATTTTAAGTAGGACTTCTTCATAGAGCAAATGTGGTATTGTGGTGATTGTAGCGCAAAAGGCGATGGATGAATGGATATTTATTGTATTGTTGAATGGGTCGGCGAATGTGGCTAGCTAGGTCTCCTTAGTTTATATAGAAAAGTATGACCGCTCCCTTCCCCTCCCCAAAAACTTCAAGGCCTTGTGCCTTCTGTGTACACTACACAGAAATAAAACAGACTAAAAAGTGAATTTTTTGTCTTAGTTCTTTTTTCACCACGAAAAAAAGTAAGTTCTTTATTGTTAAAAAATTGTTAAAATTATTGTTATTGAATATTGTTATCATTGTTAAAGTTTTGTGACCCCCCTCAAACTATTGTTCTTTGTTTGTGAGGAGGGTCAAACGCGACTCGATTTTTTGTTGAACTTTTTTAAAAAAACGACCGCCATTTTTTCATCGTTCTACATTTATTTTAATCGTCTCGCCTGAATTTTTTGTAACACCATACGCGTTTCATCTCCCTCTGGTTGTGTTTTCACAACTATGGGGGAGCCCAACAACATGAAATCGCAATCACCGACCGACATATTCCAAACGCAACCCTCCCCAATGCCGGAAGAAGCTCCATTCGACCTCTCTTCATCGGCAAGTACAATACCACCGGCACAAAAACCAAAACAAACAGCTGTCTCTTGGTCTTCACATTGCGTGAATAAAAAATCCCCTTGTGACTACGCAAGAGACAGGGTCGAAAAGTATGAAAAGTATTTCAAGGACGGGGAAATTCTCCCAATACCCGAATTGGTCGAGGCGGTCGAACCGAAGACCCTGTCCTTCGTAGTCACAGACATTAAGACCAAGAGACTAGCGGGGATTAAGAAGGAAACTTTTGAGGACCTTCTCAAAACGGCAAACATCCCAGGGAAGTACTTCTGCCGCAGAAGTTTCGCGACCTGGGATGTCTTATTACCCTCAGAGGAAGTAGCGAAAAGCCTCGCCGGTGGTAACATCACCACACGCTTCTTCCGGCTACAACCGGAATATCGAGGCAAAAGAAGAATACGAGTCACCGTATGCAATGTATCTATGCAATTGAGTGGTGACGTCCTCGCCGCCTATCTAAGTATATACGGCGGCGTGGAACAAGTCACACAAGTAACGTCAACACGGGGAACTGCGTACGGTGACTACGTATTCGTTATATGCCTCGATAGGGGAGGGTTTAACAAAATTCCCCATAAAATACGTTACCGCGATCAAACCATGACAGTCATAGTTGAGGGCAGGAAACCGCTATGTTGGTCCTGTAATAAAATCGGCCACTTCTCAAAAAACTGCCCTCAAAAATCAACAATCACCACCACAACAACGACTACTACTACTGCTACTACTACTGATACTCCTTCACCTGTCATAGCAGCAATAATACCAACAGAAACCTCAGAAAACAAACAAGAAACCCCTAAAGAAAATGAAGAAGGGTGGACGCAAGTCACCAAAAAAAAGGGAGGGAAAAAAACTCCCCCTAAAAAACCAGCAACAACAGATACAACAACTCTTTTGACTACAACTACGAAACTAACAACCACAAATACGAAACAATCAACTGCAAAACAATCAACAAAAGAAGACAATCAAAACATTGAACCGATGGATATGTCCATGAATTTAAAAAGAAGGAGAGACAGCGAGGACTCACCAACTAAAGAGGGGGAGAAAAAACATCCAAAAAAACCCACACAAACAACCACCATACCTCAGCATAAGGGGGAAAAAACAACAGAAAAATCGCCAGTCCAAAATAAACAAAGACCAGCACAATTGATTCCTCTCCCACAAAAAACAAAAACCACCCCTATCATCCCAACAGAAACACCATTACCCCCCTCTCTTTCACCAATTAAAACCCCCAAAATGCTTACTCGATCCTATTCAGCAACCAGACTTACACCCTCTCCCCAAACACCGTCAACATCAGCAGCAACTGTTCAAAAACCAAGAGCACGCTCTACGGAAGCCCGACGTGCCATAAACTCTTTTTACTTCTGCGAAGATATCATGGACAATCCACACATAGACCACACTTTAAAACAATCATTAAAACCATTACGCTCACTGCAAAAAATTGACACTAAAGACATCACAAAACCACATCTATTCAAGGACGCACCAAAATTGACCACATTCGTCCGCTTGGCTGGCAATCGTACCAAAGAACTCTGGAACTTTATTGACGAAGCCAGCCGGGCGGATGTAATGCTGGTCGATACGAAAAATCCAATGCTGAAAAAAATGCTTCCCTTCTGTGCGGGCAGGGTCCCGATTTTGGTTCACCCATCATTCTATAGGTCCCTAAAGTTGCGGTACCCTATGGATGTCGGTGGAATAACCAGGGACGACCGAGTAAGTACTGAACTCGGCACCGGATCCCTGCGTCAGGCCGTCGGCATCCTTACTCCCAAGGATTTCCGGCCCGTAGTCGACACTGAGTAAGGTAAGTGGGATTGATGGCTCTAAACCTTGCTACTTTGAATGTGAGGGGATTGAGGGATCCGGGCAAGTGTACGCGCTTGCTTGGTGAACTTAAAACTCTCGGTGTAGATGTTGCTGCAGTGCAGGAAACCCACTTCACTTGCGGTGCCGACTGTCGTGTGCTGGAAAGCGATTTTAACGTTTTCTCAGCATACGGCAGCCGTACCAGCGTTGGGGTTTCTTTGCTAGTTGGACGCAGCCTTGATGCTGATGTTGACGTTGTTTTTGCAGGTGACGGGGGCCGACTGGTTGTGGCCGATGTTGCCGTGAAAAGTTTCAAGTTTCGTCTGGTTGCGGTTTATGCGCCCAATATCGTTGTGGAGAGGGTTTCCTTTTTTCGTCGGTTGGCGCCGTTCCTGGACGATACGAAGCGGCTAGTTTTAATGGGTGATTGGAATGCGATCCTTGATCCCAAGATAGATAAGGTCGGGCGGGGAGCTAGGCGTGTGGGAAGGTGTGAAAGCAGCCTTGCCGGCCTCATGACTCGTCATGACCTCGTCGACAGGTTTCGTCTGGATCACCCAGGGCGGGAGATGTGGACGTGGCTAGATAGTTCGCCCTCTGCCAAAGTAGGCTCCTACTTGGACAGAGTGTTAGTGAGACGAGCTGACATTGACTTTGTTAGTTGTCCCACGTTCCACTTGATAGCGTGGACTGACCATAAACTTGTTAGAGTCAGTCTACGGTTAGCAAATAGGCCTAGTCTGGCCGGCTACTGGAAGTTCAATACCTCCTTACTGGAGATACGGGACTTCCGGGACCGGTTGGAATCCCTAATTCAGCGGGCGTTAGTGGGGGCGGTTACCGGGAATAGGTGGTGGGGATCTCTTAAACATAGGATTAGAGATTTCGCTACCAAGTACGGTCGACAGCTCAACCTAGATAGGACCAAGGAAGCGAAATCTATAGACGATAGACTTTCCCGGGCGGTGGCTGGGGGGGACTCCCTAAACGTAGAGCTAGCTAGGGGGGACCTTGAGCGCGAGAGTAGCGAGCGCTACAAGGGATACGTAGTTAGATCTAGGTTAAAGAGAGTTCTCAACGAAGCTGTGAAAACGAACGCGACTGCGCGTGAAGAAGAAGTGCGAAGGTTCCCCGATCGGTATATCGGTTCTGTCAAGGCCCCGGATGGGCGACTGCTGCGATCGGCTCGCGAGATTCGTGACGCCTTTCGGGCGCACTTTCGGGATCGCTTTGCCCGCTGTACTGATCTCCCGCTCCGGGAGTTTCGTAGCTATCTTGCCGACTTTCCCCGCCTTGGGGTGGCTGAAGCGGCTAGCTGCGAGGGTGTGGTTACTGAATGTGAAGTCCGTGACGCGTTGAAGCAGGTCGGCCTGAACAAGTCGCCGGGACTAGATGGTTTGCCCTACGAAGTGTACTTGAGGATGTCGCACATGTTTGTGCCTATTCTGACGGATATGTTCAACCATTGGTTTGCCCAGGGAGCCATCCCTGGTAGCGTTACCAAGGGCGTGATCACATTGCTGAAGAAAGGTGGCAGGCATGTTTGGGAGGGTTTAGACGATTACAGGCCCATAACTCTGCTTAACACAGAGTTAAAGATTTTGGCCCGGGTCTTAGCGAATCGTTTACAGCTTGTCATTAGCGATCTGATCGGCTCTGAGCAGACCTTTGCTGTGAAGGGAAGATCGATCCAGGACAACCTGCACTTGATTCGCGAGGTCCTAGAGGGTATAGAAGACGACACCGAGGCCGCGCTGATCAGTTTAGATCAGTCCAAGGCCTTCGATAGGGTTGACCATCGGTTTTTGGCGACTGTTTTGGAGACTGCCGGATTCAAACCGGAGTTCCGCAGATGGATTAGCATGATGTACCACAACCCTCAGGCAGTGGTGCAGGTGAACGGAAGGCGTTCGACGGTGTTCGCGGTCGAGCGGTCGGTCCGGCAGGGCTGCCCGTTGTCTCCTCTTCTCTATGTCCTTGCTTTGGAGCCCCTGCTCCGTAGGCTTAGGGATAGGACGGCAAATCCGGCCCTGCGCGGTGTCCCTTTTGCTGGCCCTCTTACGGCAAGGGTTTCCGCGTTCGCCGATGATATCACAGTGTTTGTATCCCGCCGTCTGGATATAAAGGCTGTGAAGAAGGCGGTTAGCGAGTACGAGCGGATTGCAGGAGCCAAGGTCAATTTTGACAAAAGCGAAGGTTTGCGGCTCGGTGCTTGGAGGGGTAGCAATACTCTTCCGGGGCCGTTCCGCTGGAGTGACGGACCCGTCCGCATCCTCGGGGTGTGGTTCGGGCCCGGCCTCCAACTGGAGCGAAATTGGTCGGAAATACAAGCCAAGGTGAATGCTCAGGTGGGAATCTGGCTTTCAAGGAGGTTGTCCTTAAAGGGCAGGGCGGAGGCGTGCGCCGTGTACGTCTTCCCCTTGATCCTTTACCGATTGGCTGTACTTCCTCTGCCTAAGGTAAATCGGTTGGCGCTGCAACGATCCCTTTCCAGATTGCTCTGGGGAGGTGCAAGGCCGATGGTCCGTAGGCAGGTCTGTATCCAACGTACACGCAACGGGGGTCTAGGTATGCCTGATCTGGAGAGCCACTGGCTTGCTGAAAGACTTGCATACCTGGGCAGAGCTTTGACGGGGGACGCAGTGTGGAGACTGAAGGCGAGTCGGACTTTTCCTCGCCTAAAGTCAGACCCAAAGGCTGAAGGTCGACGTAGGCCTTTGGGCGAAACACTGTTTGTCCGCGAGTGCCGAACGGCCCTTCGTAACCTTCTTGGGTCCAGTGACCTTTCACGGCCTCGAAAAGAACTATATCGGGAGCTAGTGGTGGGTTCCGCTTCTGATCCTCTCAGCGAGCGGCACGGCTGGACGACGGAGGAGATTCGCTCTCATTGGAATTGGGCGCCAGGATCGAGCTTCTTGAACAACTCCGAGTTCTCGCTCACCTGGCGACTTGTGCGAAATGCGTTACCCCTTGTCGGCTTGAACTACAAAGCGGGCCTGGCAGACATGCCCGATTGCGCTCGCTGCGGCAGTGGCTTGGAAGAAACGGCTGAGCACGCCTTCTACTACTGCGAGCGAGTTCGCCCGTTTTGGGATCACGTCGGCGAGTGGACGGCTCGCATCGAACCCAAACAGCTCGTGCTGCTCGACGTTGGTTACGTCGTGGACAACGTTCTTCCTCCGTATCAGGGTGAGAAGCGTGTGGTGTTTCTCGCGATCCTAGCTGTAGCTAGAATGGTGATTTGGACGACGCGAAACAAGGGATTGTATGACGATGCAAACTTTTCTCATCGTGATCTGATTTTGTATTTTCGGCATCAGCTGAGGGTCAAAATCAGATGCGATAGAAAACGCTTGGATCGCATAACATTCAGCAAAAGGTGGGTGAATGCAGCGAGCCTGGTCGTGCGAAAGGGAGCAACGTTGGAGTCATCCTTCCCTCCTCTGCCGGCTCATGGCGTCTACGGTACGGGTCCTTAGGGACCCCACCCCTGGTGAGTAAAACTGTTCCCTTTTTCTTGTGGTACCCAGGTACCTAGTTAGCAGTATGTTTGTGAGTCATTGTCCCCGTCATCTAGTTGTTAGTTCTCAAGATCTTCCCCATCCCCATTATTTTTGTACCTCAATCCGTATCCCAGTCCACGTTTACTGAAGATCTTGAACATTCATATGTATAAAAATCATATCACCTGCTTGTATTAACCCATACCGCGCCCGACCCCTTATTTCTTTTTACCCCTGTAGATTAGGATCCCTACCCCACCTAGGGTAGGTCCGACTTGTTTCCGGTTCTTTCGCCCCGGAAAACAGTCGGCCTCCAATTTTATAGACGGGGGGATGGGAGGGCAACCAAACGGGGGATTTTTCCTTGTTTTTGTATATATTTCGGGGTTTTTCTCCCATTCCCATCACATTCATTGTAAAAAATCATACCTGTAAATAAAATCATTCATGAATCTCGGGATTTTAAGTAGGACTTCTTCATAGAGCAAATGTGGTATTGTGGTGATTGTAGCGCAAAAGGCGATGGATGAATGGATATTTATTGTATTGTTGAATGGGTCGGCGAATGTGGCTAGCTAGGTCTCCTTAGTTTATATAGAAAAGTACGACCGCTCCCTTCCCCTCCCCAAAAACTTCAAGGCCTTGTGCCTTCTATGTACTATACATAGAAATAAAACAAACTAGAAGGTGAATTTTTTGTCTGAGTTCTTTTTCACCACGAAAAAGTAAGTTCTTTATTGTTAAAAATTTGTTTAAATTATTGTTATTGAACTTTGTTATTGTTAAAGTTTTGTGACCCCCCTCAAACTATTGTTCTTTGTTTGTGAGGAGGGTCAAACGCGACTCGATTTTTTTGTTGAACCTTTTTTAAAAAACGACCGCCATTTTTATCAACATTCATCGTTCTACATTTATTTTAAATCGTCTCGCCTGAATTTTTTGTAACACCATACGCGTTTCATCTCCCTCTAGTTGTGTTTTCACAACTATGGGGGAGCCCAACAACATGAAATCACAATCACCGACCGACATATTCCAAACGCAACCCTCCCCAATGCCGGAAGAAGCTCCATTCGACCTCTCTTCATCGGCAAGTACAATACCACCGGCACAAAAACAAAAACAAACGGCTGTCTCTTGGTCTTCACATTGCGTGAATAAAAAATCCCCTTGTGACTACGCAAGAGACAGGGTCGAAAAATATGAAAAATATTTCAAAGACGGGGAAATTCTCCCAATACCCGAATTGGTCGAGGCGGTCGAACCAAAGACCCTGTCCTTCGTAGTCACGGACATTAAGACCAAGAGACTAGCGGGGATAAAAAAGGAGACATTTGAGGACCTTTTGAAAACAGCAAACATCCCAGGGAAATACTTCTGCCGCAGAAGTTTCGCGACCTGGGATGTCTTATTACCCTCAGAGGAAGTAGCGAAAAGCCTCGCCGGTGGTAACATCACCACACGCTTCTTCCGGCTACAACCGGAATATCGAGGCAAAAGAAGAATACGAGTCACCGTATGCAATGTATCTATGCAATTGAGTGGTGACGTCCTCGCCGCCTATCTAAGTATATACGGCGGCGTGGAACAAGTCACACAAGTAACGTCAACACGGGGAACCGCGTACGGTGACTACGTATTCGTTATGTGCCTCGATAGGGGAGGGTTTAACAAAATTCCCCATAAAATACGATACCGCGAACAAACCATGACAGTCATAGTTGAGGGCAGGAAACCGCTATGTTGGTTTTGCAATAACATCGGCCACTTTTCAAAAAACTGCCCTCAAAAATCAACAATCACCACCACAACAACGACTACTACTACTGCTACTACTACTGATACTCCTTCACCTGTCATAGCAGCAATAATACCAACAGAAACCTCAGAAAACAAACAAGAAACCCCTAAAGAAAATGAGGAAGGGTGGACGCAAGTCACCAGAAAAAAGGGAGGGAAAATAACTCCCCCCAAAAACCCAGCAACAACAGATACAACAACTCTTTTGACTACAACTACGAAACCAACGACCACAAATACGAAACAATCAACTGCAAAACAATCAACAAAAGAAGACAACCAAAACATTGAACCGATGGATATGTCCATGAATTTAAAAAGAAGGAGAGACAGCGAGGATTCACCAACTAAAGAGGGGGAGAAAAAACATCCAAAAAAACCCACACAAACAACCACCATACCTCAGCATAAGGGGGAAAAAACAACAGAAAAATCACCAGTCCCAAATAAACAAAGACCAGCACAATTGATTCCTCTCCCACAAAAAACAAAAACAACCCCTATCATCCCAACGGAAATACCATTACCCCCCTCTCTTTCACCAATTAAAACCCCCAAAATGCTTACTCGATCCTATTCAGCAACCAGACTTACACCCTCTCCCCAAACACCGTCAACATCAGCAGCAACTGTTCAAAAACCAAGAGCACGCTCTACGGAAGCCCGACGTGCCATAAACTCCTTTTACTTCTGCGAAGATATCATGGACAATCCACACATAGACCACACTTTAAAACAATCATTAAAACCATTACGCTCACTCCAAAAAATTGACACTAAAGACATCACAAAACCACATCTATTAAAGGACGCACCAAAATTGACCACATTCGTCCGCTTGGCTGGCAATCGGACCAAAGAACTTTGGAACTTTATTGACGAAGCCAGCCGGGCGGATGTAATGCTGGTCGATACGAAAAATCCAATGCTGAAAAAAATGCTACCCTTCTGTGCGGGCAGGGTCCCGATTTTGGTTCACCCATCATTCTATAGGTCCCTAAAGTTGCGGTACCCTATGGATGTCGGTGGAATTACCAGGGACGACCGAGTAAGTACTGAGCTCGGCACCGGATCCCTGCGTCAGGCCGTCGGCATCCTTACTCCCAAGGATTTCCGGCCCGTAGTCGACACTGAGTAAGGTAAGTGGGATTGATGGCTCTAAACCTTGCTACTTTGAATGTGAGGGGATTGAGGGATCCGGGCAAGTGTACGCGCTTGCTTGGTGAACTTAAAACTCTCGGCGTAGACGTTGCTGCAGTGCAGGAAACCCATTTCACTTGCGGTGCCGACTGTCGTGTGCTGGAAAGCGATTTTAACGTTTTCTCAGCATACGGCAGCCGTACCAGCGTTGGGGTTTCTTTGCTAGTTGGACGCAGCCTTGATGCTGATGTTGACGTTGTTTTTGCAGGTGACGGGGGCCGACTGGTTGTGGCCGATGTTGCCGTGAAAAGTTTCAAGTTTCGTCTGGTTGCGGTTTATGCGCCCAATATCGTTGTGGAGAGGGTTTCCTTTTTTCGTCGGTTGGCGCCGTTCCTGGACGATACGAAGCGGCTAGTTTTAATGGGTGATTGGAATGCGATCCTTGATCCCAAGATAGATAAGGTCGGGCGGGGAGCTAGGCGTGTGGGAAGGTGTGAAAGCAGCCTTGCCGGCCTCATGACTCGTCATGACCTCGTCGACAGGTTTCGTCTGGATCACCCAGGGCGGGAGATGTGGACGTGGCTAGATAGTTCGCCCTCTGCCAAAGTAGGCTCCTACTTGGACAGAGTGTTAGTGAGACGAGCTGACATTGATTTTGTTAGTTGTCCCACGTTCCACTTGATAGCGTGGACTGACCATAAACTTGTTAGAGTCAGTCTACGGTTAGCAAATAGGCCTAGTCTGGCCGGCTACTGGAAGTTCAATACCTCCTTACTGGAGATACGGGACTTCCGGGACCGGCTGGAATCCCTAATTCAGCGGGCGTTAGTGGGGGCGGTTACCGGGAATAGGTGGTGGGGATCTCTTAAACATAGGATTAGAGATTTCGCTACCAAGTACGGTCAACAGCTCAACCTAGATAAGACCAAGGAAGCGAAATCTATAGACGATAGACTTTCCCGGGCGGTGGCTGGGGGGGACTCCCTAAACGTAGAGCTAGCTAGGGGGGACCTTGAGCGCGAGAGTAGCGAGCGCTACAAGGGATACGTAGTTAGATCTAGGTTAAAGAGAGTTCTCAACGAAGCTGTGAAAACGAACGCGACTGCGCGTGAAGAAGAAGTGCGAAGGTTCCCCGATCGGTATATCGGTTCTGTCAAGGCCCCGGATGGGCGACTGCTGCGATCGACTCGTGAGATTCGTGACGCCTTTCGGGCGCACTTTCGGGATCGCTTTGCCCGCTGTACTGATCTCCCGCTCCGGGAGTTTCGTAGCTATCTTGCCGACTTTCCCCGCCTTGGGGTGGCTGAAGCGGCTAGCTGCGAGGGTGTGGTTACTGAATGCGAAGTCCGTGACGCGTTGAAGCAGGTCGGCCTGAACAAGTCGCCGGGACTAGATGGTTTGCCCTACGAAGTGTACTTGAGGATGTCGCACATGTTTGTGCCTATTCTGACGGATATGTTCAACCATTGGTTCGCCCAGGGAGCCATCCCTGGTAGCGTTACCAAGGGCGTGATCACATTGCTGAAGAAAGGTGGCAGGCATGTTTGGGAGGGTTTAGACGATTACAGGCCCATAACTCTGCTTAACACAGAGTTAAAGATTTTGGCCCGGGTCTTAGCGAATCGTTTACAGCTTGTCATTAGCGATCTGATCGGCTCTGAGCAGACCTTTGCTGTGAAGGGAAGATCGATCCAGGACAACCTGCACTTGATTCGCGAGGTCCTAGAGGGTATAGAAGACGGCACCGAGGCCGCGCTGATCAGTTTAGATCAGTCCAAGGCCTTCGATAGGGTTGACCATCGGTTTTTGGCGACTGTTTTGGAGACTGCCGGATTCAAACCGGAGTTCCGCAGATGGATTAGCATGATGTACCACAACCCTCAGGCAGTGGTGCAGGTGAACGGAAGGCGTTCGACGGTGTTCGCGGTCGAGCGGTCGGTCCGGCAGGGCTGCCCGTTGTCTCCTCTTCTCTATGTCCTAGCTTTGGAGCCCCTGCTCCGTAGGCTTAGGGATAGGACGGCAAATCCGGCCCTGCGCGGTGTCCCTTTTGCTGGCCCTCTTACGGCAAGGGTTTCCGCGTTCGCCGATGATATCACAGTGTTTGTATCCCGCCGTCTGGATATAAAGGCTGTGAAGAAGGCGGTTAGCGAGTACGAGCGGATTGCAGGAGCCAAGGTCAATTTTGACAAAAGCGAAGGTTTGCGGCTCGGTGCTTGGAGGGGTAGCAATACTCTTCCGGGGCCGTTCCGCTGGAGTGACGGACCCGTCCGCATCCTCGGGGTGTGGTTCGGGCCCGGCCTCCAACTGGAGCGAAATTGGTCGGAAGTACAAGCCAAGGTGAATGCTCAGGTGGGAATCTGGCTTTCAAGGAGGTTGTCCTTAAAGGGCAGGGCGGAGGCGTGCGCCGTGTACGTCTTCCCCTTGATCCTTTACCGATTGGCTGTACTTCCTCTGCCTAAGGTAAATCGGTTGGCGCTGCAACGATCCCTTTCCAGATTGCTCTGGGGAGGTGCAAGGCCGATGGTCCGTAGGCAGGTCTGTATCCAACGTACACGCAACGGGGGTCTAGGTATGCCTGATCTGGAGAGCCACTGGCTTGCTGAAAGACTTGCATACTTGGGCAGAGCTTTGACGGGGGACGCAGTGTGGAGACTGAAGGCGAGTCGGACTTTTCCTCGCCTAAAGTCAGACCCAAAGGCTGAAGGTCGACGTAGGCCTTTGGGCGAAACACTGTTTGTCCGCGAGTGCCGAACGGCCCTTCGTAACCTTCTTGGGTCCAGTGACCTTTCACGGCCTCGAAAAGAACTATATCGGGAGCTAGTGGTGGGTTCCGCTTCTGATCCTCTCAGCGAGCGGCACGGCTGGACGACGGAGGAGATTCGCTCTCATTGGAATTGGGCGCCAGGATCGAGCTTCTTGAACAACTCCGAGTTCTCGCTCACCTGGCGACTTGTGCGAAATGCGTTGCCCCTTGTCGGCTTGAGCTACAAAGCGGGCCTGGCAGACATGCCCGATTGCGCTCGCTGCGGCAGTGGCTTGGAAGAAACGGCTGAGCACGCCTTCTACTACTGCGAGCGAGTTCGCCCGTTTTGGGATCACGTCGGCGAGTGGACGGCTCGCATCGAACCCAAACAGCTCGTGCTGCTCGACGTTGGTTACGTCGTGGACAACGTTCTTCCTCCGTATCAGGGTGAGAAGCGTGTGGTGTTTCTCGCGATCCTAGCTGTAGCTAGAATGGTGATTTGGACGACGCGAAACAAGGGATTGTATGACGATGCAAACTTTTCTCATCGTGATCTGATTTTGTATTTTCGGCATCAGCTGAGGGTCAAAATCAGATGCGATAGAAAACGCTTGGATCGCATAACATTCAGCAAAAGGTGGGTGAATGCAGCGAGCCTGGTCGTGCGAAAGGGAGCAACGTTGGAGTCATCCTTCCCTCCTCTGCCGGCTCATGGCGTCTACGGTACGGGTCCTTAGGGACCCCACCCCTGGTGAGTAAAACTATTCCCTTTTTCTTTGGTACCCAGGTACCTAGTTAGCAGTATGTTTGTGAGTCATTGTCCCCGTCATCTAGTTGTTAGTTCTCAAGATCTTCCCCATCCCCATTATTTTTGTACCTCAATCCGTATCCCAGTCCACGTTTACTGAAGATCTTGAACATTCATATGTATAAAAATCATATCACCTACTTGTATTAACCCATACCGCGCCCGACCCCTAAATTCTTTTCACCCCTGTAGATTAGGATCCCTGCCCCACCTAGGGTAGGTCCGACTTGTTTCCGGTTCTTTCGCCCCGGAAAACAGTCGGCCTCCAATTTTATAGACGGGGGGATGGGAGGGCAACCAAACGGGGGATTTTTCCTTGTTTTTATATATATTTCGGGGTTTTTCTCCCATTCCCATCACATTCATTGTAAATAAATCATACTTGTAAATAAAATCATTCACGAATCTCGGGATTTTAAGTAGGACTTCTTCATAGAGCAAATGTGGTATTGTGGTGATTGTAGCGCAAAAGGCGATGGATGAATGGATATTTATTGTATTGTTGAATGGGTCGGCGAATGTGGCTAGCTAGGTCTCCTTAGTTTATATAGAAAAGTATGACCGCTCCCTTCCCCTCCCCAAAAACTTCAAGGCCTTGTG
Source organism: Sepioteuthis lessoniana (assembly GCA_963585895.1). Classification (NCBI taxonomy): domain Eukaryota; kingdom Metazoa; phylum Mollusca; class Cephalopoda; order Myopsida; family Loliginidae; genus Sepioteuthis; species Sepioteuthis lessoniana. Next base: position 7,782,972 of record OY757942.1, read on the forward strand.
CCTTCTGTGTACACTACACAGAAATAAAACAAACTAGAAGGTGAATTTTTTGTCTGAGTTCTTTTTCACCACGAAAAAGTAAGTTCTTTATTGTTAAAAATTTGTTTAAATTATTGTTATTGAACTTTGTTATTGTTAAAGTTTTGTGACCCCCCTCAAACTATTGTTCTTTGTTTGTGAGGAGGGTCAAACGCGACTCGATTTTTTTGTTGAACCTTTTTTAAAAAACGACCGCCATTTTTATCAACATTCATCGTTCTACATTTATTTTAAATCGTCTCGCCTGAATTTTTTGTAACACCATACGCGTTTCATCTCCCTCTAGTTGTGTTTTCACAACTATGGGGGAGCCCAACAACATGAAATCACAATCACCGACCGACATATTCCAAACGCAACCCTCCCCAATGCCGGAAGAAGCTCCATTCGACCTCTCTTCATCGGCAAGTACAATACCACCGGCACAAAAACAAAAACAAACGGCTGTCTCTTGGTCTTCACATTGCGTGAATAAAAAATCCCCTTGTGACTACGCAAGAGACAGGGTCGAAAAATATGAAAAATATTTCAAAGACGGGGAAATTCTCCCAATACCCGAATTGGTCGAGGCGGTCGAACCAAAGACCCTGTCCTTCGTAGTCACGGACATTAAGACCAAGAGACTAGCGGGGATAAAAAAGGAGACATTTGAGGACCTTTTGAAAACAGCAAACATCCCAGGGAAATACTTCTGCCGCAGAAGTTTCGCGACCTGGGATGTCTTATTACCCTCAGAGGAAGTAGCGAAAAGCCTCGCCGGTGGTAACATCACCACACGCTTCTTCCGGCTACAACCGGAATATCGAGGCAAAAGAAGAATACGAGTCACCGTATGCAATGTATCTATGCAATTGAGTGGTGACGTCCTCGCCGCCTATCTAAGTATATACGGCGGCGTGGAACAAGTCACACAAGTAACGTCAACACGGGGAACCGCGTACGGTGACTACGTATTCGTTATGTGCCTCGATAGGGGAGGGTTTAACAAAATTCCCCATAAAATACGATACCGCGAACAAACCATGACAGTCATAGTTGAGGGCAGGAAACCGCTATGTTGGTTTTGCAATAACATCGGCCACTTTTCAAAAAACTGCCCTCAAAAATCAACAATCACCACCACAACAACGACTACTACTACTGCTACTACTACTGATACTCCTTCACCTGTCATAGCAGCAATAATACCAACAGAAACCTCAGAAAACAAACAAGAAACCCCTAAAGAAAATGAGGAAGGGTGGACGCAAGTCACCAGAAAAAAGGGAGGGAAAATAACTCCCCCCAAAAACCCAGCAACAACAGATACAACAACTCTTTTGACTACAACTACGAAACCAACGACCACAAATACGAAACAATCAACTGCAAAACAATCAACAAAAGAAGACAACCAAAACATTGAACCGATGGATATGTCCATGAATTTAAAAAGAAGGAGAGACAGCGAGGATTCACCAACTAAAGAGGGGGAGAAAAAACATCCAAAAAAACCCACACAAACAACCACCATACCTCAGCATAAGGGGGAAAAAACAACAGAAAAATCACCAGTCCCAAATAAACAAAGACCAGCACAATTGATTCCTCTCCCACAAAAAACAAAAACAACCCCTATCATCCCAACGGAAATACCATTACCCCCCTCTCTTTCACCAATTAAAACCCCCAAAATGCTTACTCGATCCTATTCAGCAACCAGACTTACACCCTCTCCCCAAACACCGTCAACATCAGCAGCAACTGTTCAAAAACCAAGAGCACGCTCTACGGAAGCCCGACGTGCCATAAACTCCTTTTACTTCTGCGAAGATATCATGGACAATCCACACATAGACCACACTTTAAAACAATCATTAAAACCATTACGCTCACTCCAAAAAATTGACACTAAAGACATCACAAAACCACATCTATTAAAGGACGCACCAAAATTGACCACATTCGTCCGCTTGGCTGGCAATCGGACCAAAGAACTCTGGAACTTTATTGACGAAGCCAGCCGGGCGGATGTAATGCTGGTCGATACAAAAAATCCAATGCTGAAAAAAATGCTACCCTTCTGTGCGGGCAGGGTCCCGATTTTGGTTCACCCATCATTCTATAGGTCCCTAAAGTTGCGGTACCCTATGGATGTCGGTGGAATTACCAGGGACGACCGAGTAAGTACTGAGCTCGGCACCGGATCCCTGCGTCAGGCCGTCGGCATCCTTACTCCCAAGGATTTCCGGCCCGTAGTCGACACTGAGTAAGGTAAGTGGGATTGATGGCTCTAAACCTTGCTACTTTGAATGTGAGGGGATTGAGGGATCCGGGCAAGTGTACGCGCTTGCTTGGTGAACTTAAAACTCTCGGCGTAGATGTTGCTGCAGTGCAGGAAACCCACTTCACTTGCGGTGCCGACTGTCGTTTGCTGGAAAGCGATTTTAACGTTTTCTCAGCATACGGCAGCCGTACCAGCGTTGGGGTTTCTTTGCTAGTTGGACGCAGCCTTGATGCTGATGTTGACGTTGTTTTTGCAGGTGACGGGGGCCGACTGGTTGTGGCCGATGTTGCCGTGAAAAGTTTCAAGTTTCGTCTGGTTGCGGTTTATGCGCCCAATATCGTTGTGGAGAGGGTTTCCTTTTTTCGTCGGTTGGCGCCGTTCCTGGACGATACGAAGCGGCTAGTTTTAATGGGTGATTGGAATGCGGTCCTTGATCCCAAGATAGATAAGGTCGGGCGGGGAGCTAGGCGTGTGGGAAGGTGTGAAAGCAGCCTTGCCGGCCTCATGACTCGTCATGACCTCGTCGACAGGTTTCGTCTGGATCACCCAGGGCGGGAGATGTGGACGTGGCTAGATAGTTCGCCCTCTGCCAAAGTAGGCTCCTACTTGGACAGAGTGTTAGTGAGACGAGCTGACATTGATTTTGTTAGTTGTCCCACGTTCCACTTGATAGCGTGGACTGACCATAAACTTGTTAGAGTCAGTCTACGGTTAGCAAATAGGCCTAGTCTGGCCGGATACTGGAAGTTCAATACCTCCTTACTGGAGATACGGGACTTCCGGGACCGGCTGGAATCCCTAATTCAGCGGGTGTTAGTGGGGGCGGTTACCGGCAATAGGTGGTGGGGATCTCTTAAACATAGGATTAGAGATTTCGCTACCAAGTACGGTCGACAGCTCAACCTAGATAGGACCAAGGAAGCGAAATCTATAGACGATAGACTTTCCCGTAAACGTAGAGCTAGCTAGGGGGGACCTTGAGCGCGAGAGTAGCGAGCGCTACAAGGGATACGTAGTTAGATCTAGGTTAAAGAGAGTTCTCAACGAAGCTGTGAAAACGAACGCGACTGCGCGTGAAGAAGAAGTGCGAAGGTTCCCCGATCGGTATATCGGTTCTGTCAAGGCCCCGGATGGGCGACTGCTGCGATCGACTCGCGAGATTCGTGACGCCTTTCGGGCGCACTTTCGGGATCGCTTTGCCCGCTGTACTGATCTCCCGCTCCGGGAGTTTCGTAGCTATCTTGCCGACTTTCCCCGCCTTGGGGTGGCTGAAGCGGCTAGCTGCGAGGGTGTGGTTACTGAATGCGAAGTCCGTGACGCGTTGAAGCAGGTCGGCCTCAACAAGTCGCCGGGACTAGATGGTTTGCCCTACGAAGTGTACTTGAGGATGTCGCACATGTTTGTGCCTATTCTGACGGATATGTTCAACCATTGGTTCGCCCAGGGAGCCATCCCTGGTAGCGTTACCAAGGGCGTGATCACATTGCTGAAGAAAGGTGGCAGGCATGTTTGGGAGGGTTTAGACGATTACAGGCCCATAACTCTGCTTAACACAGAGTTAAAGATTTTGGCCCGGGTCTTAGCGAATCGTTTACAGCTTGTCATTAGCGATCTGATCGGCTCTGAGCAGACCTTCGCTGTGAAGGGAAGATCGATCCAGGACAACCTGCACTTGATTCGCGAGGTCCTAGAGGGTATAGAAGACGGCACCGAGGCCGCGCTGATCAGTTTAGATCAGTCCAAGGCCTTCGATAGGGTTGACCATCGGTTTTTGGCGACTGTTTTGGAGACTGCCGGATTCAAACCGGAGTTCCGCAGATGGATTAGCATGATGTACCACAACCCTCAGGCAGTGGTGCAGGTGAACGGAAGGCGTTCGACGGTGTTCGCGGTCGAGCGGTCGGTCAGGCAGGGCTGCCCGTTGTCTCCTCTTCTCTATGTCCTAGCTTTGGAGCCCCTGCTCCGTAGGCTTAGGGATAGGACGGCAAATCCGGCCCTGCGCGGTGTCCCTTTTGCTGGCCCTCTTTCGGCAAGGGTTTCCGCGTTCGCCGATGATATCACAGTGTTTGTATCCCGCCGTCTGGATATAAAGGCTGTGAAGAAGGCGGTTAGCGAGTACGAGCGGATTGCAGGAGCCAAGGTCAATTTTGACAAAAGCGAAGGTTTGCGGCTCGGTGCTTGGAGGGGTAGCAATACTCTTCCGGGGCCGTTCCGCTGGAGTGACGGACCCGTCCGCATCCTCGGGGTGTGGTTCGGGCCCGGCCTCCAACTGGAGCGAAATTGGTCGGAAGTACAAGCCAAGGTGAATGCTCAGGTGGGAATCTGGCTTTCAAGGAGGTTGTCCTTAAAGGGCAGGGCGGAGGCGTGCGCCGTGTACGTCTTCCCCTTGATCCTTTACCGATTGGCTGTACTTCCTCTGCCTAAGGTAAATCGGTTGGCGCTGCAACGATCCCTTTCCAGATTGCTCTGGGGAGGTGCAAGGCCGATGGTCCGTAGGCAGGTCTGTATCCAACGTACACGCAACGGGGGTCTAGGTATGCCTGATCTGGAGAGCCACTGGCTTGCTGAAAGACTTGCATACCTGGGCAGAGCCTTGACGGGGGACGCAGTGTGGAGACTGAAGGCGAGTCGGACTTTTCCTCGCCTAAAGTCAGACCCAAAGGCTGAAGGTCGACGTAGGCCTTTGGGCGAAACACTGTTTGTCCGCGAGTGCCGAACGGCCCTTCGTAACCTTCTTGGGTCCAGTGACCTTTCACGGCCTCGAAAAGAACTATATCGGGAGCTAGTGGTGGGTTCCGCTTCTGATCCTCTCAGCGAGCGGCGTGGCTGGACGACGGAGGAGATTCGCTCTCATTGGAATTGGGCGCCAGGATCGAGCTTCTTGAACAACTCCGAGTTCTCGCTCACCTGGCGACTAGTGCGAAATGCGTTACCCCTTGTCGGCTTGAACTACAAAGCGGGCCTGGCAGACATGCCCGATTGCGCTCGCTGCGGCAGTGGCTTGGAAGAAACGGCTGAGCACGCCTTCTACTACTGCGAGCGAGTTCGCCCGTTTTGGGATCACGTCGGCGAGTGGACGGCTCGCATCGAACCCAAACAGCTCGTGCTGCTCGACGTTGGTTACGTCGTGGACAACGTTCTTCCTCCGTATCAGGGTGAGAAGCGTGTGGTGTTTCTCGCGATCCTAGCTGTAGCTAGAATGGTGATTTGGACGACGCGAAACAAGGGATTGTATGACGATGCAAACTTTTCTCATCGTGATCTGATTTTGTATTTTCGGCATCAGCTGAGGGTCAAAATCAGATGCGATAGAAAACGCTTGGATCGCATAACATTCAGCAAAAGGTGGGTGAATGCAGCGAGCCTGGTCGTGCGAAAGGGAGCAACGTTGGAGTCATCCTTCCCTCCTCTGCCGGCTCATGGCGTCTACGGTACGGGTCCTTAGGGACCCCACCCCTGGTGAGTAGAACTGTTCCCTTTTTCTTCTGGTACCCAGGTACCTAGTTAGCAGTATGTTTGTGAGTCATTGTCCCCGTCATCTAGTTGTTAGTTCTCAAGATCTTCCCCATCCCCATTATTTTTGTACCTTAATCCGTATCCCAGTCCACGTTTACTGAAGATCTTGAACATTCATATGTATAAAAATCATATCACCTGCTTGTATTAACCCATACCACGCCCGACCCTTATTTCTTTTCACCCCTGTAGATTAGGATCCCTGCCCCACCTAGGGTAGGTCCGACTTGTTTCCGGTTCTTTCGCCCCGGAAAACAGTCGGCCTCCAATTTTATAGACGGGGGGATGGGAGGGCAACCAAACGGGGGATTTTTCCTTGTTTTTGTATATATTTCGGGGTTTTTCTCCCATTCCCATCACATTCATTGTAAATAAATCATACTTGTAAATAAAATCATTCATGAATCTCGGGATTTTAAGTAGGACTTCTTCATAGAGCAAATGTGGTATTGTGGTGATTGTAGCGCAAAAGGCGATGGATGAATGGATATTTATTGTATTGTTGAATGGGTCGGCGAATGTGGCTAGCTAGGTCTCCTTAGTTTATATAGAAAAGTATGACCGCTCCCTTCCCCTCCCCCCAAAACTTCAAGGCCTTGTGCCTTCTGTGTACACAACACAGAAATAAAACAAACTAGAAGGTGAAGAGCAGCTTTTTAAGGGAATATTATTAGAGCGTTGGAGACTGGAAATCGCACTAGATCACCTTACTTGCTACCGTAATAACGGAAGCCAATACTATCGTTGGACTATATCTTTATTCTGTACTCACTAATCCTATGTTCTTGTCTACTAATTGTATCTCTATTGTATATACTTTTTCCTGAGAATATATCTCTATTTCCTCTCATATCGTGGTTTGTCCTTTATTTAATATTACAAGCGTTCACTAACTATAACGCAACACAAACCAAATCCTATATATTTAATAAATATGTATAAAGAGGATTTTGCATTAAATAACCCAGAATGGTTGATAAAACCCAACAAGACAAAATCATATATATTTAATATATATATGTATAAATAGGATTTGGCATTAAATAACCTACAATGATTGATATGCCATAAAACCCAACCCAACCCAACCAAATAATATATACTTAATATATATGTATAAATAAGATTTTGCATTAAATAACCTACAATGGTTGATATGCCATAAAACCCAAACAAACAAAGTAATATATATTTCATACATATGCATAAGGAGGATTTGCCTTTAAATAACACACAATGGTTGATATGCCATAAAACTCAACCAAACGGAATCATATATAATATATCTAATATATATATATATATATTTAAAGAAGATGTTGCACTAAATAATCCAAAAAGTTTGATATGCCATACAAGCGAACCAACCTTAACCAAAACAATGTTGGCAAATGAACAATTCTCTATCTTTAGGTTTAAAAAAATTTCGGCAAATGAACAAATCTGTGTCTCTACGTTAAAAAATGTGGGTAAATGAACTATTCTCTTTATCTCGGTTCCTAAAATGTCAGCTAATGAACAATTCCCTGTCTTCGTTCAAAAAATGTCGGCAAATGAACAATACGGTCAATACGCTCATTCTGCTTTTATTTTATACATACATACATACATACATAGAGGATATACTAATCCAGATCAAACCTAAACAATTGGTCCTTAAAAAATTCTCTATCTGTTATAGCCTGTTGGTTGGGTTTTGGAGTGTTACAACATACAATGAGAAAAAACTTCATTTAACACAAGACAAACAAGGAACATCTAATATTCAAACAATTTTTATAAAACAAAAAACGTCAACTTGGATTTGAATGTTCAGAAGTTCCCCTTTGCAAGTAGTGAATTTTCGAAGTGGTGGAAAGTCAGATATCAAGAAAAAAAAGGGGGAAAAGAGGAGAATGTTTTTAAAGAGTACTTATTCCTTTTTCTTTTCTTTTCTTTTCTTTCTTTTATGGTCAGGCAGTGGAACTAGCAGAAAGGTAGTTTCGGCTCTTAACTCGAGGGCGGACGTTACTTCTCTACTGGTTATCGTATTTACGTGCTTTCTTGGGTCTCTTTTGTCCTCACTGACTCGGTTCACAAAAAACCTGAGTATTTATCTCTCTCCACCGGCTCCAAATTTGTCACTCCAAAATCCTTCTAATTTTGGCGCGACCGCTTCCCATTGGCTACTTTACTTTTTATTATTTTTCTTTTTTTCGGATTTTTTAACCGGATGGATGCGTGGAGCCTTATGGGTGGCGACGCGTTTATACATTTTGTATGTGGCAGCCGACGAGTCAACATCCGGTTGGGAGTTTTATTGTTAATTCCTAAATCCCCACACTGTACGCTTCTGTCAGACAACTAAACCATGCTCTGTCACAACTTAAATAGAAAAATTTTAAATGAACACGTATCACTTTTTCCGTTTCTGCAGACAAAACAACTAAAACATGTTCTAATTCAACTTAAACACAAAAACTCTATATTAAACAGTATCAATATCTCCATTTCAACAGACAAACAACTGAATCGTTCTATGTCTCAGCGTAAAAAATAAAACTACGAAAAACTACAAGACACAATTGAACCATTCTCTGACGACGGAATACAAAACTACGAAATAAACAAGTCTCAATCATTTTTTTTTTTTTTTTTTTTTTTGCTGACAAGCAACTGAATAATTCTCTCGTTATTAACATACAAAAGAATTAAATTATCAATTCTCTGCCTCAACTTTTTGGCCAATCACAGCAAAAGAGCGCTCTGTAATTTTTACCTTCATATAAACATGACTTTGGATAATTCTGTGTCTTTAAATTGTTAATAAAACACTTCTTATTCTTTACTTTCATACAGACATGGCAAATGAAATCTTTATATTCGTCCAGCCAGACCAAAGGAATAAACATCAATAAAATTTCTTTTAGAAATGGTAAATGAATTGTGTTTTATCTCGTTCTTTTCAAAAAATTGAATTAAGAATTTCTATCCTTTTTCAGTCATATTTTTATTTTCGAATCTCACAAAACCCATTTTGGTTTTATTTTGCCCGTTTGTAATTTCTTTGTTTTTCATTAAGAAGAAATATTTTCTACGTGATAATCAGGAAAATGTTAGCACCATTCCATGGATAGGACGTCTTCTCAGTGTATTTCCAAACTCCTCCGCTCGGGAAGGATGTGACACAAAATAATTTTTAGCGGAGTTTGAATTCAGAATTTTCCTTCTCCTAGAATGGTTACCTAACCAAGGCTAAAGAACCCAGTCTGTTCCAGGAGAACATAGCTGGAAGGAGAATAATTGGATTTATACTTTTCCTTCAAGTATTAGCTTTATGTGAAATGCAATCAACCTCGTCCAGGATTTGAACTCGTTTCGCTGGGTTCATTTCCTTTGACGGTAACCATTACACTACGGGCATCTCCAGCGTAATTCAGAGAATCTGTTGCACACTGGTACGACATTCTTATCCAAAAAAAATGTGGGGTTGGTCATGCATAAGCCTTCTCCGTGCAAACAAACTGGTGGTTCACATACAAAATGTTAGGTCATCATGCGTTAAAGGTTTGCTGGGGGCCGTCTATTTATTGCAAGCAAATATATAATTTCAGTTAACAAATAATAATAATAATAATAATAATAATAATAATGATATTGTAACGTGGATGGACCAAATAGAATTTGTGTTACGTAGCCTTGCTGACACGGCACTATCTCGAATATCAATTGATGTTAAACCCTTCAAATGCAAAATTCGCTGCTTTAAAATACAAAACAGTTAATTTCTGCTAGTAACCATATTTACCAACCCCTCTGCTCGGGCAAGATATGACACAAGGTCAATTTTTAACAGGTTTGAATTCAGAGTTTTCCTTCGCCTAGAAGTTGCTTAACCAAGGCTGAAGAATCCAGTCTGCCCAACTATTTACCCATAGCTGGAGGGAGAATAATTAGATTCATATCTTTCCCTAAGGTATTAGTGATATGTGAAATGCAATCAGTCTCGTGTAGGATTTGAACTTGTGTCGCCGTGTTCATTTCCTGCAACAATAACCATTACACCACCGGCACCTCCTAATTCTGCTTGTAACAATTCAATCAGGTTCAGTCCTCATCTGGGACAGAGTAAGAGATATACTGTTATTACATAGATACTCCATCAGATATATAGGTTGCAGAGGAAGGAAATACCGGATCCCACTTCATTCGTTCTCCTCGCCATAAAGAGCACTGAGCTCAACCGAACGTCTCTCTCTCTCTCTCTCTCTCTCTCTCTCTCTCAACTGTGACTGCAACTGCGGATTGTTGACTCCAGAATGACTTAAAAATATCTTTTATATAAAAAGTAAAAGTTGGTGACTCTAGTCGATGGTTGGTTGGTTGGGTTTTATGGCATATCAACCTTTGTAGGTTATTTAAGGCCAAATCCATTTTTATACAAATAGTCAGTTCCATTTAAAACAATTCAGTTTAGCATGAGTAGACAGTTTAATTGTCAAAAACATTTCTATTTCAAGCTATTCAGTTTATTCAAACAGTTCTAATTCAGCTAATTTTGTTTACACACAGTTAATTGTCAAAACAGTTCTATATATAACAATTCAGTTTAGTGTAAGTACAATTTCAATGTCAAAAACAGTTCCATTTCAAACAATTCTGTTTAGCATTAGCACGCAGTTTAAACGTAAGTACAGTTTAATTGTGAAAATTTTCTATTTCTAGATATTCAGTTTAGTCAAGCAGTTCTAATTCAGCTAATTCAGTTTAGTATAAGTACAGATTTTCTTTACACACAGTTAAAGGCTGTGACAGTCATTTATTTGGTTGGTTGTAATACAAGTCACACGTGTATAATCTTATGCTAATGTACTATATTTGACGGTATATAAGTTGCAAGTTTTACTAAAGATATCTTTTTAAATTTCGCTTTAAAATTCACGACAGTCGGTTGAAATTATCTAACTGGCAACTCCTATAAGCTTAGACTTTAGAGTAACATTCATATACCGATTGTTATTATTTAAAAGGTTATTATGCAGAATAAAAATGTTATCATTGATAATATTCATTATATTAATTTCATCGCGTTTAATATCAGTACTTTGTTTCACTAAAAGATTTTCTTGATTTGCCCGGCTTAAATTGGGGAGCGTCTTATACACTTGTGCGTCTTATATGCCGTCACATACGGTAAGTCTTTTACGTAGACTTCAGGTTTTTTACATTACATACTCTTTTTCTGTGTACATTGTTTCAACTCATCCCAATTCATCTACTTGAAACAGGGGGTGTCCTCGTGGTGTAATGGTTATAGCGATGGACTGCGGAATTGTAGTAAGCAAGTTCGTACTCCAGTCGCGCTATTACGTTCACTTTCGGGCAAATATCCTTGGGAAAGGTATGAACCCCCTAATTCTCCCAGCTATGGGTTAAAAAGTACCACTACTATTCTTCTAGGAGAGTAGCATAAGGCATTAAATAACCAACAATGGTTGATATGCCATTAAACAAAGAAACCAAACCAAACCAATCTACTTGAAACCATTTAACGGTGTTTAAGCAAATGAATGATGTTGAAGAGAATTATGTTGAATTCGTATGTTATAAAACACTTCTAAATCAAATGCAACTCCCATATAGATAACAAAAGAGGCTCGTTTCGAGCTCTGTGATCAGACAGAAAATTGAGTACCCCCCCCATTTACTGTAGTTAATCCACCAACTCCCAAATTCTTTTGGGGTCGGGGGTTAAGTCATGGCCTTCAATATAAACGTCGTAAGATGCAGAGAATTTCTTGCTTTCAGTGAAAGATGATTTGGAAACCTACTGAGATGGTGGGTCTGAATTGTGGGAACCAAAGTTTAAATGCCAATTTGCACATTCCTTTTGTTCTCGGGGATAAAATGACAACCTCTTCGCGATTACAACCTTTCGAAATTACACACAGGGATACAATGTTTTGTGATCCTTCTCTCTGCGCCGAAAATGTATACAAGCCTATCTGCTGGGGCAGAGAAATACACTGACTGCATCACTGCTGAGGGTTAAGACCCCACCCTAACGAGTGTCCTGTTTTGACACAAAACCATCCAGCCCAGTCGGCTGGGGCAGTAGAATACCCCGCCTGCATCTCTGCAAAGGGATGAGACCCCTCTTTGAACGGGTATCATAGACATGACTCTGAATCATCTGATCGTGAGGTTGCAGTCCTTGAGCTTTGGGGAATGAAGAGTACTCGTTCATTGCCATTATTCCCAGGTCTACTGCAACTCAGAGTGGTCGTAACTGCTAGGGTCCCATTTTATGGGTCAAATAAAACTATTTAATCATTTATTATGCTTGAAACCATTAACTGTGTGCAAACAGATGAGTTCTGACTCGTTTAAGAACAATGTTACTTGCGAATTTGCTTGCAAATCATATATATATGTAAATATAAATATTTATATAGTCATCCACAGACAGATCTGTTGCGTTCTATCAGAATTCGTCAGTGTGACTCGACATACTAACTTCCCGTTGCTGGGATCGAAACCCGGTTGACTCAAACGCCAATCGAAGCCTCTAACCCTCAGCCACGAGGAACCAGTAGGAGCGAAGTAAATTTTAAACGGTTATGAATCACAGTTACAATTGTTTACATACATCCGTTTAACGGCTACCGAGACCTCAATTCATATATATATATATATATATATATATAATTCATATATATATATATATATATATATATATATATATATATATAGTATTTGGCACACAATGGTTGATATGCCATAAAAACAAAGTCGAAACAAAAATCTACTCTTGGGTACTCAAGTGTCTAGTGGCCCAGTCGGTACTCAAGTGTCTAGTGGCCCAGACTGCATCTCTACAGAGGGATAAGACTTCCCCAACGAGTGTTCCGGATATGACATTAAACAATCTTATAGTGAGACTCCAGCAATGATGGAGTTTTTTGGGAACGCTGGGAACCCCTTTATTGCCATCTCTCCCAGGCACACTCAAGCCCGAAGTGGTAGCACCTGGTAGGGTCCTATCTATGGGTCAAATAGAACTCATCTGTGTACTTATGCTAAACTGAATTGTTTGGAATTGAAGAGTTTTTACATTTAACTGTGTGTGTAAACAAAAAAACTATACTCATGCTAAACTGAATTTTTTGAAAAAGAACTGTTTATGACATTTAAACTGTGTATTTAACTGTTTTGAGTATTAATTTTATTGGGGACTTTTGTCCTCATCTTGGTAGTGGTTTGTTGTTTTTCTTAGTACGTTTCGGCCAAATTTCACCTCTGGCCGTCTTCAGGTGATTAAACGCGACCTCAGATAGGAATGCTGAGTCTTAATACTCAGATTAAGAAGATTCATCTCAAAAAGGAATCCCAATAAAGACAACTAAACTGTTTTGTTTGAAATATATCTGTTTATAGCTATAAATGGATTTGGCATTAAATAACCGACAATTATTGATATGGTATAAAACCAAACTAAACCAAGCGTGTAGCTGTCTTGTCTAATTTCTTTTCAGAATTTCTTCGTATATTATGTAATGTCTTCGTGAATATCATTGCCACAAAGTGGTAGTTACGCTAGGTAACAACCTTACAGTCCGGAAATCACCCCAGGGTTTTTGATTGACAATGTAGGATCAAAGACAGTTTCATTGGGTTCATTGATCACGGAATGATAGAAATACAGCGTCAGTGAAACACTGATTTATTCTCACCTCCAAGGGAAGGATCTGATAGGTTATTGGTTTGTCATCACAGTAGAGGATAGATAATCTGTGTTTTTCTTGTTCGACTCCCGGTGCAGTTGGGTTTACACGCCCGTCGTCGGATATGATCGATTAAGGTCGGTCCCGAGGATACAATTCGTTTCAGATCGATAGTAATACAGCTGTTTAACAAGGTTTTCTCTTCCGACCAACATGGAAAATTTGAAAGCGCCTTACACGAAAGATGGCTAAAGAGAAAAGCTAATTAAGATGGTTTGGTTAGGTTGGGCTGGGTTTTATAGCATATCAAACTTAGTGGGTTATCTAATACCACATCCTCTTTATATACATATATATTAAATATACAGGACTTATAAAAACATATTGTTGATAACATTTTAAAACAAGTCTGAGCTCATTTGTTTGCACACAGTTAAATGGTTCCAAGTATTAGTATATAAGTCACAATTTAACATTAGTAATTTGTAAGTACACATAGTTAGTTGGTATTTATATTTTTAAATGAGTTTGAACTAATTTGTTTGCACACGAGTATTGCTGTTGTTTCTACACAGGTAAATGGTTTCAATTATTGCCACCTAACACTTATAATTCTATTCAATATAGATTTGTTGGTTTGGGTTTTATGGCATATCAACTGTTCTAAGTTATTTAGTGCCAAATCATCTTTATACATATATCAAATATAGGATTTGTAAACATATTTTGTTGATAACATTTTTAGAAGAGCTTGAACGCTTTTTTGCACACAGTAAATAATTTCAAGTATTTCTATCTAATATGAATAATTCTATCAACTATTAATCATTCGTTTTGACAAGTTTAGATGGTTTCAGGTATTGGTATGTACCAGTAACAATTTTACATTAGTCATTTATTTGCACACAGTTAAATGGATCTACATATGATTCGTAATTGCTATCTAAACAAATCACAAACTGCACACTAAAAATGAAGATTAACGTCCAATGTAGTCTCTGCTCTCAATTGAGCTGGCGTGTATATATATATATATATATATATAGTCATCCAAAGATAGATCTGTTTCGTTCTATCAGAACTCATCAGTGTCGCTAGACAGTATCTCCCCGTAGCTGGGATCGAAACCCGGTTGACTGAAACACCAAGCCAAAGCTTCTAACCATTTAGCCACGAGGAGATATTAACTACAAAGTATATTTTTAAACGGTTATGAATCACAATTACTATTGTTTACATACATCTGTTCAACGGCCGCCGAGATCTCAATTCGAATATGAAGAGACTTGCAAAGGCGCTAATGGCAACACGATTACTTCTTCGCTAGAGAACTCAACCCTACGGGGGTAGGGGAGTATATATATATATATATATATATAATTCTCTAAATACTCTGTCCGGTGGAAAAAGCTGCTTGGTAGCGTCAGGAGTGGCAGTACCGTCTTGAGCTTCCGAAACTGCGTTATCATCCCTGGTTGGCAGCTGATGAGGGCTGGGTATCGCACGTGCTTTCACTCGTTCTATGATGAAAATATAAAAATACATAAGTTTCATAATTGAATAGTTTGTCGGTAATTTCATTTTTAAACGAGTTAGAACTAATTTGTTTGCACACTTGTATTGCTATTGTTTCTACACATTTAAATTGTTTCATTTTATTGCTATGAAACACTTATAATTCAAATCAATATTAATCATTTGTTTGCCCCCAGTGAGGTTGTTAGAAGTATTACTATTAACCACTAATTATTCTATTGAACACAATTCATTTATTTGCACACAGTCAATGGTTCTTGGTATTACTATTTCAGTTTAGTTTCAAGTATTGCTATTTAACACTAATAATTCCATTCAATATTATTTATTCGTTTGCACACAGTTAAATAGGTCTAAGTATTGCTATGTATCTCTAATAATTTAGTTAAACATCAGTCATTTGTTTACACACAGTTAACTGATTAAACAGTTTTATTTCTATCAAGATTTGTTTACACACAATTTAAATGTTAAACTGATCTATTTGATTTATAAATACGATGCTATCTGGTTCTGATCCGAATGGACCAGGGAGCAATGGTAATAAAGAGGTACTCCATATTTCTAAAAGCTCCAGGGACATCAGAATGTTTAGAACACTCGTTGGGAGGGGATTTCTTAGCCTTCTATTGAGTTGTGATGATTTCTGGCAGGAACAATACACCAGTAAAAACAATAAATGCTTAATTCTAACAAAGTATTCATGTACGAGCAAAGGTTATATCACTTTTGTAATACCCCCACTCCCGAAGATGGCCTAAGACGAGGCCGAAAATACCAGGGAACCAATTAATTATGGAATATTTATAAACCAATTCTGGCCGGATAACATAACATCGATACAATAACTTGAAAGGATAAATACAAAAATATGTAGACAAAAATTGTCAACATTGTTCATTCAAATATACAACTCCGTCAAACAATTACATCGGTGCAACAGAAGGCACCATAAAACAGAGAATTTACAACCATACACTTTCTTTCACCAACAGAAACTACTCGTCCAATACCTCCTTATCCTCGTACATATGGCACCTAAAAGACACAAACATCTCTCCTACAATCACCTAAAACTAGCACCTACCTACAACAAAACATAAAAATGCCTCCTTTGCCTCCACGAAAAATTAGCCATCATAACCTACCCAACACAAAATACCTTACTAAATAAAAAATTGTGAAATTCTTTCAAAATGTAGGAACGAGAGCAAACACCTTCTCTCACACTTCGACTCATACACATGACCAACCTAACACCTCCAATAAAAAAAATCAAACGATACCACACCACACCTGAAGTACCGTAAGTACCATTTTCCTCCACCACCTATCACACCCGCCATATTATACGTACCCCTTCTCCATTAACCCCCATACTCTTCTCCATACACCTCCACTATCTGTTAAATTTATATTTTTATAAGCGTTAATAATATGCCTGAATCCTGTACATTCATCTTATCTACCATATTACCCTCTATCTTTTACTACAATAGCGTATAAGTCATACAACGTTAATACAAACCAGATAACTATTAAAAATAACCATCACAACCCCCCAACTATTAACCATACCTCCCAAACCCACTATCTATTTGCTTAATTTTATAATGACAACACTTTGCTCTTCACTTATAATCATCATCGTACATAAAAATGATAAGGCTTGGAAACTGGCGGACGAGTGGATACCATCCAAACGACAATATTTCTAAGAACAGCCAGAATCCTGAGACGAGTCCTGGAGACTTGAGGAGACTGCTGTCACTCAAATTCCAGGGAAAAACCATCAGTTAACACTGATGTGAAAAACTCTAAAGGAGTAAATAATAATAATAATAATAATAATAATAATAATAACTATTATTGTAACCCCTACATTATTTTCATTATGTACGTAATATCACAGATAACTAGAGTATACATAATATATACGCAACATTTCATCATATTATCATTATATTCTAGCCTAAATCTCTTCCGTACATATAATACCAACATTGCACTATATTCCATAGTATATTGCATACAATATATCCCTGCTCCTTGATATTCATTGTGATTCGGTTCCGCCATACTATACCCGCTTAAATACGCTTACGAATCAAATCTTTATTTGTTTCCCTCGACATGCAATGACGCTGTTTTGTTCCTTAATTATAATCAGCAACACGTACAGAAATGAATAAAGAATCTTTCCCCACGATAATGTAGCAACATAAGATACATTGACGACTAACATCCGGTAAAAACAACGTGCTTCGCATGTACCTTCACATACACATACACTATTTACCACTCACACATACACACACAACAATACGCAACTATAATCCACACAAACCCATACACACTAACACATACGCACACACATACACACATACTAAGACACACACACACACACATGCAATCACACGTAAAGATTCCTACAAAATCCCAACGGTTTTTGACTGCAATTTTTTTTTTTCGATTCATTTCATTTTGTTAACTGCATGATGATTGTTGTTTTGTAAAAACTCTATGAAACCCAGGGGTCGCAGACCAAATTCCATGGCATTATATATATATATATATATATATATATATATATACATTTATAAATCAGATTCTCACTCATTCCCTACAACTTGCAGCGATGATAATTTGTCCCACTGTCAACGAAACAAATGTATACACATTCGTTACCCAAATTCCGCTATAACCAACGCTTTAAGTTCCTGGCCTGACTTAACTTAAAAACACACATCCACACGCTCACACATACACCCACACCCATATACACACACATACTTACAACCACACACAAACGAAATCTTAACGGCTTTTTGTCTGTATTTTGTCGCATTTTCGATTTTCAATTTCATTCCATCTTCTTAACTGCCTGATACCATTTACCCAACCCCTCCGCTCGGGCGGGATATGACACAAGGTCAATTTTTAAGCGGAGTTTAACAGGTTTGAATTCAGGGTTTTCCTTCTCCTAGACTAGTTGCCTCACCAAGGCTGAAGAACCTAGTCTGTCCTACTATTTACCCATAGCTGCCTGATGAATGTTGTTATAAACTTCAAGAAACCTTAGGGCGCAGAACAATATTTTCCATGGATTAAATATATATATAATATATATATATTTATCTATCATCATTATTATTATTATAATAGCTCTATCATTGATATTGAGCACTCTCCATATTATATTGCACTTGGTTCGACACATAACAACATAGGGATTTATTGACGACCAACACTCTCATAATATATATATATATATATATATATGAAAAATAAATGTACAAGTGGATAAACCAAACACAGACAATAGATTCCCAGTTTATCAAGTTTTCCATTTGTTTTTCCTCATCTCGTCGGATTTACAAAATCAACCATTTCTCCATATATATATATATATATATATATATATATATATATATTGTTGAAAATAACAGTGGAGGATTTGGTATTTATCATTTTATTACACTTTTACTGGTAAGCGAGATGCCACAGCAGCAGTGGAAACTTTTAAAAATCTCTTATGGTCTAGTCTGAGTACGTGTTTTTTCGAGCACAGACAAAATCCTGAACTTTTCAGAACTCGGGAGTACTCAAATCCTTGATAATGCTCAAGGATGTTCGAAAGTACCCGGATTCGGATGCCCCTAATAAAGATTTTGGACTGTTTTTAAACTTCCTTCAAGAACAGTTGTGATAACTCGTTCGCCAAGAAAAAGTAAATAAAAAACTAAACTCTTGTCTGCTCTTTTTAACAAAATATGCCTACAAGAGAATATGCAGTTTAAGTACACATTATATATATATATATATATATATATATATATATATATATATATATATATATATATATCGAATACGTTTTCCTTGGTTTTCATTTTCATTTTCTTTTAGAAGAATACCTTTGACAAAGCATTTAAAATCTACAAGAGTTAGCGGAAACTAATGAGTTGTGTAGAAAAGACTTCAGCTTCGTTAGATAAAAGAAAAAGAAAAAAGAAAAAAGTTTCTAAATTTATTTAAGAAAAACTTTTGAAAATTTTGAAGTTGAAGATAGTAAATTAAGAAGCATAGAAATGAGAACAAGTCATTTGATCCATTTGATTAAAGCACTAACAGAAGAAGAAAAATGTTAAAGTAATGAAAAACGAAAGCCAAATAAAAATATGGCTTGGTTCAATTACTGTCTTTTGATTTTCAGCCGAAGGGCATTTAGTATTTCTGGACATCATCACAACATTAGCAAAGTCAAATGCAATCAAGCTCTCCTCCTTATATTTTTTTCTTATTATGCTTGTCATTCTTTTTTTTTTTTTTTCTTTATTTTGTTTCTGCTTCGTTATTCTTCCAGCCAAATGACGAAGGCAGACGACGGAGGTCGGCTAACAACAAGGGAGATAATTATGGCATGTCACTGGCACATCGATGAAATATAAGAACAGAACAACAAATGGAAAATACTATGACAAATGATTAGATCTGAAGTGAAACATGCTTCTGGTGAACTTCTTTTGTTTTTTTTACTCTCTCCCCGTCTTAAATTCATTAATGAACAAGACATATAACCTCGGGATATTGGATGTCGGTTATTTTCAATACTGCAGGTTTTTGTACATGAACTTTAGTCGAACAGACAAAAAAGAAGACTGCCCTCTCTAGAAACGATGTCTGTTTATTGTTTGGTTTGCATTCTTTGTTTAATGGTATATCAACCCTTGTGGGTTATTTAATGCTAAAGCCATCCTCATAGCAATGGTGTAGTGGTACAATTTAACCTGTTGCTGGAGGGGTAAATGAGATTCATTCCTTTCCCAATGGAATTAGTCCGCAACTGGAGTTCGAACTCACTTGGTACGATGTTGCTGTTCAGCATATTGGCCACTACCCCACGGACACTCCTCCATGTCAGTTTTTGCTATAGATACAAAATCAATGCAATCTCATTAATAAACAATATAGTCTAGACCTTGATGTAGCTTACGGTGTTTACTTGTATATCCCAAACATACTAAAACCCCATAAATTATTTATATATATATTTTTTTTAACTGGAGGAATTAATATTGAGAATTGAATTACCATGACCAGAAAATCCGGCGAACACCTACACACGACATACGAAAACACTGGACCGCTGTTTCGACCTTATTAGATATCATCAGCAGTGTATACCGTGATCTCGACCACTGGAGATCGAGCCAGCGACTACAGAATGCAGTGCCGAAACTCTACGACTGAGCCATCCGTTCATATCGAACACAAGTGACGCCAAATTAACTAGACATGGTAAATGCGCGGCCAATTAACCTAAATGTGTCTTGCAAGTTACATTCGTACTCTTTGCAGAGGACGCAGTCACCCACCAGGGCGACGATGATATCTAATAAGGTCGAAACAGCTGTCGTCCAGTGTTCCCGAATGTCATGCGTAGGTGTTCGCCCGATTTTCTGATCATGGTAATTCAATTCCCATAACTGATTCACTGATACATAATAGGATTGATGATATTGCAACTACAAATATTATTGAATAAGTACGCTTGGGAGGCAAAATTTATTTTTTTAACAAACAAAACCGTATCCTAGACTCAGTCTAATTTTCAGTTAATCTAACTCAATGTATTTTTATATTGTAGAGCTAATGCCTAAACAAAGAGTTGTAGTTAAGATAAAGACATTTTTACGTAACAATTTTTAGTATGTATAATATTTCTTCATATTTTATACACATTTCAAATGTTGCATATTGACCTACGACCCGGCCGGGCTGTCAAAATAGGAAATGCACCAGTGTAAATAACAGGTGCATCTGGTCGAGGAATATCAGAATTATAACCTTGACCGTGGATGGGTTGAATTAGTGCAATTGTGACGCCTACAAGGAGAAGGGGGCGTTGAACTATTATATAACTCGGTGAAGACAGGAAGTTAGTTAGTTTGGAGACCAGACCAGTTGGAGAAAAGATGCGCTAGAGAAAGCCAGTACCCGGCAGAAGGGGCCTCGGGACCCCCGATTGAGTGTTTGGAGATCAGACCAGTTGGTGAGAAGAGGCTGGACCCCAGGCCCCCGGTTGAGCAGCCCAGGAGAACGGGAAAGAAACGCAGTTATGGCCAATAGAGTGGGGGTCAATATGTTGCAGTTCTGTTCGGTCTCCACCTCCCTCTCACACACAACCCTTTCAATGAATATTTAGAATATTTAGGCGTAGTAACAGGCATAGTAAGTAAAAAAAAGCATTGTCTAACTTCATTATCATCATCATCCTCATGTCGTGCTGCTAGCACGGATTTCCCTAATTCTCTCACGCCACTCGTCTTTACCGTCCATTGCTCCTGGCAGTTCTTCCAGGCTACATCCTGTATCAGTACAGAGCTGTTGTAGATAGGTTCTAGCTGGTCACCCAACCCTTGCTCGTCCGTGTGAAGGGGTTCAAATCGCTTATGAGTTTGTCTTTACTTCTCCAGCAGTGTCCTGCATGTCTGGTTCGTCTAATTTGGATGTTTTTTCGTGATGGGTGGTAGGTGGCCGTACAGCTGCCGTTTTGTGAGGTGTTGCCTCCAGGACTTTTTCAATGCAGTTCGTTGGATTCTTGTGTAATTGCCGTCAAGTTTTTTTCAATACGCTTAGTCAGCGTCTACGTGGTGCATCCATATAGCAGTACTGACACGAGTGCTGCTTGGAAAAAAACTCCTTTTTATTTTATCGGATCGGTCTGACTTCCATATGACCGATAAGCTTATTGATAGCTGTCCATGTCTTTGCCAGTCGCAAACAAAACAGAATACAATTGCTGTCTGGCTGAGGAAATCTTAATAAATGCACTTTAATTTATAGTATTTTTCAATCGCACTTGTGTTTATATAGGGTTTTATAGAAATACCTCACATATTTTAAAATGTTTTCTGTGTGATGAGAGTGGTAACGGTAGCACCATTTTGCTAATATCTTATCATTCTTTGTCAGATGCGATCAGTTACGATCCTAGGTTGGACTGGTGCACATGGTGCATTTGCTGTTGAAACTCTTTTTAAGACAGATGAATCTGTAATAGCAACCCAAAGAATTTTTCGTGCTCATTTCATGTTACGTCAAAATTATGTTGTTCTAGACAGAGACGAAAATTTCCAAGGTACAGATTATCGATTATATAAAAATGACCTAGAAGACTAAATCGCTCGAATTCCAGAAAATATCCAGATAATGAGACAGTCTGATGTGCAATCTCATAAAATATTTGTCTAAATTTCTTAGATGAAACTTGCTAATTCTTATCTCCAAGAATGATTGTACCCGGTCATGGTTAACACATTTAGAATCATCTGTGTCGGCTTCCGATTTCGATATGGAACACCTAATGAAGGCTGAAGGACGTATCGGCCGAAACATTATGAGTATAACAAAGGAGATGTACTCAATGGTCCAAATATTCTCAGTGATAAAAATCTCGTACACGTTCAGCTAGTAGATATACTTCTGCTTTGAGACAACAGATGGTAAAAAATTTGCTAGAAGGATCTACAATTGCCCCTTGCCTAAGTTTACTTTCACAATATAGATGACAGTTTAAAATGTAAGAGGTGTTTCTACCCGACACCGTATTTGCTGGCTCGGTTTGGTTTCTTTATTTAATGGCATATCAACCTTCGTGGGTTATCAAATGCCAAAGTCATTCTTGTGAAAGAACAGTTGTGGTAATTGTTTAATGCGCAGTTGCAGGGATACATGGGTTCATGACTTTCTCATAGGTATTAGTTCGAAAGGGAATTTAATAGCCTGACTGGAGTTTGAAATTGCTTTGTATGATCACTCCAGCCATTACGTCATGACAACTCCGTTATCTTGTATTCCCCAGTTTTATATGAATTCTTTTTAACGATTAATTCATGACTAGAGTTCATTTTAAAAAGGTGTTGCACGCGTCTGCGTTTGAGTAATTAACACGTGCGAAAGACGGTGGTTAGTTGGTTATTTTTACGGCATAGAAACCTTATGTTGGTTTATTTTCTTTATGGTAATCAGTTTAACAATCAAAGTCTCCAATTAAATATGGCAAAAAATATCTTAAAAAGTATCTTAAAAATCATTTAAAACACAATTAAAAAAGTGAAGTAAAGTTGGCGACCGTAGTCGAGGGCGACTAGAAGGCTCCCTTTTCATTAGCTACTACACCAAGTGTAGGAGAGGGCGCTACTCTTTTCCCTGGAATGCTCCACTTTACCCTTGATATGTACCTTATATTGCTGCGAGTTAAGCAAGGCGGTATCAAGTACCGTTTTTAAAGTCTTTGGTATGACATGACCTGGGATTGAACCCAGGTCTCCCGGGCCATTGTCAAACACTCTATCCACTTGGATAATGAGCCGACCAAACACTCCATACGGAGTTGCAATATCAATGTTTAAAGATCCAATCAACGAAAAAATCCACAATGATTTTGAATAAGTAAACGTTTCAAATCATCATCATTATCATCATTGAGGCATGTTGACAGCTCACATTCCTTTTACTCTCCCTTGCTATCCATCCCTATATCTGATTGGAACGAATGAAATTTCCGATTTTCTTTAATGTTTTTGACAACATTTATAAAAGTATTGCCTCTTTTTATCGTTTAAGAATGATACAATGAGTAATCTTTATCTTTTTCTTTCAGATCATAAGAATATTATTTGTAATCTTCTTCACTATTCACCTCTATGTTCGTCCCATCTAAAGAACGCATGAGACGTGTTTTATTCGATAAGTTTCATAAAGGTGTCAAAGCAAGTACACCAGCTAAATCCATTCTGAGCACCTATAAAGATTATGCATTGAATGAAAGAAGTTGCAGGAGGTGTTTTTCCCGTTTTCGAAGAGGGGATTTCAGTCTAAAGGACGATCCTTCTTAGTCAACTGAGATGGAATCATCTTCCATTTTCATAATGCACGTCCTCACACAGCTTTGTTGACTAAAGATCTTTTAGAGGAGCTTGGGAAAAATTTCTTCATCCTCCATTTTCTCCTGACCTTGCTTCATTTGATGATCCCTTGTTTAGCAGATTTCAGAATCATTTCGATGATCTTAGGTTGACATCAACAAAACAGGTTGAACAGGAGTTGGTTTTGCATAAAAACCTAAAGAATTTTCTCAAGTGTGGCATCTGTAAGCTTGTTAATAGATGGGATGATGTTCCAGGAAGCAACGAGGGTTATGTTAAGGATGAAATATTTTTATTGGTATAAATCTTATCATAGATAATAGATCCTCTCCAGTTGTTCCAATCTGATATATATATATATATATATACGCCAGATCAATTTAGAGCAGAGACTACATTGGATGTTAATCTTCATTTTTAGTGTGCAGTTTGTGATTTAGTTAGATAGCAATTACGAATCATATATATATATATATATCCATTTAACTGTGGGTAATCAGATTGGAACGACTTGACAGTATGCATTAAAGGTATATATATACATACATATATATATATATATATGTGTGTGTGTGTGTGTGTGTGTGTGTGAGTATTTTTTTTGTTGTTTTTAGTCGAAAAAGAGAAAAAAGTAAACATTTCAAAATGAATAGGTGCACAAGGAGATTTGTTTCTTTTTAGAATTATTTATTTCGTTCTTACATTCGTGTATGTTTCCAGCTTGTTGTTTTCGCCAGTAACCTATTTGGCACAAGGCTATATGAATGTGGCACCCAATGAGACTCGAACTCAC
Organism: Sepioteuthis lessoniana; assembly: GCA_963585895.1. Lineage (NCBI taxonomy): Eukaryota > Metazoa > Mollusca > Cephalopoda > Myopsida > Loliginidae > Sepioteuthis > Sepioteuthis lessoniana. The sequence goes on from OY757942.1 coordinate 7,807,755, forward strand.
TCGTGTAGGTTTATAATTAACAACTCGCAACCGATGGATCAATAAAAATATTAAATGTAATATCGATACGTAGCGAGATCGATGGAATTGAGTTTGTGATTCATCAAAAAGACCTTAAAAGCCAGACAAAAATGATAGTCGCTGAAGACTGAAAAAAAATGAAATAAATAATTTTTGATGAGGGTAATTAGTCCTCAGCATGGTACCGTAACAATGGTCCTAATTTCTTAAAATCTATTATAATCATATTTACCCAACCCCTCCGCTCGGGAAGAATATGACACAAGGTCAATTTTTAAGCGGAGTTTACAGGTTTGAATCCAGAGTTTTCCTTCTCCTAGACTAGTTGCCTAACTAAGGCTGAAGAACCTAGTCTGCCCTACTATTTACCCATAGCTGGAGGGAGAATAATTGGATTCATACCTTTCACAAGGGTATTAGTGCTATGTGAAATGCAATCAGTCTTGTTCAGGATTTGAACTCGTGTCGGCGTGTCCATTTCTTACGACGATAACCATTACACCATGGGCACCTAAAAAAAAATCTATTATAATGAATGTTTTAAAACCGGTGCCGCTGTCTTTTTTTACGACTAGTATTAAAAAAAAGAAAAAAAGTTGAAATCCTCCGCTTGGTCCAACAAGTTTATCTATTAAATTTGATTAACCTACATCTACATCTTTACTTAGATTAATGGTTAGTGCTCTAATCTAGCTGACCCTTGCAAGTGAGTTTGAATCTCACTGGGAGCTTCATATTTCTGAGCTTAGTATATGATTACTTTTATCCGTTTTACTGTACCTCATACATTTGTAAGATTTATGCACTAAACTGGAAAACGAAATAGCTGACACATGAAGGAATGGATGCTTGATTGAGGTTTTGGCATAACATTATCATTTCAACTGTTCATTAATGTATATTCTCCTATGTTTTTTTTATAAGTAGAGGAATTATATTGTGAATTGAATTACCATGACCAGAAAATCCGCCGAACACTTACCCACGACATATGGAAACACTGGACAACTGTTTCGACCTTATTAAGTCTCATCAGCAGTGTATACCGTGATCGAACCAGCGACTACAGATTTCAGAGCCGAAAATCTACAACTGAGCCATCAGTTCATATCGCACACAAGTGACGCCAAATTAACTTGTCATTGTAATTGGCTAAATGTGTCTTGCAAGTTACATCCGTACTCTTTACAGAGGACACGGTCACCTCCAGGGCCACGTCTTCCCAAGAGGATTAGAAATACGCATCCGCGTAATTATTATGACCTCAAGGGCAAGGAAACAGATGTACATTTTCTTTTTTTTATTATAAGTAGAGGAATTATATTTTGAATTGAATTACCATGATCAGAAAATCCGGCAAACTCCTACGTATTAAATACTGAAACACTGGACAGCTGTTTCAACCTAATTAGTTCTCATCAGCAGTATACTACAATGATTAGTTAATTCGCAGTCCGTTTTGTGCTATATGAACTGGTGGCCCAGTCGAAGAGTTTCGGCTCTGTGATCGCTGGTTCGATCTCCAGTTGTAGAGATCACGGTATACCCTACTGATGAGGCATAATACGGTCGAATCAGTTGTCCAATGTTTCCGTATGTCGTCCGTAAGGTTTCGCCTGATTTTCAGGTCATGATAATTCGTTGGTAAATAATGCAGTCTATTGATTTCAGTGTTACCATATGACTAATATTGTATTCATTTTCTAAGCTTAAATTATTTTGGCACAAGGTCTCTAGGACGCAGCAGCCACAAGCAATCGAACTAATTTGCTCGTTAACCATTGCACTACGCCAAAATTGTAAGAGAAGAATTTAACTGAGCGAAAACTTTACAATGTTACCCTCAGGTTTCTGCCTTCTTGGAACCACAAAGGAACTCGTATTTCCATTTTATTAGATGGACGGAGACATGGCCGTTCGATCCTGTGATTGTGTACATTTAATCAAATTCAATGATTTCCTTGATTAGTCGATTGATTTCAACGGCATGATAACTTATCGAGGGTTATTTTATGCCTGGAGGTTAGTGAAACGCGTTTTTTTTACCATCATATTTATTTTATTTGTGTGGTTGTTTCTGAAGGGTTTTTTGTATACAATTATATGATATCAAGTATTTCTATTTAAAACAAATGATTTGCATACAGTTAGTTTCAAGTATTCCTCTCTAATACGAATAATTCATAAACAATTATATGATTTCAAATAATTATTTCAGTAAATGGCGTGTGACTTAATGCCAAATCCTATATATATATATATGTATATATACATAAATATATGATTTGTTGCGTTTGGTTTGGTTTGGTGGCACATCAAACATTGTTGGTTATTTAATACCAAATTCATGTTTATACATTTAAACAATTCTATTTGAAATAATTCAATTTAGGATAAGTAGTAATTTACAAACCTCTTTACCCCGATGTAGCACAAGGCTGAATGAATAGGGCACCTAATGAGACTCGAAATCACTTTTGCAGGTTTGCTAGTCAAGCTTGCTAACCATTACACTACCTGAGGTGCCCTCAGTTTAATATAAGTATAGTTTTTTGTTTACAAACAGTTAAATGTCAAAACAGTTCTACTTCAAAGAATTCAGTTGGGCATATGTACAAAGTTTAGTTCAATTTGACTAATAGATAAGACCCTATCAAGGGTTACTACTCCGGGCCAAAGTGAACCTGAGAGCGACGTCAATAAAGGGCTTCTCCTCATTCACTAAAGCACCAGTATTATGGGAGCCTCACCATTAGATTGTTTAGTGTCATACCAGGACATTCATTGTTGTTGTTTGGGGGTGGGCTTACCCCTCTACAGAGATACAGTCGATATATTCTGCAGCCTCTGGCAACTGGGCCATATATGATTTGTAAGCAAATTGTTCGTAGGTAGTATCATTTTTAAACGAGCCAGAACTCATCTATTTGCATACAGTTAAATGGTTTCAAGTATTTTAATCCAACACAAATAATTCTATTTGATATTAATCATTTGTTTTTACACAGTTAAGCAGTTTTAAGTATTGCTTTTTAACATTATTAATTCTATTTATCAAGTATTCCTATCTAATACAAACAATTTGTACACGGTTTCAAATATCTAATGTTTTTAATCCTTTGTAACAGATTAAAGTGATCCGTTTAACTAACAGGTAGTACCCTATCAGGTAATACCGTTTTTAGGCAGAGTGGACCTGGGAGTAATGATAATGAAGTGGTATTCCACACTCCCCAAACTACAACACTGGAGCCTAGCTATCAGATATAGTTTAGTTTTATATCTGGGACACGTCTTTTTGGTGGGCGGTAGTCATTTCCTTGTCGAGACCAGAAGGCTGAAAAATATCACCCTCTCAAAACTTTAACAGTTGGACTGAACGTTGATTCCGCGAGACGTCTAAGTGATAAATTACTGTAAAAAAGCGAAAATTGTTCTTATTAAGTTTTAAAATCGTCTTCTTGTTGTTTTCCCCCTTTGGTTAAAACACAAGTGGCATATCATATTCAATATCAAGAAAAAGGCATGAACAATTTCATACGGTTTTTGCAACGGGCCTCGAATACGCTGTCTGTATCCCGCACAGAAGGGTGAGACTTTTAAAAAAAAGGGCTATGTCCTAGGTATGACACTAAACTGGATCTGATGGTGAAGCTCCAGTTCTGGAAATCTTCGGAATAAAAAGTATCCCTTCATTGCCATTACTCCCAGGTCCACTCAAACCCGAAGTGGTAGAACCTGCTAAGGTTGGTTGGTTGTTTCGGTTTTATGGCATCTCAACCTTTGTAGGTTATCTAACGCCAAATCCATTTTTATACAAATAGTTATATTTCAAACAATTCAGTTTAGCATGATTATACAGTTTAATTGTTAAAAACAGTTCTATTTCAAACTATTCAGTTTATTCAAACAATTCTTATTCACCTAATTCAGTTTACTATCAGTACAGATATTGTTTACGCTCAGTTAAATGTCCAAACAGTTCTATATCAAACAATTCAGTTAATGTAAGTACAGCTTCAATGTAAAAAATTGTTCCATTTCAAACAATTCATTTTAGCATAAGCACGCGGTTTAAATGTAAATCCAGTTTATTTGTCAAAAACATTTCTATTTCAAGCAATTCAGTTTAGTCAAACAGTTTTGATTCAAACAATTCAGTTTCGCATAAGTTTGCAGTTAGTTCGATTTAACCTAATGATAGGGCCCTTATCAGGTGCTACCATTCCGGGCCAGAGTGGACCTGGGAGTGATGGCAATGAAGGGATACTCCACATTCCCCAAAGAATTTATTTATTTTATTCTTTCATCATGAATATCAACAAATTGTTGTGCTACACACAGAGAGAGAGAGAGAGAGAGAGAGAGAGAGAGAGAGAGAGAGAGAGAGAGTCATATATATATGTGTGTGTGTGTGTGTGTGTATGTGTGTGTGTGTGTGTGTATTTTTTGTTTCATTACTATTTAGCGCGGCACATACACATACACACACATGCACGCATCAATGCACTTACCAATTCAAAAACTAACAAAACACACACACACACACACACAACCACACATATTTGTGATGCGTATGTAATATCTTGTAATTCAATGTTCTAAGGAACTCAATGAGAATTTCAGTGTATTTGTTCTTTTGTGTGTTTGTGTGCGTGTTTTTGTTTTGTTTTGTTTTTGTTTTTTTATCTTGAAGGTCAAAAGAATATATCCGGGATTTGCTTGAAATCTACAAGGCTGTTTTTGTGGAGGATAAATAAATGTCAACATTTTCTTGTTTTGCTTGTTTTTATTATTTTATTTTATTTTATTTTGTTTTGTTTCTTCTTTTACTGAATTAATCCTTTTTCTGAAATCGGAGTTCTTTTGCTTGATCTATCTATCTATCTATCTATCTCAGTCTTTTCAGATCTATCTATCTATCTATCTATCTAAGCATGTTAATATATATCTATCAAGACCAAGCAAACATTCTCTGTGTTTACAGAGGAAAAGTTTCCTGCTGTCTCTCTCTCTCTCTATATATATATATATATATATACTCCTCTATCCCCATAGGGTTGAGTTCTCTGGCGAAGGAGTAATCGTGTTGCCATTAGCGTTCATTGCAAGCCTCTTCGTATTTGAATTGAGGTCTCGGCAGCCGTTGAACGGATGTATGTAAACAATAGTAATCGTGATTCATAACCGTTTAAAAATTTACTTCACAGCTAATGGCTACTCATGGCTAAATGGTTAGAAGCTTTGGCTTGGCGTTTGAGTCAAACCGGGTTTCGATCCCAGCTATGGGTAGCTACTGTCTAGCCACACTGATGAGTTCTGAGAGAACGAAACAGATCTGTCTGAGGATGACTACATATATATATATATGTATATATATATATATATCTAATTTAGGTTGGCCGACCGTAGTCGAGGGTGACACTGAGGCTCTCTTTTCAATTGCAACTACACCAAGTTGGAGAGGAGAGCGCTACTCCTTTCCATGGATTGCTCCACTTTACCCTTGATCCGTCCTTTATAAGCAAGGAAGCCTCAAGAACCATTTTTGAGTCTTATGACTCGATCTGGGATTGAATACCGGTCTCCTGAGCCATTGGTGAACTGTCTATATTATTATTATTATTAGTTACCTGAACCCATACGACTTATTTTGATTATTATTATAATAAGCTACTTGAATCTACATATATGCCTTATAATAGTGAGTGTTCAGCAAGGCTGCAAGAAGTGCCATTTTTGAGCCTTTAGTATGAGTCGACCTAGGATTGAACCCCGGTCTCTCGGCCATTGACGAACACTCTATCCACTGAGCCAATAGCCCGAGGAATACGTCCAATCGATTTCTATACCAGGTTACCCCTCTGCATGGGATACAGTAAACGTATCTTATGTCCAGCCGACAGGGTGACTGAGAGAATGTAGACTTGGCTGAAAAAAAAAATAAGAAAAAGAGGTTATTTTTGTGTCATACTCGTCGTAAAGTTTATACTCTCTCATCTTCACGGGTTAAATAGCGTTGGGAAAGGAAAACTATGAACTGAAATCTAAAAGCTGGCATTACAAAAAGGAAGGAGAAAGTCAAATAGGAAAGAGTTCTATTTTTTATTCTTTTTCTTTCTGATGCATTGAAAATTGTTTAATAGATGAGAACATCTGGTCGGAGACAAAAGTTTTGGAAATCTGGAGAGTGTGGAGTTCTCAGTCATAGGCATTACTCCCAGATCCATTCTGTCCTTAAGTGGTTGTACCCATTAGTGTCCCATCTACGAGTCAAAATGATCTATTTAAAAAGTATTCCGATTTGATTAGTGTTTTACTCCCTATATAATGGACTCGCCCTCCTCCATAAATACACATAAACGGAGCGTCAAAGGGAGCTGGCCAAACTCCACTGTTTGGTACACCTCTTCAGTTTTTGGGTCGCACTTTGGCCTGCCGTGTTGTCAGCGGCACGGATCTGGCTGGGTGTGCTTCGGCAATGGAGATGCCTCTGGCCTCTGGGGGCCGTACACCCTAGCTTTAACCTTCTTCGAAGGGGTTAGGTTAAATCCCTGGCGCCTGAGGCGTCCCTCTTTAGGGAAATGCCGACGGGGCCCGAGGTCTTTTTAAAAATGGAGGACGCGTGTGGGTTCCGGCCCTGCGCCAGGACCCACCTTAAAAAAGGCCTTGTGCCGCACTTGCTCGTTCGGTGTGGCGTGCAACAAATACCGCGGACCAAACCCACGTGACATAATCACGTGTGAAACCACTAGCATAGTGGACGTATAGTCACTATCCCACTGGACTCTCAGCTTCCTATCAGCTAACAACTGTTTAACCAGGTTCACTTGTATCTTATTTCTGTTACTTGAATATATATTTTTTTCTATCCACCCTTTTTGTGTTCCCCGTGTCTTTCTTTTGTCAGCATCACAACAATTAGAGCATGTGCAAAAAACGCTGAAGAAACAACTAAATAAAAAATGTAAATATAAATGGTCAATGAATGTGTTTCCCTAACCTCTAAGTACAGAATAAACCTTGAAGAGTTGACGTGCTGTAAAAATCAATTAATCGATCAAATAACAAACCAACGTTTGAATGAAGAAACTGTACTACAAGAATGACACGGTGATCTTTTTCTGGAACATTCAAGGAGCTGTTCAGATTTTGATCTATTTAAGAGTATATATTTACTCAACATTACTGCTATAAGCAGGGTGTGACACAAGGTCAGCTTTTAAGGGGATTTTGACCGATTTGAATTCCGACTTTTATTTCTCTAAAACAAGTAGCCATACCTAGGTTAAAGAGCTCAGTCTGTCCAACTATTCATCTCTAACTGGAGAGAGAGTTGTTGGATACATACATTTCCCCACAGTATTAGTAGTATGCGAAATACAAACAGCCTTTACAGGATTTGAACTCGGACCGTCGTGCCCCTTTTTCTACGACGATAACCATTACAAGACGTGTGTCGATTTTACTTAGTATGTTTTCTCTCGTTGACTTGTGTCCTTTAAGTATTTCACTCTTATGTCGTCGTTTCTTTTTGTTTTTATTGCAGTATTTTTGTGTCGGCTTCAAATGGACAGAGGTGAAGTGAGTTTGAAGAAAAAAAAAAAAAAAAGAAAAAAGACATGAAAAAATTACAACGGGTGGAAATGGTAATTCTCGTTGCAGATCTGGAATAAATGGCAACGGCCGATTTCGTGACATTCAGAAAGTTTCCAGACATCCACTGACTTCCGGTTCCGTTTGCCAACGTGACATTTCCTCGACATAAGCACGTAACAAAATGCAAAGAAGAGTGGGGGGGGGTTCTAAGAGATAAGCATGAGAGAGAGAGAGAGAGGGGGGAATGAGAAGGAAGAGGAAAGAGTGAAATAGGAAGAGAAAAAGTACAAGTAATAGGAAAGAGAAGCATAGAAAGAAAAAAAGTAATTATAAAAAGATTAAAAAGAAGAAAACGGAGAAAAAGAAAGAAAGAGAAAGAAAGAAAATGGCGAAGAAAGAAAGAAAGAAAGAAAGAAAGAGAAACGGTGAGAAAACAGGAAAAAAAAAGAAAAATAGAGGAAAAAACAACGAGGGAACAAAAAGACAGCATTAAAATCTGCGTGTGTGTGTATGTGTGTGTGTGTGTTTGTGTGTGTGGGAGAGAGAGAGAGAGAGAGAGAGAGATAGTGTATGTGTGAGTGAATGAGCGAGAAAGAAAAAATAGAGAGAAAAGGTGTAAGGAAGCAGAGGAAAAAAGAGAAAAAAAAGAGGAAAAATGAGAAAAATATAGAAAAAAGAAAGAAAGAAAGAAAGAAAGAAAGAAAGAAAGAAAGAGAAAAGAAAAATGGAGAAAAATAGATGGAAAAATATGTAAGTAAATAGAGAAATAAAAGAGAGTTTAATAGAAAAAAAGACTGAGACAAAAAGGAACTAGTGAAAAAGATGAAAAAGAAAAAAAAAGAAAAGAAAAAGAAAAGAAAAAGAAAAAAAGAAAAGAGAGAAATTTAAAGAAAAAAAAGAAAGAAAGAAATGAAGGAATTTTCTCTAATAGCGATATTGATCAGAGTTGAATGGTTAATACTTTTAACATTTTGTTTTCTTTATTTTTCTAAGATTTAATTCTTTATTTAGACGAATTCGAAACATTTAAAAGCCAATTTCTATCAGTGACTTACTTTGCAGATACACCTTAATTTCAACTTTTCAATGCACTCCAAAGTTTTTTCAATACCAGCCGAAGGTTTTCATACCAATCACTGGCTGCTGTCATCGATTAACTGTTCTGTCATCGTCATTACTTGTCGGTGTCATAGAAAATAGTATCGATCCCAACTGGCAGCAAATAGTTTTGTCTTTTACAAGAAGAAAAAAAAATCAATTCTCTCGATTTGTTTGAATGTAACTGCATAGCAATTAGATGTGTATCTTCGTCACAGCAGCTCAAATTCAGAGATTTATTGATTTAAACATTTTTGTTTTTGGTCAGATTGTTTGTCTGCAGTGTAATTATATTACTTCTTCAGCTAGAAGAAACACCCATGAAGTTAATTAGTAAAGTTTAATTAAATATGAATAATCATTTCTGTAAGAAAATGCGTCATTTTCTAATGAAGTCTGTACTATTGCCGGTGACCGGTTTTCTGTGATGAAAATCGTTTATTTTTCTTCTGTAAACTAATTCCAAACAATGCAGTATTTACATTTGTAGAAAAGAATTCTGAAAAAATATATATTTTGCTTTTTTTTAAAAATCCCTTTATTTATTAAATGACACTTGTACATAAGAAATATATATATATATATACTAGAAAATACTTTAGAAATAATTCTACTATGAAAAAAGGGTTTGATATGATATATCTATGATATTTCATTGCATATACTTTTGCTATAAAAATGCATAGGGAAATTATATTATGAAATACATTGAAGTCGTTTTACTATAAAAATGAATTACAAAGCATTTTATGATGAAAATAAATTAGAATAGATTTTTTGCTATAAAAATGCATTGAAAATAATTTTACTTTACTATAAAAATGCATTGGAAATGATTTTTACTATAAAAATGCATTGGAAATGATTTTTACTATAAAAATGCATTGGAAATGATTTTAACTATAAAAATGCATTGGAAATGATTTTTACTATAAAAATGCATTGGAAATGATTTTTACTGTAAAAATGCATTGGAAATGATTTTTACTATAAAAATGCATAAGAAATAAAGTTTTACTATAAAAATGCATTGCAAATAAATTTTTACTCTAAAAATGCATTGGGAATGATTTTTACTCTAAAATGCATTGGAAATAAATTTTTACTATAAAATCCATTGGAAATGATTTTTACAATATTGGGAATTATCTTCATTTTGAAATACATTGAAACTGATTTTTATTATAAAGTGCAAAGGAAATTATTTTGACGATAAAAGAGTTTTGGAAATGATTATTATCATAAACATGTATTAGAAATTGTTTTTACAACAAAAATGCATTGGAAATGATTTTATTATAAAAATGCATTGGAAATGATTTTATTATAAAAATGCATTGGAAATGATTTTTATTATAAAAATGCATTGGAAATGATTTTTACGACAAAATGTATAAATTATTTTTTGTATGAAATGTACTGGAAATGATTTTTACCATAAACATTCGTTGGAAATGATTTTGCTATAAGAATTCAAGTTTTTTAGTGATGAAATGCATTTGAAATTATTTTGCTATAGAATGCATTGGAAAAGATGATTGCTATAAAAATGTATTGGAATTGATTTTTTCTGTAAAAATACATGGGAAATGCCAATTTCGTTGCTGTACAATGAACCGTTCGGCCATTTAAAGAGGATAGACAAACAAACTAATTGCAAATATTTGAATTGTTTTGATGTCATCACGGATCCTTAACGACAAATAAAACATAGTTTTAGATTCTGAGATATCACATCTACTCATTGTTATCTGAATCATGGAATTTTTCAGTATTATCAACTTATCTCCATGTGGCATTAGCATCCCAAAATAGAAGTCTGTGGTGGTTTTCTGGCATATCACAACGTATGTATGTTCGTTGATACTAACGATATTAGTGATTTTGTTTTGCAATTTGAATTTTTGAAAAAGATTCATTTTTGCAAGTTGGATTAAAAAAAAATGATTTATTTTTATGATTGCTTTTATATTCCTTTCGATGGCAGACAAAAAGGAAATATGATTCTTAAATCCCCAATTCCTTTATTAAATAACAGGAAATAAAATGTATATGATGTATATTCAAAGATTTCTTTAAATATACTAGAAATATATTCTTTTTTAAATTCTATTTGGAATGATGAATACTATTTGAAAAAAAATGGTCTATGAATAATTTTTACGATAAAGGTTAATTGCGAAAAAGAACATCAGAAAAAGTCATTGGAAATGATTTTTACTATAAAAATGCACTGGAAATGATTTTTATTTTGAAAATGCATTGGAAATGATTTTTTATTATAAAAATGCATTGGAAATGATTTTATTATAAAAATGCATTGGAAATGATTTTTACTATAAAATTGCATTGGAAATGATTTTTACTATAAAATTGCATTGGAAATGATTTTTACTATAAAAATGCATTGGAAATGATTTTTACTATAAAAATGCATTGGAAATGATTTTATTATAAAAATGCTTTGGAAATGATTTTTACTATAAAAATGCATTGGAAATGATTTTATTATAAAAATGCATTGGAAATGATTTTTACTGTAAAAATGCATTGGAAATGATTTTTACTGTAAAAATGCATTGGAAATGATTTTTACTATAAAAATGGATTGGAAATGATTTTTACTATAAAAATGCATTGGAAATGATTTTATTATAAAAATGCATTGGAAATGATTTTTACTATAAAAATGCATTTGAAATGATTTTTAATGTAAAAATGGATTGGAAATGATTTTTAATGTAAAATGCATTGGAAATGATTTTTACTGTAAAAATGCATTTGAAATGATTTTTACTGTAAAAATGGATTGGAAATGATTTTTACAATAAAAATGCATTGGAAATGATATTTACTACAAAAATGCATTGGAAATGATTTTTAATGTAAAATACATTGGAAATGATTTTTACTATAAAAATGCATTGGAAATGATTTTTACTGTAAAAATGGATTGGAAATGATTTTTACTATAAAAATGCATTGGAAATGATTTTTACTACAAAAATGCATTTGAAATGATTTTTACTGTAAAAATGGATTGGAAATGATTTTTACTATAAAAATGCATTGGAAATGATATTTACTACAAAAATGCATTGGAAATGATTTTATTATAAAAATGCATTGGAAATGATTTTTATTATAAAAATGCATTGGAAATGATTTTTACTATAAAAATGCATTGGAAATGATTTTATTATAAAAATGCAGTGGAAATGATTTTTACTGTAAAAATGCATTGGAAATGATTTTTACTGTAAAAATGCATTGGAAATGATTTTATTATAAAAATGCATTGGAAATGATTTTTAATATAAAAATGCACTGGAAATGATTTTTATTATAAAAATGCATTGGAAATGATTTTTACTATAAAAATGCATTGGAAATGATTTTTACTATAAAAATGCAGTGGAAATGATTTTATTATAAAAATGCATTGGAAATGATTTTTACTATAAAAATGCATTGGAAATGATTTTTACTATAAAAATGCAGTGGAAATGATTTTATTATAAAAATGCATTGGAAATGATTTTTACTATAAAAATGCATTGGAAATGATTTTATTATAAAAATGCATTGGAAATGATTTTTACTATAAAAATGCATTGGAAATGATTTTTACTATAAAAATACATTGGAAATGATTTTTACTATAAAAATGCATTGGAAATGATTTTACTTTACTATAAAAATGCATTGGAAATGATTTTAACTATAAAAATGCATTGGAAATGATTTTTACTATAAAAATGCAGTGGAAATGATTTTATTATAAAAATACATTGGAAATGATTTTATTATAAAAATGCATTGGAAATGATTTTTACTATAAAAATGCATTGGAAATGATTTTTACTATAAACATTCATTGCATTGGAGATGTTTTCTATTAAAAAATACATAGGAAATGATTTTTATAATAAAAATTCGTTGAAAAGGATTTTATAACAAAAATGTGTAGAGAAGTATTTACAATAAAAATGTATAGGAAATTATTTTTTCAGAAAAAGGGTTTGGAAATGAATTTACCATAAAATGCATTGGAAATTATTTTTGATAAAAACTCATTTGAAAAAAAATGTTTTATAATAATTCATAGCAAATAGATTTTTACTATAAAAATGCATTGAAAATGATTTTTTCTATAAAAATGCATTGAAAATGATTTTTACTATAAAAATGCATTGGAAATGATTTTTACTATAAAAATGCATTGGAAATGATTTTTATTATAAAAATGCACTGGAAATGATTTTTATTATAAAAATGCATTGGAAATGATTTTATTATAAAAATGCATTGGAAATGATTTTTACAATAAAAATGCATTGGAAATAGTTTTTACTATAAAAATGCCTGGGAAATGATTTTTACTATAAACATTCATTGCATTGGAGATGTTTTCTATTAAAAAATACATAGGAAATGATTTTTATAATAAAAATTCGTTGAAAAGGATTTTATAACAAAAATGTGTAGAGAAGTATTTACAATAAAAATGTATAGGAAATTATTTTTTCAGAAAAAGGGTTTGGAAATGAATTTACCATAAAATGCATTGGAAATTATTTTTGATAAAAACTCATTTGAAAAAAATGTTTTATAATAATTCATAGCAAATAGATTTTTTTATAAAAATGCATTGAAAATAATTTTACGATGAAAACCGCTAGAAAATGATTTTACTATAAATATACATTGAAAATGATTTTACTATAAAAATGAACTGGAAATAATTTTAACTATAAGAATGTATTAAAAATGATTTCAACTTTGAAAATCAATCGAAAATATTTTGCAATAGAAATAAAATGCATTGAAAATGATTTTACCATAAAATTCGATTAGAAATGAACATAACTCTAAAAACTGATTGGAAATTATTTACTTTAATAATACAAAGGAAATAGCATTCAATCTTTGTTGCTGAGTAAAAATTAACACCGAGCAGTTTACTTCCTGTCGTCTGCGCATGTCTATTTTGTATGTTATTTTGATTGCAACAGAGACCTTGTCGGAACATTTCGGTTCGGTTACTTTGTTAAATGGGATATCAATCTTTGTGGGTTATTCAATGCTTAAACCATACTTGTAGAAGAACATTAGTTGTTCTATTTAACCCTAGTTGTGAACTATAAGGGGAAGTTCGTGTCTTTCCCAAGGAAATTAATGGGACTGGAGTTTGAACTTGCTTCCTCCGATATCATAGTCCATCACGTTAACTACTAGGCTATAGAGATTCTCCTCTGGAATATTTTAATCGCACCGCCTTTTAACATACACTTGATTGTACCACAACTGTTCAAACCCAATTAAACTTAAGTTTTAACTTTTAATTATCACAAAGAAACATAAAAATATCAGCCGATGGGCATGAGATTTTTTTTGAGTACTGTTTAGCAGTTTTACATTGTTATGCATTTTCATATTGTGTATTTTATCTTGTTTTGCATTTTTCTGTTATTGTTCATTTTTATTTTGTGCCTTTTTATATAGTGAATTTTATGTTGCTGTGAATTTTATATTTTTCTTCATTTTTATTTTGTTGGGCATTTTATTTTGCTCTGAATTTTAATCTTGAGTCCCGTTTTTATGTCGTCATGGATTTCTATGTTTCTCGGTGTCTTCATGTTGTCATGGATTTTCACATTTCTATGCATTTTATCTGGTGCATTTTTGCTGCCATGAACTTTTTCTTGTTATAAATTTTTGTCTTGCTGCGGATTTTGATTTCGTGTATTTTTTTTTTCTGCGTTTTTATATTGTGCATTTTTATGTGGTCGTGTATTTTCCTTTTGTGTTGGCTATTTTTTTAAAATCTTGATTTACATTTTTATGCTGCATATATTTTTATCTTGTTGAGCGTTTTTATATTTTGGTGAATTTTTATGTGTTGTGACTTTTTTCCTGTTGTGCATTCTTATGTCGTATATTTTTGTTGTTGTGCATTTTTAATTTGTTGTGTCTTTTTATCTTGTGTTTTTTATGATGTTGTCCTTTTTATTTTGTTGTGCCTCTTTATGTTGCTGTGTCTTTTTATGTTGTGCGTCTTTTTGTGGTGTTGTACATTTTTATGTTGTGCATTTTTTGTTGTGTCTTTTTATGCTGTTGTGCATTTTTATTGTGCTTTGTCTTTTTATGTTGCTCTGTCTTTTTATGTTGTTGCGTCTTTTTATGGTGTTGTACCTTTTTATTTTGTGCATTTTTGTTGTGCCTTTTTATGCTGCTGTGCTTTTTTATTTTGTTGTGCCTTTTTATGTTGCTGTGTCTTTTTATGTTGTGCGTCTTTTTATGGTGTTGTACCTTTTTATGTGGTGCATTTTTTGTTGTGACATTTTATGCTGTTGTGCTTTTTTATTATGCTGTGCCTTTTTATGTTGCTGTGTCTTTTTATGTTGTGCGTCTTTTTATGGTGTTGTACCTTTTCATGTTGTGCATTTTTTGTTGTGCCTTTTTATGCTGTTGTGCATTTTTATTGTGCTGTGCCTTTTTATGTTGCTGTGTCTTTTTATGTTGTGTATCTTTTTATGGTACTGTACCTTTTTATGTTGTGCCTTTTTATGCCGTTTTGCATTTTTATTATGCTGTGCCTTTTTATGTTGTTGCCTCTTTTTATGGTGTTGTAGCTTTTTATGGTGTTGTGCATTTTTATTGTGCTGTGCCCTTTTATGTTGCTGTGTCTTTTTATGTTATTGCTTTTTTTTTGGTGTTGTACCTTTTTATGTTGTGCATTTTTTGTTGTGCCTTTTTATGCTGTTGTGCATTTTTATTTTGTTGTGCCTTTTCATCTTGTTATTTTTTTATGTTGCTGTGTCTTTTTATGTTGCTGTGTCTTTTTATGTTATCGTGTACTTTAACTTGATTATTTCATCTCGTGCAGTTATATTTTGTGTTTTTTAATTTAATTTTTTTTTTTTATCTTGTATATTTTTTATGTTGTGCATTTTGATGTTGTGCATTTTCATTTTCTGCATTTTTTGTTGTGTATCTTCATTTTGCTGTGCATTTTTAACTTGTGCACATATTCGTTGCCTTGCACTTTTTGTTGTTGTTGTTGTTCATTTTTATCTTGTCGTACGTTTTTGTGTCGATCCTTTGGGCAATCAATATTTTTTTAGTTTACTTTTTAAAATACTTTCTTTCAGCTTTTTAAATGACCAAAAATATTCCCTTCAAATGCTGATTAAGAAGGAATATTTTTAAATGTCTCTTTCCGTCGCTAAAAAGATAGGAAATTGACAGGAAATGGTTTAAATTCAATACTTTCTTTAAAAAATTCAAAACGTTTTTTCCATTATTTTTATCATTGGAAGGAATGGTTTACAAGCTGAAATACCCGGCAAAGACGAGGAAGATTACCAAATTTCTGATTAGAGAAAATCACCAACATCATTTCCGCTCGTAATAACCAGTGTCCCATAATAATGAAAAATTTAATTTCTAATTTTCAAAAACATTGTCATTTGTTAGCAACTGTGTATTTGAATGTATATGCTGTGGAGTTATTTTTTAAAAAATATACTTTTAACTGGTGTCTGATTTCTTTTTTTTTGTTTGTTTGTTGATTGTGAACACTAGTACCCTACGAAGTAATCTCCTCCGGTTGCAATGAACTTGTTGTACCGTTCCAACAACTTCTACCAGGCCCCATGGAAGTCCTCTTGTGTGAGCGTGTCAATGACCTTCGTCACAGCCTCTTTCATCTCCTCAATTGTCTCATAACGACAGCCCCTGAGCTTAGAGAATAACCAAAAATCACAGGGAGCAAGGTCTGGACTATAGGAAGGCTGAGGACCTGTCTTGATGCCCATCTTGGTCAAATAGTCTGTGACAAGGATGGAGTTGTGGACTAGTGTATTGTCCTGGTGGAAATGCCACTGACCCGATTTGAAGTGTGCTGGCATCTTCCCAAGGAATCTCTTCCTGAACTCCCTTAAAACCTCAACATAGTAACCCTAACCCTAACTCTTTGGCCAATCAACTCTGGTGTACTGACTTCCTTACTCCTCCTACACCTCTCATCATCCTTCATAGACTCCCTCCTTCCTTGAATCTCTTATGCCACTCAAAAACCGATGCTCGATATATGCAAGATGCTCCAAAAGCTGTCTGAAGCATTCCATACGTTTCTGTGGCATCATTTTTTCCAAGTTTAAAACAATTTTATTGCATATCGTTCTTCTAAAGTGTCAGATCTCATTTTTGAAAATCACCAGCTGTGACAATCAGGCTTTAGTAGGGTGTATTCCAACTCCTGCTGTAGGTGTTTATTTGAACCTGAAATCATAAGAATTGGTCAGTCATCTTATAAGATGTATAGCAATATCATAGTGAATTCTCAAGAGTCTACGACAATTTTAAATGCTTGTACAAAAAAGTCTGGAAACATATTGAAGGCACCAGGTATCCCCTCCCGGTACATTGGCGAATACTCTACCACTGGCCTAATGAGTAGAGTGTTCGCCAATATCAGGTCAAGTCATACCAAAGACTCAAAAACTGGTACTTGATACCTCATTGCTTAGCACTTAGCATTATAATGTCCGTTTCAAGGGTAAAGTGGAACAATCAAGGGAAAGGAGTAGTGCCCTCCCTACATCTTGGTGTAGTAGCTATTGAAAAGGGAGTCTTTGAGTCATCCTCTACTAAAGGTCGCCAACTTTACTTATCTTCTTACCGAGTCACAACCTGAAAAATGTCTTTTTACTTTTGAGACACACGGGGAAGTTTTTTCACCCCCCCCCAATAACCTGGTGGTATTACATTCATCTTATAAAAGAATACCAAACAGTATTATGAAACAAAATTCCGGTACAGACTCCTGGAAAATATGACAGAGACATTTACTATCTAACAATTAATAAATGTACATTTTTGTTCACGCTTTTCGACGAATACTAACATCAAAACAACGTACATAATTTTGAATAATTGATACCGATAATCAAAATGCAATGTTTATTATATGTTCTAACAAATGGCTTTTATGACAATTACAGAAGATCTATTTTGCAAAACGATTTTTAAAAGCGAACTTTAATAAATACTTGTCTGAAATGGTTGATTTCGAATTTTATTGCTATATATATATATATATATATATATATATATATATATATATATATATTCACAGTCCTTATTTACCAAAAGTAACGTTTAAAAAACGAAACAAGACAAATATTTTTCCTATTTCAATTGATTTTAACGGTATTTCAGACCTTTTAGGATTACTTTATGTCTTGAGGTTAGGGAATCGCGTTCATTGTACCTTTATATTTACATATTTTGTGTCGCTGTTTCTTAGGTTTTTTATGCACATCGTCCAGTTAAATATGAATAATTTTTAAACAGATTTATTGAACCTATGAAGACAGTCATAAATAATAAACTTCCGGGTCAGAAGAAACATGGGAATAATACTAATCAAGGAGTAATCAACACTCCTCAAATCTCCAGAACAGGAGTCTCACCATCAGATATAAGCAAGAGTCATTCTCAGAATACTCTTTTTTAAAGTGAGTCTTACCTCTCTGCAGATGATAGCGTTAGTGTATTCTATGCCCTGGCAACAGGGGGTCAAATTACTTGGTTTGGCTCAGTCTGACACACAGGCGTTCGGTCACTTTTAGCATTTGCTCTTGCGAAATAGTTACTCAATTATTTACTGATTTGGCTTATCATTGGTTAGTTTTGGTGAAACATAGAGTTAAATAAATGATCATTTTTTTCAAGATCGAATTTCAGTTTGAAATCATACCAAAGGACAAACAAAACATCCCGACCCTAACTGGTTTCGGGTTATTTGCCACTGCCTCCCCACAGACAGGGCTTGACACAAGGTCAATGACACGAAGGTCGATTAGAGTGGGAATTTAGTGGAGGGGAAGGTCGGGCACGAGCCGAGGCTAGAGCCCTGTTGGTCTATGCTGGTCATCGACCCACTAGGTGCAATGTGGGCTTGATGAGCCAAGCTGGACTTGGACCCAAATCTGGGTCCAGGCACGTATGCCTGATTATAGCTTTAACTGGACAGCTAAGTCCAGCGCTATACAAGGGAGATAAAGGTATGGAGGTGATGGATATGAACCTGGCCCACCGGCTTTGGTTGGTTTACTTTAGGACTTTTGTTTAATGGTATAGCAAATTTCGTGGGATATTTAATGCCAAAACCATCATTGCATAAGTACGACAGTGATACAATTCAACCCATAACAGGAGGGGATACCTGGTGCCTTCAATATGTTTCCAGACTTTTTTTGTACCGGCATTTAAAATTGTCGTAGACTCTTGAAAATTCACTATATTATTGTTATACATCTAATGAGATGACTGACCAATTTTTATGATTTCAGGTTCTAATGAACACCTACAGCAGGAGTTGGAATACACCCTACTAAAGCCTGATTGTCACTGCTGGTGATTTTCAAAAATGTAATCTGGACGTGAGGACACTTTAGAAGAACGATATGCAATAAAATTCTGTTTTAAACTTGGAAAAAATGATGACCCAGAAACGTATGGAATGCTCCAGACTGCTTGCATGAATCAAGCATCAGTTTTTCAGTGGCATAAGAGATTCAAGAAAGCTAGGGAGTCTGTGAGGGATAATGAGAGATGTGGGAGGAGTAAAGAAGTCAATACACCAGAGTTGATTGGCCAAAGGATTAGGGTTCGGGTTACTATATTGAGGTTTTAAGGGAGTTCAGGAAGAGATTCCTAGGGAAGAGGCCAGCACTCTTCAAATCGGGTCAGTGGCATATCCACCAGAACAATGCACTAGTCCACAACTCCATCCTTGTCACAGACTATTTGACCAAGATGGGCATCAAGACAGATCCTCAGCCTCCTTATAGTCCAGACCTTGCTTCCGGTGACTTTTGGTCATTCCCTAAGCTCAGAGGCTGTCGTTACGAGACAATTGAGGAGATGAAAGAGGCTGTGACGAAGGTCATTGACACGCTCACACAAGAGGACTTCCATGGGGCCTGGTAGAAGTTGTTGGAACGGTACAACAAGTTCATTGCAGCCGGAGGAGATTACTTCGAAGGGGACTAGAGTTTCATGTGTGTACTATCAATAAAATTGCCCATACGAAAAAAAGTCTGGAAACTTATTTGATGTTCCTCGTTTACGGTGCATACCTTTCCAGGTGTTTTTATTTCGAAAGTGAACATAATAATACGACTGGAGTTCGAACTCGCTTCCTTTGTGGTCGCATTCCTATATGTTAGACTTCCTCTCAATGGCTTTGGATGCAGATATACAAATGTGTAATCTTGTGTTAGGTAATCAGTCTTTGGTGAGAGTAACGCTTTCTCAAAATAAGAATAAAAACTACTCTCCATAATTTTTTGTTTTTTTGTTCGTTTTTTTTTATAATGAAGTAATGACAAATCATTCTTCCTTAGAAGTTGGACAATCAAAACATTACTTAATTCTTGAACAAAAGTGAGGAATACTTTTTTAATGTGCGTGTATTTAACAAAAGCGGCGGTCACGAATTTAAAACGCACTGAAGATGTTTCTCTGACAAAAATTGATTTTTACAGCAAAGTTCAAAGGCGTTGATCTGCACAGAAGAAAAGAAAGGCGAACAAAGAAATAAATAAAATAAAAATAATTTCAGGTCAAGAGATTCACAGCAGTTTTTCTTCGTAGCTTGGCTGCATATCAAAGGCAAATATATGCTTATAACTAAACATAATGATTTATTTTCATATGTGCAATGTGTTTCAGTGCTCAAAACGGTGTCGGTATGAAAGACATGGTTATTTTCGAACCAACTTTTCTATAAGCGTTATGCACATGCAGATAGCTGAATGTGTGTCTGCCGGGCTCTGTGAATGCATGTGTGTCCGTATATTTATATGTGCGCGTGCATCCACTCAAATAATCAATACTTTTGTGATAAACTCAGAACATTGGTTCATTTAAAGCAAGCAAATTGTTCCAGATATCAATTCCTCTTCACTCCACCCCCAACAACTTTGTTTTTTTTTCTTTTTTTCTTTTACTTAGCGCTTACATTATATCTTTAAATGTCACCTGTTGACCTTTGACCAACAAATAATGGCAATTCAATCTGTGTTCATTTGAAAGAAGCGTTTGAATGTTAAGCTCAGCGGTGCAAAAGAGAACCAGTTATAAAAGGATCTAGTAACTTGTTTTGACTTAATGGAAAAAAATATTTATTTCTTGGATCCATGGAAATTACTTCGCTTTCAGATATTAAGATGAATACCATACCTCTTCTTTTACCTACTGCCCTGTCGTTGGTGCTTGGAATACTCTGAGTGTGTCCCTTGCTGAGGGGTAAGACACTTGGTAGGGAGACTCCAGTTCTGGAGATGTGGAAGTGTGGAGTACTTCGTCATTGACATTACTTCCAGGTCCACTCAGACCCCGAATAGTAGTAACTGCTTAAGTCCCATTTATGGATCAAATAGATCTGTTTAGAAATTATTCGTATTCGATAGAAAGGTCAACAAAAATATTAATAAAAAACTTACAAAAATGTAAATATGAACATACAATGAACGCGATTACCTAACCTCCAGACATAAAATAACCCTTGGTGGGTTGAAATGACGTTAAAATCAATCCTCTTCTCTCTTGGGTTTTATTTTTGTTTTTTGCATTGAGATACTATTTACCAACCCCTCCGCTCGGGCAGGATATGACACAAGGTCAATTTTAAGCGGAGTTTAACAGGTTTGAATTCAGAGTTTTCCTTCTCCTAGACTAGTTGCCTAACCAAGGCATTGAGATATTAGCCACTCCCACCCAGAAGGTCATCCTGAGTATCAAGTGCGTGTCATGGATTGTGAAACATTGCCAGCAATTCACAATATGTGATAATTAAATAGAAAAAAAGAAAACAGTTAAAAATAAGAACATCTCTTTGTGTGAAGCCTCACAATGTTTCTGCAAGGACCTGAAAGCGAAGGTAAATGAGAGGGAGGTCAAGTTGAAAAGCAATTTCTGAGTCACTTCGATTGGCTTCTGTTTTATGAGATCCGTAGTTAATTTATCAACCTTTTATCTTCCACTACTCACAATTTCTTTTTGCAGTTTGATAACTTTCCATAACCTTTGCAAAATTCTAGCAGTCAATGTTTTAACACTTCTCGCAAGCTCGACTGTATACGCTACATAATCTTCTAAATTGAAAGTAATTTATGCTACGTTGATTTCTTTTACCTGATTGTAAACAAAAAAAAAAGCAAAAACAAACATTAGCAATTTTGCTTTTATCACAATAAAACAAATAAATGATTGAATTCTTCATTTTAAAGAAGGATTAATGGAAAACACCAGGAACTTTTTATTAATTCCTTGGTGTCTCTCTGTCTTTAGTGCCAATCAACATTTTGACCTAAAGAGCCCTTTTTATTTAATATGGACCAGTTGGCTAGGGCTGTAGAATACACTGGCTGCACCTCTTCAGAGGGGTAAGACCCCTCTAACGAGTGTCCTGGATATGACACGAAACAATCTGATAGTGAAGCTCCAGTAGTGTTGGAGCTTTGGGGAATATGGAGTACCCCTTCATGCCCATCGCTCTCAGGTCCACTCTGGCCCGGAGTGGTAGCACTAGATAGGGTCCTGTCTCTGGGTCAAATACAACTAAACTGTGTACTTATGCTAAACTGAATTGTTTGAAATAGAAGAGTTTTGTCATTTAACTATGTGTAAACAAAAAGCTTTACTTAAACTAAACTGAATTGTTTGAATTAGAACTGTTTAACTACACTAAATAACTTGAAATAGAAATGTTTTTGACTATCAAACTGTGTACTTACGCTAAACTGAATTGTTTGAAATAGAACCGTTTATTTGTATAAAAATAGATGTGGCATTAAATAGCCTACAAAGATTGATATGCCATAAAACCCAAATTAACAAACAAACAAACCAATGCTACTTAAGAAAAGTTATTAACTTGTCTACAAGTCCTTTAAAACGAGTTCGATTAAAATGCAAATGTTTTTTTTTTTATCTTCAAAATAAAATCTCCCAGAATATCTTATAATTTGCAGGACTTCAACATTTATGATTAATTTTTTTTTAGTGTCAATTAGGAATGTTTAGTTAGGTTCTGTTGCATTATCTCATGTTTGTTCTTAGTATATATTTAAGGTTCGATATTAACTGTAACTATATATATATATATCATCTTGTCCTACCATCAGCACGGATATCCCTGACCCTCTCTCGCTACACCTCCCTATCGTTCATCGCTTCCGGGAGGTCCTCTGGGCTACACCCTGTATCCTTACAGAGCTGCTGTATGTAGGTTCGAGCTGGTCGCCTTGCTTTTGCTCGGCTATGTGAAGGGGTCCATAGGAGTACATCACTTATGAGTTCGTCCCTGCTTTTCAGCAGTGTCCTGCATGTCTGGTTCGTCTAACTTTGATGGTTTTCGTGATGGGTAGTAGGTGGCCGTATAGCTGCTGCTTTGTCGGGTGTTGCCCCCAGGACTTGTTCAATATTGCTGTTCAATATTCTTGTGTAGTTGCCGTCAAGCTTTTTCTCCATCCGTTTACTTAGCGTCCATGTAGTACATCCATATAGCAGTATCGAAAGATAACTATATATATATATATATATATATATATATATAATCCGAGGAATATATATATATATATATATATAATCTGAGGAATATAGTCTAAGGATTAGACTATTATATAATAATGCAAGGGGTAGGAGTATCTAGTTGAGTACTCAATGTCAACGGCTATCGAGTGTACATTTAATTTCAGATTAAAAATACATCAAAACTCACATGCAGAGCGAAAACATTTTTCATAAAATTGAAAGAAAAAAATTCAATTCAGTGGTTTCATTTTAAATCAATTTGAAGTCTATGGAAACCCTCTCCAGATGGAGACAGGGATACCGTCGTGCACTTGGATATAATTATAGAATTATATTCAAATACACAACGGTTTTCCAGTCGCCATCTGAAGAGGGTCACCATAGATCTGAAATAAATTCATAATGAAACCAAAAAATTGAATCTTTTCTTTCAATTTATATATATATATATATTATAACAGTGTTAGTTGTCACTAAATCACTTTGTGGTTTGTGTCGAACCAAGTGCAATATAATATGGAGAGTGGTCAATATCTAGGATAGAGCTATTATATAATAATAATAATAATAATAATAATAATAATAATAATAATAATATATATTAGATATATATATATTTGATTCATGGAATTTAGACTGCAAGCCCTGGGTTTCATGCAGTTTTTTGCAAAACAATGATCAGGCAGTTTTTTTTTTCATTTTCTTAACAGCCTGATGATTGTTGTTTTGCAAAAAACTCAATGAAACCCAGGGGTCGCAGTCTAAATTCCATGAATTAAATATATATATATATATATATATATATATATATATTGATTTGATTTTGTCAATCGATGTTCAAAAAAAAAAAAAAAAAAAAAATCAAAGAGAATGGCTTCGAACTGACGAAGAAAAGAAGCAGAAGATACCCCGCAACAACAATTACCGACGCCGACTACGCCGATGACATAGCGATACTGGCAAATACACCTGACCAAGCCGAAACTCTTCTGCACAGTTTGGAACGAGCAGCAGCAAGCATAGGCCTCTATGTTAATGCACACAAAACGGAATATATGTGCTATAACCAAACGGGGGACATCTCCACTCTAGAAGGAACCCCACTTAAACTAGTAGACAAATTCGCGTACCTAGGAAGCAGCGTCGAATCAACCGAAAAGGACATCGAAACGAGGCTAACGAAAGCATGGACAGCTATCAATAGGCTATCGATTATATGGAAATCAGACCTAACCGATAAAATGAAACGCAGCTTCTTCCAGGCAGCGGTCACATGGATACTGCTATATGGATGCACTACATGGACGCTAACAAAACGGCTTGAGAAGAAACTGGATGGCAATTACACAAGAATGCTGCGCGCAATCCTGAACAAGTCCTGGCAGCAGCACCCCACAAGACACCAACTGTACGGCCGCCTGCCCCCTATCACGAAAACTATTCAAGTTAGACGAACCAGACATGCAGGACACTGCTAGAGAAGCAGAGATGAACTCATAAGAGATGTACTCTTATGGATCCCCACACATGGCCGCGCAAAAGCAGGACGACCAGCTCGAACGTACATTCAGCAGCTATGTGAGGATACAGGCTGTTGTCCTGAAGACCTACCTAGGGCGATGAACGATAGGGAGGAGTGGCGAGAGAGGGTCAGGGATATCCGTAGTACCAGCACGATGTGATGATGATGATGATATATATATATATAT
Organism: Sepioteuthis lessoniana; assembly: GCA_963585895.1. Lineage (NCBI taxonomy): Eukaryota > Metazoa > Mollusca > Cephalopoda > Myopsida > Loliginidae > Sepioteuthis > Sepioteuthis lessoniana. The sequence continues at coordinate 7,832,792 of OY757942.1, forward strand.
TATCTAGTATATATATAGGGTGTGTTTTTTTAAATATGTAAACATTTCTATGAGAGCTCTTTTATAATATTACGATTTTAAAGTACCCACTAATTTATCATCCCTGTCGGCCCATTATTGGAATCTTCCACTGGTGATCTTCGTAATATCAGTCCCACTTTTCTCGTAAAGTTATTCCCTTAGAAATGTTAATAGTTTTCGAAGTCACCAGCGGGAGATTCCAAGAATGTATTGACAGGGATAATAAACATGTGGAGACTGTCTGAAATTTTATTATAAACAAATTTCCATAAGGGTGCACACGTTTAAGGATCACTCTATATAGGGGAAAATAAATTAACTCTGTTATATAAGCTGCACACAGACTACTTTTCATTGTGTCAAAGTGTCATTTTGTCAGTGTTTTCCCATGGGGTGATATACTTAAATATCCGCAGAAATGTAAGGGGTGTACTCACTTCTGTGATACACTGTATATATATATATATATATATATATATATATATATATATATATATATATATAAAGGGAGATAGATAGAGAGAGAGAGAGAGAGAGATAGATAGAGAGAGAGAGAGAAATTCAGCTATGTCATATAAGAGAGTTCATTAATGGTTGGTTTGTTGGATTTACAAGTCAACATCTTGTTGGGTTTTTTTTATGTCGAAGTCAGTTTTAGAATCATGGTCTTCAAAAAATACTGCAGTATAAAAATGTATATTCACAATAATTTTAAAGTTGTAAATTCATCGTTTTCTTAAACAGATCTTTTTGGGCCATATATAGAACCTTAAGAGTTACTACCACTGTAGGTCAGCGTGGACCTTGTAATAATGGAAACGAAGGGTTATCTCCACATTCCCCAATAATCCGGAATCTAAGCCTCACTACCAATATTTGTCAAACTCGGCAACAATAGACCCGTCTATTTATTTCTTTTTCTAAACAATGTCTATTATTTAATTTTTGCTGTTGATAAAAAATATTTATGCCAGACATTAACAAACGGGGCTTCGTTTTTTTTTAAGAAGGCTAACAGAATTGGCAAGATATTTTTTCAACTTAGATAAATGACATTCAAGAGATTTATCGATAAAAAAAACAAACATTTTTTTGTTCCAATCATTTGTTCTAAGTAAACTAAACAGTGTCGTTTTTTATTGGACAGAAACAACTTAAGGTAATTGATTGATTGATTGATTGATTAATTGATTGATTTTATTGGCATATCAATCTGTCTGGGGTATTTTATACCTAGAAGTTTGAAAATCGCGTTTATATTTATATTTTTTGTGTTGTTGTTTTATTAAGACTTTTTTTTCACACTGTCCTAACAAATACGAATAATTGTCAAACAGGGCTATTTAAACTTGGAATGGGATCCTCAATGGTCCGAAAGAATTTGAGAGTAATATCTATGATGGGGGATCATTACACTCCCTTTGCGATCCAGTGAGATGGGATCCTCAAAGGTCAGAAGGAATTTGGGAGTAATAGCTATGATGGGGGATCGTTACATTCCCTTTGCGATCCAGTGAGATGGGATCCTCAAAAGTCAGAAGGAATTTGGGAGTAATAGCTATGATGGGGGATCATTACACTCTTTTAAGATCTAGAACTGGACCCGTCAGATGCATTTTAATGTCGTACCCTGGATACCCCTTTTGATGGATGTCTTACACCTATATAGGCGATACAGACAGAGTATTCTAAGCCCCGTCCTTAAACTAAGAATATGATAAGCAAAACTGTTTTTAGTTTAGTGGTTTCATATTTTATGATACCAATTATTGTTTATAAGCATTCTGCGTAAATTTTAATTAACCACTATGATTGGAAAGACATATTTCTGAGAAAAAGGAAATCATTTAGAATGCTTATTAAAAGGCAAGAAGTATGGGAAACACGGATAGAATTAAATTCGTCGATAATAGTCCAACAGTCTAACTTGATACCAATTACACAACTCCAGTATTCCATGATTGAGTCATTGATTTTAATTCAACTCATCTGCGATTATATTTTGCCTCCATTTAAAGGAATCGTGTTCATTGTTAATTTATGTCAACAAGGAATTGTTCGTGGTGTGATGGATACCGACGCAAGAAATGGATACGGTGACACGAGTTCAAATACAAAGCAATACTGATTCATTTCATATCAGTGGTAAGTAAGATTTGAAAATTCACAAATACCCTTGGGAAAGGTATGTATCCAATTATTGCCCCTCCTGCTTTGGGTAAATTATAAAGCAGACTGGGCTCATTAACCTTGGTATGATAACCAATCTAGAAGAAAAAAACCAATTCAAACCTGTTAAACTCCGCTTAGAAATAACCTTGTGTCACATCTTGCTCGTGAGGAGTATATATATATATATATATATAATTTCGAAGACATCAACATATATATACATTTTTGTGTTGTTTCTTATGATTTTTTTTGTACACAATTATACATTAAGTATTCTTATCTACAAGTCATAACTTTTGCAATAGTTTGATAGGTGCTTGTTTGCGACGAGTATATCACGGGAGCAAAGTAGAGCAAGCTGTTGTAGATGCTAACTGCTATCGTTTCTAGTACCGTGATCGCTGGTACGCTGACATGTTGTGCATTGATTCCTCCGTACTCGATTTAAAATCTGTGAAACTTATGCCTCACAAGTTCAAACTGAACCATAACACCACCGAAGTAACCAAAAACATTTGGTGTACGAAAGATGAAGATGCAGTTGGTCACATTTGAATAACGAGATTGTAGAAAATTTTTCACTTGGGTTGTAAGAATGTTAATGATCAGACAGGTCAGGCGGACCAAAAGGCGTTGATTCCGAGCCCGAACTCCAAGCCATTGAGGAAAATTTGAGGAGTAGCTCCTGGAGAGTATCAGGAGAGCTGGGCATCTCACCGTCCAGTATTATTGGTCGCCTTCATGACGTCGGCAAAAGCATCCAGAACAATCCAATTGTACCTCTCGTCAGCAAAATATTGTTTGTTGTTCTACAAGATTTTCTTTGACATTAGATGACCCACAAAGGTTGATATGCCATCAAACAAAGAAACCAAACAGAACCAAAATATTACAAAATATTTTACTGACCCTAGTATATGTTGCTAATTTGTCTATAGGCCTTTATTTAAATATTTAAAAACGACTCGGTCTTAATAGTAATATAATGAGGATGGCTTTAAATAACCCTCGAAGGTTGTTATGGCATTAAACAAAGAAACAAAACCTATCCAAACCAAAATATTACAAAACTTTTGCCTCACCCTAGTTTGCAATGTATCTATTTGATTTGATAGATTAGACCCTAACAGGTAAAACCGCTCCGGGACAGAGTACACTTGGGAATAATGGCCATGAAGTGATACTCCACACTCCACAGACCTCCTGAAACTGAGCTAAGTCTCACTGCCAGAAAAGAACAAACGTCTTTTGGTCTTGGTACTGTGGTCAATATCTTGACCTCTTATTTGATTGGTTGGTCTTACGGCATATCAATATCTATTGGGTTATTCAAAGCCGAAATCAGTTATGCAAGAAATATTAGACTTTCAGTAAATTAATGATGATCTCATTCTGTCTATATCTATCTATCTATCTATCTATCTATCTATCTATCTATCTATCTATCTCATTCTGTCTATATCTATCTATCTATCTATCTCATTCTGTCCATATCTATCTATCTATCTATCTATCTATCTATCTCATTCGGTCTAAATCTATTGAGACTGCGGATCAAAACGTATTAACAATTGGCACTGTTCTTGTCTTGGCTGTAATCGACGCTGCCATGCATCGTCCTTTTATCATAGAAGCTGTTCAGCAAGGCGTCCGTTTTTATTTGAATCTTAGATTTTTTTTAAATGCAAAGAGACAGATTTGAAAATTTTTGCTCACACATTGCAAATGGATATTTAATGAGGAAAATAGATTACACCTCTAAAGAAATGACACAACAAAAAGAATCGTGTTGAGTTTCGTCGCCAAAAATTGTAAGTTTAAATGTTGTATTTCAAAACTGATTGTTTTTACATGAGAATATCAGGAAATTTTTAACTTTGTGTATCGGGAAAGAAGAACCAATTCCCAAGAGTCTTTTTTAAGACATCTGCAATTATGGCGTAGTCACCAGACGATAATAAAGTTTGCACAGATAATACTGGAACAGAAGAAATGTTTTTGTCTGCTACCCACATGAATAATAATATACGAGACTAAACCTACTATGCCGATTCACAATCTGTACTTGTTCAAGGTATTTAACTACGTCTGATGGTGAGGCTCTAGTTCTAGAGATGTGTAGATAGAGGAGCATTCTTCCATCACTATTACTCCCAGGTCCACTCTGAGTGTTAGCGATAGTAATTTTTTATGAGTCAAATAGATCTTTTTAAAACCAATTCGTATTCGATAGAACCGTGTGCAAAAAAAATACATATTAAGAGACAAATACACTAAAGTTGCGAAGAGAAACGCGATTCCCTCACCTGATGAAATACCTCTTAAGGGGTTGACATGCCGTTGTAAATCAACTGCTTGAGAAATGAAATAAGATTGAATACAAACCCGGGCATTATTATTATTATTATTGTTGTTGTTTCCCTTCAGCTAACGCTGATAGTCTTCCACGGGAGTTTGAGAGACAGCAAGTCTCCTCAAGTCTCCAGGACTCATCTCAGTATTCTGGTCGTTCTCAATAATGCTGTAGTTTGGATGTTCTCCACTCGTCCGCCAACTTCCAAGTCCTCCAGTCCCTTTAGTAATTCTTTAGATACTTTTTCAAACGCAGCAATTACAATTGGTATAATTGTCACCTGCATGTTCCGCGGTGTTTTTACTTCTCTAGCAAGGTCGAGGTACTTATCCTTCTTTTCACATTCTTTCAGTTTTATTCTATGGTCAGTCAGGACAGCAAAGTCGACAATTTTGCAAGTTCTCTTTTTTGTTTGTTGATTATTATTAGGTCTGGTTTTCTGGCCGAGATTAAGTGATCCGTTTGTATGTCAGAGTTCCATAGGAGTTTACTACTACTACTACTACTATCATTATTATTATTATTATTATTATTATTATTATTATTATTAACTCCTTGAGAGTTTTTCACATCAGCATCAGCTGATGGTTTTTCACTGGCGTTTGAGTGACAGCAAATCTTCTCAAGTCTCCAGGACTCTTCTCAGTATTCTGGCCGTTTTCAATAATGCTGTCGTTTGGATGGTCTCCACTCGTCCGCCAACTTCCAAATCCTCCAGACCCTTTAATAATCCTTTAGTTTCTGTTCGAAAAGCACCAATCACAATTGGTACAATCGTCACCACTGGATGGAAATATTGCCGTATATTCTGTGTTAGAGCATTTCAGTGCTAAAACCTTTCGAGAAAAACAACCGAAAAATATAAATATGAACATAGAATGAACGTGATTCCTTTCAGCATAAAATAAATCTAAACAGGTTGATATGTGGTTAAAATCAATCAATCAATCAATCAATCAAAGCAAATCTATATTCAAAATTGCCTCCAGAAATAATTAACTTACAACTTAACACAAATATTTCATTCAACCAAAATAATACATTAACAGAAAATAAGACAAACAAAATCTCTTTCAAAAAACGAGTTTTCTAGCCAAGCTATTACTGAAGGGTTTCTTTCACTGAAATCCGTCTCTCAAAGAAGTCTTCACGACTATTTGTCCCTTCGACTAAATATCTTCTCTAACGGCTCGGGACCTTCATTTATACTATCTGGAGGCCGGCTACTTCCGCCTACTGGCGATCGGGTTTCAAACGCCAGTGTCTCACTTTATTTCCATATGACAGTATTATAATGTATGTGACTCTGAGGTATTGTGTTACATATTGACCCTCGACCGAGCCGTCAATCAAGAGATGCACCTGTGTAAATAAGCGGAAGCAGGTGGACATAAAACAATTATATAACCAGGTGCCACAGACGGCTTGGGTCAGTTAGTTCTAGTTCCAGTTGGAGTTGAAGTCAGTTGGAGATAGAATGCCAGCGGAGTGAGAACCAGGTCCAGACAGAAGGCTTGCGGCCCTCAGTGACCCACGGTTGAGCAACGCAGCCAGAATGCGAAAGAAGTGCTGCTATGGTCAGAAGAACTTTGGGTCAATATGTAGTAGTCTGTCCCCGTCTCCAACTCATCTCTCACACACAACCAACATCAACCCTTTGGAGAATTAAGTGTGAGAGATATATTTTTATAAAGAAGTGTCTTCGTTCGTTCATTAAAGTCGTCATTATGTTTGATTATGTTTCCGCATGTATATGTATATGTATATGTGCAGTTGTATTACAGTATACAACAATTGGAATTCTCAATGTTCTTGTGCCATTGATTTTTTGAAGTTTTCTATGAAGACGATTTTCATGAGAATAGTTGAAAGAACTTTTTGGTTGTCTATCAGAAGATGCTTTATTTTGTACAAAATTCTGATGAAGTAAAACAATTCTAACTTCGGATTTGGTATCAACGAAGGCGAATTAATAAAAAAACATTAGCTTTTTACATCAATAACAAAATATTTTGTTCTTATAGTATGTTATTCATTCTGGACATTTTTATGTGCTGACCAGAGATATTATTCATTGTAACTTCTTTCATGAGCTTATCAGGGATGTTATTCATTCGGGTATTTATATGTTCTGAATTAAGATATTATTAATTTTGCCCTTTTTTATAAGCGGACCAGTGATATTATTCATCCTAGTTCTTTCCGTGAGCTGCGCAGAGATATATGTTCTGGCCCTTTTTATAATTTGGCCTGAGATGTCATTCATTCTGGTCTATTTCATGTGCTGATCAGAGACATAATTCATTCTGGCCCTTTTTTTTATTATCTGACCAGGGATATTATTCATTCTATTTTTAAGAACTGCCCAGGGATATAATTCATTCTGGCCCTTTTTTTTATTATCTGACCAGGGATATTATTCATTCTATTTTTATGAACTGACCAGGGATATAATTCATTTTGGCCCTTTTTTTTATTATCTGACCAGGGATATTATTCATTCTATTTTTATAAACTGACCAGGGATATAATTCCTTTAGGCCTTTTTTTTATTATCTGACCAGGGATATAATTCATTCTATTTTTATGAACTGACCAGGGATATAATTCATTCAGGCCCTTTTTTCAGTATCTGACCAGGGATATTATTCATTCTATTTTTATGAACTGACCAGGGATATAATTCATTCTGGCCCTTTTTTCATTATCTGACCAGGGATATTATTCATCCAATTTTTATGAACTGACCAGGGAGATAATTCATTTTGGTCCTTTTTTATGATCTGACCAGGGATATCATTCATCATATTTTTTTTTCAATGAACTGATCTGGGATTAAATTCTCTCTGGCCCTTTTCTTATCTGACCAGGGATATTATTCATCCTATTTTTATGAACTGACCAGAGATATAATTTATTTTAGCCCTTTTTTATTATCTGACCAGGGATATTATTCATCATATTTTATGAACTGACCAGAGATATAATTAATTTTGGCCCATTTTTATGATCTGGCCAGGGATATCATTCATCATATTTTTTTAATGAACTGACCAGGAATAAAATTCATTCTGGCCCTTTTTTATCTGACCAGGGATATTATTCATCCTATTTTTATAAACTGACCAGGGATATAATTCATTCTGGCCCTTTTTTATTATCTGGCCAGGGATATCATTCATCCTATTTTTATGAACTGACCAGGGATATAATTCATTCTGTCCTGTTTTTTTTTTTTTTTTTTAGCTGATCAGGTAATGACCTTTTTCCTTACCTGAAATACGAAATTATTCATTTTGGATCTTTTTTATGAGTTGATCAGGTATCTTATTTTATCAGATTATTTTACTTGCTCCAATATTTTTCTCTACAATATGATACATATCGACATTTAATTGTTCATTTCCTTATTTCTGCTAAAAACATTTTTTCATCCATTCAATAAATTCACTTCCCTTCTTTCTATTCTTTCGGTCACGCTTTTCTCTCTCTCTCTCTCTCTCTCTCTCTCTCTCTCTCTCTCTTCGTTTTTCATTCTCGTAAACGTTTACGCTTTTTAATTTCTCCTGTTATGTATTTTTATCCAACTCATTTCGTCTTCCGTTTCCATTTTTTAGTATCTTCCGCTTAAAATTGTTTCCATTTCTCTTTTCTCTGGAATTTTCTGATTTTCATTTGTAGTATGATTTCAAATGTCGTGTCTCAGAAAGTTCTACTGTTGACATTTAACTCCTTCTTTACCCGTTAGGCTTCACGTTCGACATTAAGCAATTATTTTTGTTCTTCATATTAAGCAACGTTTTCCCATAAAACAATGTTCAGATATATTGCTGGTAATTAATTGATTACGAAAACTTTTACTTTGTTAACATTTTTAATTTACTAAATATAATTTTTGAAAAGAAATGGGTGTCAATTTAATAAACCTGATATTTTTTGTATTTATTGAAATTATTATCGGATTATTGTCATTTTATTGAAACTATAAATAGTTATATTTAATTTCACGGTGGGTTAGAAAAGTATCGAGATTGAAGCTGTATTTATCAAGACAAAAATGAAGGAATCGTAATTTTTTTCAAATTACGAACTTTGTTCAAGAAGTATCGAAATTGAAGCTGTATTTATCAAGACACAAATGAAGGAATCGTAATTTTTTTTTTCAAATTACGAACTTTGTTCAAGAAGTATCGAAACTGAAGCTGTATTTAACACGACAGAAATGAACAATGAATGAACCGTTAATTTTTTTCAAAATAGTCCCTTTAGCTATCAACATGTTTATTCGAACAGGTTTTCTGAAATATCATTTAAACACTTCTTTTGATAGGGTCTAGTGCGGTCATATTTCCAAGGTGTCCTCTTTTACCGTTGATGTCAATTTTAAGTTTAGAAAAGCAGAAAATGTTGCTCAGAGCTACCTCTAGTGCGTGTGGAGAGGATTCAGTACTTGGAAAACCAATTATATAATTGTCTCCAATTATATGTTACAAAAATATACCTTCATAATCATTTCTAAAGAGATAAACATATTACCTAAAAGAGATCTATTTGCCTCGTTGATGGAAACCTTAGGCGTTCTAAGACGACAGGTCAGAGAGAACTGGGGAGTAATAGCAATGAAAGGGAAGTTCCACCTTCCTCAGAGATCCAGAACTCGATCATCACAATCTCATACCCAGGATACTCTATTGATCAAATCCTAAAAAGTATTAGTACTCCAGATAAGAGTAAATGTTAGTGTGAGGGCAAATGAAAAGGTGATTCTATACTATCCAAAGATTCAAATCTGGAATTTCTTAACCGTATGTAATTTAGTGTCAAACCTAGGACACTTTTGTGTTGATAAATTGTCATCCATTATAATTTACCAACTCTAGTTTCATTAATACCATTTATTATGTCGGCTGGGGCTGCAGAATACACCGATTGCAACTCTTTAGAGGGGTAAGAAACCCTCCCCAGCGAGTGTCGTGATTATGACATTAAACAATCTGATAGTGAAGCTCGAATCTTAGAAATATGTGTAATGGGAACTACCCCTTCATTGCCATTACTTCAAGGTCCACCCCGACACGTACTGGTAGCACCTCATCGAGTCCTATCTATGGGGGAAATACAACTGTTTGTCATGTAAACTGTGTGTAAACGAATGTATTATGCAAAATTGAATTGTTAGAAATAAAACTGATTGATTATTTAACTGTGTGTAAACAAATTTCTGTCTAATTGATCTGTTAGTGATACAAAGCAATACTTGGAACTATTTAACTGTGAGCAAACAAATGAGATGATGATAAATAGAATTATTAATATTGAATATCAGTACTTGAAACTCTTTAACTTTGTACCTAAACTGAATGATTGGTATTACATATGTTATATTTTGACCTTCGACCCAGCCCCAAAAATGCTATTCCTATGTGATACACCGGAAGGAAGTGACACATTCCAATGGCCAGTAATCGAAAGAGATCGCGTGGGCGGATTAAGGCTTATGACATGGGATTAAACATTCGATTTCAAAGATCCAGTAGGCGATCGTGTGGGCGTTGAGTTATTATTTAACTCAGTTGAGTTTGGGTCCCAGAGCAGTTGCCAGCAGAATTCCAGACAGCTAGAGACCAGATGTGGTAAGGGAAGACCTCACCCGACCGAGGGGGGCCCTCGAAAAGCCCCGATGGAGTGGACCCCAATATCAGGAGAACAAGACACAACGTGACGGTCATAACAGTGGGGTCAAAATATGAAGTTTATGTTCGGTCTCCAGCATCCTCTCACATGCTAACCTTTCGAACCCTTGCAATAAAGTGAGAGGTGAATATTTTTCTAAAGAAGTCTTCTTGTGTCTTCCTTCCTGCGTCCTTCATTCCTGCGTTTTCCTTCCTGCTTCCTTTATTCCTGCGTCTGTTATCATTGCGTCGGTATGTATCCAGTATATATATATATGTATGCAACACATAGAAATACTTGAAACCATTTGAAGGTGAGCAAATCAATGAACAGCGTTGAATCGAATAATAGAGTGTTAAATAGTAATACTTGTAAGCGTATCACTGTCGACAAACACATAATTGATAGTAAATCGAACTATTCGTGTTTTGATAGAAATAGGCGAAGCCATTTAACTGAGTGCAAAAAATGAGCTTAAAGCCGTTAAAAAATGTTATCAACAAAAAGTATTTACAAATTATATATATTTGATATATATATGTATAAAGAGGAGTTGGCATTAAATAACCTACAAGGTTTGATATGCTATAAAACCAAACCAAACCAAATCATATATATTTAATATATACGTATAAAAAGGATTTGGAATTGAATAACCTACAATGGTTGATATGTCATAAAACCCAACCAAACCAAATCATATATATTTAATATAAATGTATAAAGAGGAGTTGGCATTAAATAACCTACAAGGGTTGATATGCCATAAAACCAAACCAAACCAAATCATATGTATTTAATATATATGTGTAAAGAGGATTTGGCATTAAATAACCTAAAATGGTTGATATGCCATAAAACCCAACCCGACCAAATCATATATATTTAATATATATGTCAAAAGAGGATTTGGCATTAAATAACCTACAATGGTTGATATGCCATAAAAGCCAACCAAACCAAATCAGAAAAATAGACTACTATACAAGGACCCAAGTCTTGCAAAATTTCTTTTTGATAATTATTTTTACAAAGATTATCATCGGAATCAGTGGAATTAATCCGTTTTAGGAATCATTTCTCTGTGTGATCAGACTTTTTCAATGTGACAGTGGCCCTGGGTATGACATTAGATTCGGGTGGATGGGAGGTGAGACTCTGGTTCTGGAGACCTTGAGTGTTTAAAAACGTCTTTTCATTGTCCTTACTCCCTGGTCTTATTGCACCTGGAGAGTTAGTTCTTTTCCTGGTCCCATCTATGAACCCAAAAGATTTTCTTTGAAATAATTTTCAATTGCATTTATACATTGGCTTATTTTAAGCATTTATATTGCAATTAAGTATAAAGTCTTTATTTGTTTAAAGTGACTGTGAAGATACATTCTCGTCCCGTATGTAATTGGAAACCATTATTGTTTTAAAAAAACTATGCATAAAAGTCCTTAAGGAGGTTGACATGTCGTAAAAACAACTAACTATATAACTGATAAGAAATTATTTGTATTAGATTGGAATACTTGAAATCATGTCATTGTATACAAGTTATTATTGATTGGAATACTTATGTTATATTGTTATATTTTGACCTTCGACCCGGCCCAAAAAATACTATTCCAAGGTAATACACCGGAAGGAAGTGACATATTCCAACGGCCAGTAATCGAAAGTGATCGCGTGGGCGGATTAAGGCTTATGATATGGGACAAGGTGAAGGCCTCATTGTGCCACTACAGTCATGCACCGGAAGAGAGTAACATCTGAACTGCATGACAGTTATTTCCGCTTGATGAAGATTAAACATCCGATTTCAAAGATCCAGTAGGCGATCGTGTGGGCGTTGAGTTATTATTTAACTCAGTTGAGTTTGGGGTGAAAAAGCAGTTGCCAGTCGAATTCCTGACAGTAGAGACCAGATGTGGTAGGGAAGGCCACACCCGACCGAGGGGGGCCCTCGGAAAAGCCCCGATGGAGTAGACCCCAACATCAGGAGAACAATAAAGACACAACGTGACGGTCATAACAGTGGGGTCAAAATATGAAGTTTATGTTCAGTCTCCATCATCCTCTCACATGCAAACCTTCAACAACCCTTTCGAACCCTTGCAATAAACTGAGAGGTAAATATATTTGAAAAGAAGTCTTCCTGCGTCTTTATCGTTGTGTCGCTGTAGATGACTATATAACAATATAATTAAGGAATGATTTTTTATATTAATCTTTTTTCGTTAAATATATTTTATTATTCAGTTTGTTTGGGCTTTGAACTATTTGGATTAAGAGCCCAGGTGCATAGCTTTGGGTACAGTTTTACGCTCACTCGCAAAGGATATGACAATCACCATTGTCATAATAAACCCCCAGACAGGAAATGGGCCTGAGGTGACAATCAGGCTTTAGTAGGGTGTATTCCAATTTCTGTTGTAGCAGTTCATTTAAACTTGAAATCATAAAAATTGGTCAGTCATCTCATAAGATGTATACCAATAACATACTGAATTTTCAAGAGTCTACGACAATTTTAAATGCCCGTATGAAAAAAGTCTGGAAACTTATCGTATGCACCTCGTATATATATATATATATATATATATATATATATACATTCATACATATATATATATACATATATATAAATATATATATGTGTGTGTGTGTGTAATTTGTAAATGAATAGTTTCTTGGTAACATTTTAAATAAGTCAGCCTTGGTGAGGCAACCAGTCTAGGAGAAGGAAAATTCCGAAATCAAACCTGTTAAACTCCGCTTAAAAATTGACCTCGTGTCATATCCTGTCCAAGCGGAGTGGTTGGTAAATATGTAAAAAAGTCAGAGTTCATTTATTTTCATACAGTTTAATCGTTTTAAGCATTGATATGTAATACTAATAATTCTATTTAACGTATTATTTGTTTGCACACAGTTAAATGGTTAAAATTTCTTTTTAATACAAAGATAGGATCCTAAGAGATACTACCACTCGGGGTCAGAGTAGACCTGGGGGAAATGGAATTGAATGGGTATTCCATATTCCGCAACATTCTAGGAATGCAGCCTCACCATCAGATATAATTTAGCGTTATATCCAGGACACTCGTTTCGACAGAGGTAGTCATACCCTTTTATAGAGATCAGCATTAAATGTTTTCCCTTACCGTAAATCAATCAGTAAAGGAAGTGCCAGTGGTGTAATGGTGTGTAGTGGTGTCAATTTCCAGCGACGATAACGTCGCTGGAAATGGACACGACGACACGAGTTCAAATCCTGGACGAGACTGATTGCATTTCACATAGCACTAATACCCTTGGGAAAGGTATGAATCCAATTATTCTCCCTCCAGCTATGGGTAAATAGTAGGACAGACTAGGTTCTTCAGCCTTGGTGAGGCAACTAGTCTAGGAGAAGGAAAACTTTGAATTCAAACCTGTTAAACTCCGCTTGAAAAATTGACCTTGTGTCATATCCTGCCCGAGCGGAGGGGGTTGGTAAATATGGTAAATCAATCAGTAAATCTTGTACAGCTTTTCGTCTTGATTGCCCCCCCCAAAATATCTGCTTAATTTTAGAGCAAGCTATTCAAATCTTTGGTTCCCTTTCTTGGTTTTTTCATTAATAGAAATCCTGTACAATCCATTGAAGTATATTCGGTCCGATTTACTGTTTGAGCAGTTTTTTTTTTCTTTTCTTTCTTTGTGAAATTAACATTTTCTCTCTTATCTTCTTTCGGTTTCATTCCAAAATGATTCAAATCTCTAGTCTTGTCATTCACCTCTTGCTTATTTTTTTTTGACCAGTTCTCATCAGTCGTCATTTTATTCATCCGTGTGTCGGGAATTTTTGTCTTAGGCAATAAGATTTGATAAAACAAAACAAAAACAAAAGAAAAACACAATCTTTTCATGTTTTCTTCAAACAAGGACAGGATCATAGATTTTGGAAACTGACTCAGCAGGCATGAAATTATACGCCCTTCCACTCGGCCCAACGTTTACCCAAGGCCATTTTAATGTGGTGGGACACAAACGATGATTCGATAGACAACTTAAAACACTGGACTAATATTCCGATACTGATAGCTTTATTGTTAGAGCTTGGAATACACTGACTGTATCCAATGCAGAGGGGTAACGCCTCTCTAAAAAAAAGGGGTATCTATTCAACCTCTAGCTTGTCAGATTTGAGATGAAGTCTTATCATAATAGGGGACCACGCACGAATCAAAATATGCGTGAAAAAAGTGTACCCTTGGTATGACACAAAACTGCATTTGATGATGAGGCCTCAACTCTAGAAATTTGTAAGGTATGGAGTAACCCTTTATTAACATTACTCCCAGGTCCACTCTGACCGAGAATGGTAGTATCTGTTAGGGTCCCATCTATGGGAGTCAAACAAATCTGTTTGAAAATTATTCGTATTCGATAGGGCTTGGTGAAAAAAATCTCTTTGTAAATATGGACATAAAATGAACGCGATTATTGAACTTCTTTACATTAAATTGCCCTTTTAAGGTTGACATTCCGTTAGGATTGATCGATCAATCAATCTAAAAAATACCGGAAATCATCTGAAGTAGTCCTAATTGTGTAGTGGCTAACGTGCTGGATTGCGAGTTCGAACACCAGCCACACTCTTACGTTCACTTTTAGATGAATTACCTTCGGAAAGGCATGAACTCCATTGTTCCCCACCTATCGGCTGAATAGTACTATAGCAATTCTTTTTCAAGTGTGGCTTGTGCATTAAATAACCCAGGAAGATTTATATGGCATTAAAACAGCCGAACCAAACTAAAGAAAATGTTTTGGAAATTATTCTATTATAAACATGAATAAAAAAATATTTTATTCCTAGCTTTACCCGGCCACGCGTTGCTATGGTTCAGTTTGTTTAAATGGGAAAAAAAGAAAATGCATGTTTCTAAAATTTCTAAAGTTTATCAACGAAAGAAAACTTTTTACGTTGAAGTTAAACAGAAAAAGAAAAGAAAATATTTAGTAAACAATTCGTTACTACTGAACTGATAAAATATGGTTTTAAGTTTAGTGTCTTATCGATAATAATAAACGAAAGAAATAAGAGAAAAAATGTCATATTGAAAAAAGAAAATAAAATATTTAGTAAACAATTTGTTACTACGGAACCAACGAAATATGGTTTAAGAAAGAAAACTTTTTAATGAATGTCTTTCGTTAATGTTAAAAAATATAAGAAAATATTTTGTAAACAATTCGTTAAAATAAAAAAAAATTACTTACTACTGAACCAACGAAATATGATTTAAAGTTTAGTGTCTCAGTTCAAGTCAACCAATAAAGTAGAAAAAATCACGTGCAAAAGTTGTGAGGTTTGAGTGGCTGAGGAATCAGGGGTTATGGGCAAGCCTGTGTTGCCGTTAGATATTGGTTATATTATTTTACCCCACGTTGAATGGCCGGCGCAGTGCCTTACCCAAAGAAATTCCCAAAAGAAATATACAAAAAGAAAAGATAGAAATAGATAAGAGACGAAGACGTTTCTTTTATACTTTCCTTTATTTACTGGGTTCCACATCCATTCCGTGGATGAGGGTTTTTTCCTGAATACATTGAAATGGTTGAATCCCCCAGTTTAAGGTGCCAAAAATACATTAATTCGTTTCATGTATGTATGTGTCCGCATTTGGTATTTCGGGATTCCATAAGGGTTAGTTTTCTTTTGGAAGTTTTGTCAAAGTCCGGTAAGAGTTAGTTTACAGTTCATTCGTGGGTCTTGTATATTTCAGCATAATGCTGACCGATAGAGAGAGGACTGCTACCAAAGACGTATGCATGGTGCCCAAAACACCAGACAGCAAAATGGTGTTGTTGGTTCGACGGACACGGCCTGAAAGAGAAAGAATACTTTGCTCCCTTTGTCAAAACGAAAGCCTTTTTTTCTTTTACGCATGCGTCATCCCCTTTTCCCGCTATGGATATCTGCAAATTTAATAGTTTTCTTTATATTTATTTATTTTTTTATTTTTAATTTTAGATTTTTTTTATCTCTTTATTCATTCCCTGCAAATTTTTGGAAAATGGCACTAATATTTTCCTTCATTATTCGCGTTCAGCTTTTCTCGGAGAAAAACGACTTATTAAAAATATTTTTTTAATTATTGTAATATTTTTGGATAATAAGTATATAAAAACACTCCTGAATTCGAATAAAATATCTCTGAAAACGTTTTAACCAATTAGTGCTATAAAACTGGAGATTATCGGTTAGTAACAAACATTTACATTTTTATTTATATAGATAAAAATACTTTGGAAATTATTTTACAATACAAATACATTCCAAAGTTGGAAGGTCGACATAAAAACTTATGTCTGTCTATAGTAAGTAAAGTTGGCGACCATAATCGAGGGTGACACGAAAGCTCCCTTTTCAATAGCTACTACACCGAAGTGTTGGGAAGGTCGCTACTCCATTCCTTGGATTGCTCTACTTTACCCTTGATCCTTATCTTATAATGCTGAGTGTTAAGCAAGGTGGCATCCAATACTATTTTTGGTATGATTCGACCAAGGATTGAACCCTGGTCTCCCGGACCTATGGCGAACACTCGACTCATTAGGCCAACTGTCTATAGTAAATATAACAAATGATTTCCAATTATTGATATTAATGAGAGGTTTTATCCATACGTATTGGTTCAGAAAATCATATTAAATTTTAATTAAATGAAATTAGTGTACATCTCATTAAGTTGAATTTTATTAATTAATGAGATAATCACGGTCATTAATAATTGTTGTTGCCTAAAGAAAAAATAATTTTTGATTCATTGTTGATAAATCTGGGAGATTTTAATTGAATAAAAGACCTGAATTGATGACGTTGTCTTTATTCCTTCTCGTACAGTCCCAGAGGATGAACTGAAATTTCCAATGAAAAGTTCTTTGTCTTCTGATTTTCTTGCGTGACCCGAATCTTGATGGTTCATGGTTAATAATAATAATAATAATAATAATAATAATAATTCTGTTCACCAAAGTTGCAATTGGGTTGCTTCATGATGATGATGATGATGATGATTAAATTCCAATCTGTGTTCAGTATTTCGAAACCTTCATTAACTCTATTGTTCTATTGAATTCTTTTCGGCGATTTTGTAATATAAATTGAATTTTGTTTTGTGCTCCATGTTTTTTGTTTTGTTAACAACTTCCTCGTGCTACTTTTTAAAATTCTTCAGAATGTAGTATTAGTTGATTGGTTGGTTCGGTTTTGTGGCATATCAACTTTTGTAGGTTATTTAATCCCAAATTCATCTTTATGTAAATAATCAGTTCTATTTCAAACAATTCAGGTTAGCATGAGTACACAGTTTAATTGCGAAAAACAATTCTATTTCGAGCTATTCAGTTCAGTCAAACGGTTCTAATTCAGCCAATTCAGTTTAGTATAAGTACAGACTTTGTTAACACACAGTTAAATGTCAAAACAGTTCTATGATAAACAATTCAGTTCAGTGTAAATACAGTTTCAATGTCAAGAAACAGTTCTATTTCAAATAATTCAGTTTAGCAGAAGCACGCAGTTTAAATGTAAGTACGGTTTCAGTTTGGCATAAGTATGTCGTTATTTCTATTTAACCCATAGATAGGGCCCTATCAGGTGCTACCACTCCGGGCCAGAGTGGACCTGGGAGCAATGGCAATAAAGGGGGGCTCCGTATTCCCCAAAGCTCCATCATTACTGGGACCTCACCATCAGATTGTTTCGTGTCATATCTAGGACACTCGATGTGGGGGGGTCTTACCCCTCTGCAGAGGTGCAGTCGGTGTATTCTACAGCCCCAGCCAACTGGGCAAAGTATGTAGTATTACAATTTAGTTGAAATATCTGATTTCTTCATTTTGATTATATTTTCTGGTTTGGAGACACATGGGGTGTAACAGTTTGCATTTCTCACATGAATCTAACTATTCTCGTGTTAGCTACCGGTATATCGTTAGGTGGGCGAGGCTCTTTAACTTTAGTATGGCAAAAACTTATCAGTTCTATGCAGTCATTAGACACCGTTTACTGGACACTTCCAGAATTATGAGCCAAGTGTACTGGCACTGAAGAATACACTGACTGCATCTCTGCCGAGGGGTAATCCCCACCCCCAACGAGTGTCCTGAATATGACACTAAACAATCTGATAATGAGGCTCTAGTAATGCTGGGACTTTGGGGAATGACCCAAAATGGTAGCATTCATAGGGTCCTATCAATGGGTCAAATACAACTGTTTGACATTTAAACAGTGTGCAAACTAATGACTTATGCTAGATTGAATTGTTAGAAATAGAACTGTTTGATCATTTGACTGTTTATAAGCAAATGACTGATGTTTAATTGAATTGTTAGTGATACATTGCAATACTTGGAACCATTTAAGTTACTGTAAATGAATGAGTAATGTTGAATTGAATAATTAGTGTTAAATAGCAATACTTGTAACCACTTCCCTGTGGACAAACAAATGATTAATAGTGAATAGAACTATTTGAGCTAGATAGCAATAATTGAAACCATTTAACTGTATTGAAACAATAGCAATACTAGAGTGCTAACAATTTCTTTCTAACTCATTTAGTAATGAAATTACCAACAAACTATTCACTTACAAACCCTATGTATATCCAGTTAACTGTGTGCAAACAAATAATGCTACATTGTTACTGTTATATAGCAGTACTTGAAACCATTTAACTGGGTACGAACGTATGAGTTCGTTCAAAAATGTATTTACAAAATGTGTTTACAAATCATATATTTAATATATTTATATACGTACCTGTAAAAACAGGATTTGGCTTTAAATAACCAACAATGGTCGATATGCCATAAAAACCTACCCAACCAAACGAAACCGAGAATGATAACTGATAGGGATGGTTGGTGAGAGTTAATCAAAGGGATTCTTGATGATAATGATTATGATGATGAAGATGATGATAATTAAAAAAGATGACTTATTAGAATGTGAAGAGCGTTTCAAAGGGTTTTTATCATTTAACTGTTCGCTAAAACAAAGATGGTGAAAATTCCGAATATATATTATTCATGAATATATTATTCATATATTCTGTTTGTGGATTCAGAATTTTCACCATCTTTGTTTCAGCGAACAGTTAAATGATAAAACACTTGAATGGGTTATTGATTAAGAGAAGAAATTTCGCTGACAAAGCAGCCGTAACTAATCGATCCTTCGCCTCAACCATTAATCTGTTTTCAATAATATTTGTTTCTTTTGTCTAAAGCTAAAAATGGAAGATCCAACGTTCAAATTAAATCTTAATTTCACTTACACCGTTTCACCTTTGACCTTTTTTGTTGTATCTAGTCTTTGTTCTGAGAAAAAAGAACAAAAAAGCACATTTCAGTGAATAATCCTAAAAGAATTATTATATCATTTAATAAATTATTTTTCAGAAAAAAATAGCTTCCATTTCTGTAAATAATTCATATTTTGTTTTTATGATACTTTTAAATATCAAGAAATCTTTTTATTTTCAACTTTTAATTGATTAATTTTAACAGCATACCAACCTGTCTAGGGTTATTTTACGCCTAGAGGTTAGGGAATCGTGCTCATTGTACAGGGTGCAGAAGCAGAATTAGGAATATTCTAATATAATATTAAACGACTCTATTATAAAACAAGATTAATTTTAATTTAAAAAAATAAACAACAAAATAAGAAGATAGACTCAAAATAGTAAATTTACTCAATACAGCCGCCATTTTTTTAAATTATTGCATCAAAACAAATTTCCAGACCTTCAAAATAAATTCTTCGGGCATTCTATTCCATTCTACCTCAACTAGCAGTTTTAAGCGAACCAATATTTGGATGGGACGATGCATCTGTGTATACGTTATTCAAGTATCGTTCGATCACGCATGCGCGCGCGCACACTCACATGTGTGCACGTGTACACGTGGCGTAATGACAGAAGTACTGGACTGCGGACTCAAAGTAAGCGAGTTCAATCTCCAGTCTAGCTAATCCGTTCATACTCGGACTAGTACACTTGGAAAAGTAATGAAACTCTATATCTCCCTAGTGTGAGGGTGCCATTAGAATATTTATCCCAAGACGGGAGTTTATTTTTCGCACGTGTGAAGTCGGGGCAGTCTGGCACTTGATCCCTCGCAGAATAAGTCCTAATTAAGAGTCCTTTCTCGGGCATATGGGAACTGGCAGATAATGTGGGGGTTAATTTGGGCTAGACTGACCACCACTGGCTAGAGGTGTCCTCGTGGTGTAATGGTTAAAGCGATGAACTGCGGAATCGTAGTACGTGAGTTCGTACTCCAGTCGCGCTATTATGTTCACTTTCGGGCAAATACCTTTGGGAAAGGTATGAACCCCCTTATTCTCCCTCCAGCTATGGGTAAATAGTATGACGGACTAGTTTCTTTAGCCTTGGTGAGGCAACTAGTCTAGGAGAAGGAAAACTCTGAATTCAAAACCTGTTAAACTCCGCTTAAAAATTGACCTTGTGTCATATCCTGCCTGAGCGGAGGGGTTGGTAAATAGTACCATTGGCTAGGGGTTTCCATTTTTCACGTTACACAAACCCACCAGACCACTACCTCTTCCTACCCCAAGGATAATAGAAGATATGGGCCTCTAGGTTTAGATATAATAACATTAATTATCGTAGTCGACAATTCCAGTTTCCCGTGTAATATTTTTAAAAGGCGAATAGGACATTTAGCGAGAATAAATTGAGGCAAATGAAGCTTTATTAAATATAAGTAAAAGTAACGTTGTCTCCCTTTAGTCGAGAGTGACCTGAAGGCTCCCTTTTCAATAGTTACCACACCGAGTTGTTGTAGAGGGCGCAAATCCTTTCCTTGGATCTCTCCATTTTACCCTTGATTCCCTCCTTATAATGTTGAGTGTTAAGCAAGGCGGCATCAAGTACCATTTTTTGAGTCCTTGGTATGACTCGACCTGGGATTGAACCCCGGTCTCTCTGACCACTGGCGAACACTCTACTCATTATTTTCATAGGAAATTAGCAATTATTAAGTAAAAACGAATACATTTCCTAACATAGAAGCTCAGCTGTAGAATACGCCAACTGTATCTCTGCAGAGGGGTAAGACCCTCCCTTCAGCGAGTGTCCTGAATATGACACTTGACTACATCTGTAGGTAAGGCTTCCGTCTTGGAGCTTTGAGTAATATAAAGTATCCCTTCATTGCCATTACTCCCAGGTCCACTGACCCGAACTGGTAGAGTCTATTAGAGTTAAATAGAACTGTTTAATCGTTTAACTGTGTGCAAACAAATGACTGATATTAAATTGAATTGTTAGATTTAGTTTTTGAAACTATTTGTGAGCAAATAAAACTATAAGTATTAGATAGCAAAACTTTAAACTATTTAAATGTGTGCAAACCAATGTTACATCTAAACTAATCTCTTAAAAATCAAATAGATAATATAAGCGTATAAATAGGATCTGGCATTAAATCACCTACAACGCCTGATATACGGTTAAACACAACCAAACCAAACATAGAAGTCAGATTTTAAAGAATTATTGCGGAAAAATTTATTCAGATGTTATTAATAATTCATCCTCAAAAGATAAAGAAGAATTGCAGGTGTAGATACTTCTAGACCTCTTGCCCTTCGGCCCTGTCGACGGATCTCAGAGTATGCCCTCTTCAGCTCACAGGTGATCGAAGTTGAATAATCTCTTCGTTCGACTGGAAGTCCATATATTTAGCAATTTGCCAATTACAGTCAACGGTGACGTAGTAGTTAGTCTCTCTCTCTCTCTCTCTCTCTCTCTCTCTCTCTCCTTGTGTTCCATTAAAATTTGAAACCGCCCAAAATGACAGTTATTACAGTCATGTAAGAAAGAAAGAGAGAGATAGAAAGAGATAGAGAGAGAGAGAGAGAGAGAGAGAGAGAGAGAGAGAGATTCTAGCTAACGTTCGAGGTTCATCCATTGTCTCTTCCGTGGGATCATATTACTACAGTAGGCGTTTACTTTGGTTGTGTCACAAACACTCTCCTCCTTTTCGTCTGAGGGTGCCGTGACTGCAGTCAGCTAAAAAGGCAGCCGTGCAACCTTATCCTCGAGTTATTCTATTCCTTTTATCATATTTACCCAACCCCTCCGCTCGGGCCGGATATGACACAAGGTCAATTTTTAAGCGGAGTTTAACAGGTTTGAATTCAGATTTTTCCTTCTCCTTGACTAGTTGCCTCACCAAGGCTGAAGAACCCAGTCTACCTTACTATTACCCATAGCTGGAGGGAGAATAATTGGATTCATACCTTTCCCAAAGGTATTAGTGCTATGTGAAATGCAATCAGCCTCGTCCAGGATTTGAACTCGTGTCGCCGTGTCGATTTCCTACGACGGTAACCATTACACCACGGGCATTTCCTATATTCTATTCCTTTCATGAACCTGAGTGGGACGTTGTTTTTGCTGTATCGGCCGATAGTAGGGTTGACGTCGATGGCTACCGTGTCGGTGATGGCTATTCATCGGATTGGGAGTAAAAAACAGAAAAACATAACTTTATTTTTTAGCGTTAGGACCTTTCGTTGTTTTATTTTGTTCGGTCTCAGAAGTCGTGAAGAAAGTCGGAAGAAATAGACTATGGAAAACATGTGTGCAGTAACTTCTTCGTTCTTCGAAGAACAGTCTCTTCCACTATCTTTGCTTTTGTTTACAGTGAACGTTTCTTTCCTTGCACCCCAGCCACTCAAAGAGAAAAAAATGAGACCGAATCACAAAATCCATGATATATATAGGTATTTACAGAACACTCACCTTTGTTACATAGCCATACATGAATACGTGAAACGTACATGTAATGTTCATAACATAGGAATCCCGAAACACGAAAAACACTTACGACTTCTTAGTTCAGGTACGAAACTTTTTATTACCTTTGAGTTAAAAGGTTTTTCGACATAAGGTGAAAGATACCATCTTTCTATGCTGACTTTTCCATCTGCTCCCCACCCCACACGCGCAAAAAGTCGTCTGGCCTCGCCCAGGTCTCAATCTCAACTCACTGACTTTTCTCAAATCTCAGACCCACGCTTCCGGTGCGTGACGTCATTCATTGTGACATCTCTGAATGACACATCCGCTCCGCGTGCGCGTGAACAACTGCGCTCATGTTGCACCTAACTAACCCATGCGCTAAGCGAAAGGTTCTCAGCCTAACTAATCCGAAAGGCAAGATATATAAAACGAAATCCCTCGGCCATTATATTACACCTTCACTTCCACCTCGGGTGGAGAACATTTAAGTAGTAATCTCAATAAGACCGGTGTCGGTGTGCTAGATCAGGCGTATACAACAAGTTAACTGGAAGAGATATTGAACTTAGTCAACATCTTTACAATGCAAAAAAACACCTACGTGCGTGAAAAAGCCAGACGATGAAATTGCACAATCTGCGTATCATTTGTTATAAAAATATTCAAAGTAAAAATTTCAAAACAATTTTATCTACGCTTTGTCTTTGTGTTTTTGTGCGAAGATCACGAAACGTTCCCGTGACAGGAATTTTAAAATGGATGCACCATAGACTTCAAAGCCATCAGACTGTAAGATATGTCATTTCTATCCAAACTAAGTGAGATACACACCAATTATTCGTCCAAGGAGTTTATATCTGCCAAATCTACGCAATGCTACCAGATTGATGGGTAAAAGCCAACACATTAATATCTAGTTATATAT
The DNA here is from genome assembly GCA_963585895.1 of Sepioteuthis lessoniana. Taxonomy (NCBI): domain Eukaryota; kingdom Metazoa; phylum Mollusca; class Cephalopoda; order Myopsida; family Loliginidae; genus Sepioteuthis; species Sepioteuthis lessoniana. The sequence goes on from OY757942.1 coordinate 7,856,763, forward strand.
AAAAATACTGTGAGTATATCGCTTTAATAATACGTCCAAGTTCCGAGCGTTTGTGCATTTGTGCGTGTATCTGCAGAAGACAAGCGAACGAAAAGTACGAAGGACGTGATTTTTGCAGGAATATTGAATTGACCTCGAACTCAAACATAGACAAAGTAGGGCTTAAGCCTTGAGGTTACTCGGGGTCAGTGAAAGTGTCATTTGGCTGAAAAATGTGCCATTTATGGCCTAACCGTTGTAAATGGGAGTAGGTTTGTCAAAGTTTCTGATTATCATGAAGAAACTGTTTTCTATCAACATTAAATTGGATATGATGAAAGAAAAAGGTGATTTGTGTCAGATATTTCCCGACTGTTGGATGATTCACCTCCCATTGTACAGCATTGCTCAACACGTTCAGTTTTGAATGATAACTTGGAACCAGACTAGAGGTCTCGACCGGTGTTTCCGAATATTCCTTTTGCCCATTTTGGATGTCAAAAAAATTTCAGGTCAACTTAAATCTCTTATATTGTGACTCAATAATTCTAATTAAGTGCATAAAAATGAACGAATTAAAAACAATTTAAAAAAAAAAAAATGAATGTTCCAAATCAATTTTAAAATATATTTCATTTTAAGATTTGCTTTTTTTATGACATATCAAACCTTGAGGGTAATTTAATGCTAATTTCTGTATATATATATATATATATATATACAAGGATCATTAAATTAGTTTCCAGACGTTTTTCGTATGGGCACTTTTATTGATAGTACACACATGAAACTCTTGTTCCCTCTGAAGTAATCTCCTCGATCTGCAATGCACTTGTTGTACCGTTCCAACAACTTCTCGTAGGCCACATGGAAGTCCTCTTGTGTGAACGTGTCAATGACCTTCGTCACAGCTTCTTTCATCTCCTCAATTGTCTCATAACGACAGCCCCTGAGCTTAGGGGATAACCAAAAGTCACAGGGAGCAAGGTCTGGACTATGAGGAGGTTAAGGAACTGTCTTAATGTCCATCTTGCTCAAATAGTCTGTGACAAGGATGGAATTGTAGACTGATGCATTGTCCTAGTAGAAATACCACTGACCCGATTTGAAGAGTGCTGGCCTCTTCCGACGGAATCTATTCCTGAACTCCCTTAAAACCCCTTTGGCCAACCAACTCTGGTCTATTGACTTCCTTACTCCGCACACACCTTTCATCATCCCTCACAGACTGCCTGCCTTCCTTGAATCTCTTATACCACTCAAAAACTGATGCTCGATTCATGCAAGATGGTCGAAAAGCAGTCCGAAACATTCCATACGTTTCTGTGGCATTATTTTTCAAAGTTTAAAACACAATTTTATTGCATATCGTTCTTCTAAAGTATCCTCACGTCCAGATTGCATTTTTGAAATTCACCAGCTGTGACAATCAGGCTTTAGTAGGGTGTATTCCAATTGTTGCTGTAGGTGTTCATTTAAACCTGAAATCATAAAAATTGGTGAGTCATCTCAGAAGATGTATAGCAATAACATAGTGAATTTTCAAGAGTCTACGCCAATTTTAAATGCCTGTACAAAAAAGTCTGGAAACTTATTGAAAGCACCACGTATATATATATATATATATATATATATATATATATATATATGTATGTATTTGCAAGAGAATAATTTGTAAGTAACATTATTTATGAACGAGCCAGAGCTTATTTGTTTGCACACAGTTAAATAGTTGTTGGTTGGTTGTTGGTTAGTTGGGTTTTATGGTATATCAACCTTTCTAGGTTATTTAACCTCAAATCCATTTTTATAGAAAGAGTTCTATTTCAGTTTCAATGTCGAGTTTCAATGTCAAAAAACAGTTCCATTTCAAACAATTCCGTTTAGCATAAGCACGCAGTTTAAAGGTAAATACAAATTATTAGTAAAAAAATTCAGTTTCGCATAAGTATGCCGTTAGTTCTATTTAACCTATAGATAGGACCCTATCAGGTGCTACCACTCCAAGCCAAAGTGGACCTGGGAACGATGGCAATAAAGGAGTTCTCCGCATTCCGAAAAGATCCAGCATTACTGGATCGGAACCATCAGATTGTTTAGTGTCATATCCAGGACACTCATTGAGGAGGGTCTTACCCCTCTGCAGAGCAGCAGTCGTTGTATTCTATAGCCCCAGCCGACTGGGTAAGTTAAATAGTTACAAGTATTACTATCCAACACAAATAATTTTATTTAATATTAATCATTTGTTTGCGCAGGGTAAAATGGTTTCAAGTATTGCTATTCAACACTAATGATTCTATTTAATATTAATAATTATCCCTATTAAAAGATTTAACAGTTCTATTTGACCCAAAGATGTGACCCTAACAGGTATTATGCCCGGTTAGAGTGGACCTGGGAATAATTGCAATGAAGGGTACTTCACATTCCTCAAAGTTTCAGGAGATGAGCCTAAACTTCAGATAGTTTAGAATCATGTTCAGGACACTCGTTGGGGTAAGGTCTTAGCAATCAGCAGAGATGTAGTCAGAGTATTCGACAGTTCCAGCCGAATTGGCTGCTATTTTAAGAAAACATTGAAAATTTTATTGAAATAATTTCTGAATTAATTGCTTCGAAAGAGAAAACAGTTTGTGTTTTCATCATTTTATGTCAGTGGGTAAAAAAAAAGCAACATAGAATTTCAAAGCGAACATATTTTGATGAATCCAGTAAATTATCCGGCAATCGGTCCAAATTCAATCCATTTGTGCTCTTCTTAGAAACTGACCCTGTGTCTCATCGTCTTGTAGCTCAAGGGTTGGTTCAATATGTAAAAAGGCATTTAGTTTAAATGCTGTCTATAAATTTTGAGGTTGTTAATAAAAAAAAGAAATCTTCGGAAAATGAAATTGTTCTTTTTATTCTGTAAGCGTATTTACCATTATTTCTGTCTGTAGATTCTAAAAAACGCTGACATTTTCCCCTGCAGAAGAGCAAGACACTTACCATTAAGTGGTGTCCTATGTTTGAGACTAAACTGCATCTGAGGGGTGTGGAGTAAATCTTCATTGGCATTACTCCCAGATTCACTCTAGACTAGCGTGGTATCACCAGTTAGAGTCACTATATCGGTCAAATAGATTTCTTTAAGAAGCACTCGTCTTTGATAAGATTATGTATAAAAACAAAGCAACAAAAAAAAAAACACATTTATTGAACAACAAAAAATACAAATATAATCGTACAAGAATGCGAGTTTTTAAACTCTTGGCTTAAAATAAATCTACACGGGTTGACATGCCGTTAAAATCAATCAACCAATTAGTTAGACAACCTTACGTCAATGCTCTATTTTTAAAAACTTTTTGAGTTTTGTTATTTCATTCGCTAACTCATTCATCTCCTCATTCATACACTTTCTCTCACTTATTCATTCATACTCTCATTCATTCACTCATTAACTCATTCATCCAATAACTCGTTCACTCACTTATTCATTCACTTAATTATCCACTCATTCATTCATCTACTCACTCACTCATTCATCCAATCATTCTTTCACTCTTTCATTCATCTACTTATTCATTCATTCATTAACTCACTTATTCACGGATTAATTCACTCACTCATTCCCTCACATTCACTCAACTATTAATTTACACACTCATTCATTCACTCATTCATTTACTCACTCTTTCATTTATTCATTTATCCACTCACTCATTCAATCTATTCATTGATGCACTTATTCATCCAATTATTCATTCACTCTTTCATTCATTCATTCACTCACTCACTCATTCTTGCTCAGTCGGCTGGGGCTGTAGAATACACTGACTGCACCTCTGCAGAGGGGTAAGAACCCCCGCCCAATGAGTGTCCTAGATATGATACTAAACAGTCTGATGGTGAGGTCTCCGTAATGCTGGGACCTTGGGGAATACGGAGCACCCCTTCATTGCCATTGCTCCCAAGTTCACTCATGCCCGGCGTGGTAGCATCTGATAGAGCCCTATCTATGGGTTAAATAGAACTAACTGCCTACTTATGCTAAACTGAATTGTTAGATTAAACCGAATAGCTTGAAATAGAAATGTTGTTGACAATTAAACAGTACTTATATTTAAACTGCTGTACCATAGCCATGATATGGCTATGTGTGAAACGTACATTGAATGTCCCTAAAGATAGAACATAGGAATCTCGAAACACGAAAAACATTTGACGACTTCTTTGTTCAGGTACGAAACTTTTTATTACCTTTGAGTTTAAAGGTTCATCGACATAATGAGAGAGAAAGACATTCTTTCTATTCTGGCTTTTTCATCTGCCTCCACCCCCATCTCGTGCGACACACTGGCCCGGCTTCGGCGAGCAATTGAAAGCCAACCGTCTTCTTCCTTGCCAGGTATCAAATCTACTCACTGACTTTTTCAAAATCCCCAAAATCCTCCGCGCACGCGCTTCCGGTGCATGACGTCATTCACATCCACTGGTCAACCTTTCTATCGGATTTTTATTTTGACATCTATGAACGACACTTCCTCCTCGCGTGCGCGTTAACACCTGCACTCAAGTTTGCACCTAACTAACCCATGTGCTGAGCCGAAAGGTTCTCAGCCTAACTAAACCCAAAGGCATAAAACGAAATCCCTCGGCCATTATATTACACTGCGTGCTTATGCTTAAACGTTTTTTTGACAAACTGTATACTCATGCTGAACTGATTTGTTTGAAATAGAACTGATTATTTTCATAGAAATGGATTTGGCTTTAAATGACCTACAAAGGTTGATATGCCATAAAACCAAAAACATAAAACCAAACCAAACCAAACTAAACTCACTCGTTCCCTCATTCACTCACTCACTCACTCATTCATTCACTCACTCATTCATTTATTCACTTATTCACTCACTCACTCACTCACCCATTCACTCACTCACTCACTCATTCACTTACTCACTCACTCACCCATTCACTCACTCATTCACTCACTCACCCATTCACTCATTCATTCACTAACTCATTCGCTCACTCATTCATTCACTCACTCACTCACCCATTCACTCACTCACTCACTCACTCACTCATTCCCTTATTCACTCAGTCACTCACTCACTCACTCACTCATTTATTCACTCATTCCCTCCCTTAATGCCTCTGTCCATTTCCTGTCATTACTTAATTCGCACCCCTTCTTTCTTTCGCTAAATCACTTTTTAAACGAGTCCTTCTTCTTCGCACAATTAACAAAATTCACATGGACCTATTGATTTTATCTTTTACGTTCATGAAAGGAATTTGACAAGACAGGCACACGTACAACTATTCATGGAAACTATATATGGCGTGTATCAAAGAAAGATATCATGCAACCGGTTTAAAAATTGGGTACTTCTCAAACCGATACCATTTTGTGTGGTTCATGTCATCAACAAAAAAATCACCAGTTGTCCAATCTTGTCTCACGTTACCAACCTATTGCAAAACTTTTGATGCATGTAAGTATATTTGTTTTATTTATCTAGTGTTAAAACAACTTTTATTTTCTTAGTAATAAAAGACATCAACACATTTAGTTAATTTTCTTTCACACACACACACACACACACACACACACACATATATATATATGTGTGTGTATGTGTGTGTGTGTGTGTGTGGTTAGGCAGCAGTCATTCATTTAAACATGTTTCATTAAATAATAAGGACAAACTTTGTCTGTATAATTTATTTAAGATCCTTTCAAGTTTCCTGATAAGTGTCTTAGTTTCAGGTTGGAATTGGTAGATGAATTTCCCAAAATTGTCTCGAGCGCTTGCGGACCCTTCATAGGCCTTCATTAGGGGTTACTTGCTTGTTTAAGGTGTATTTAAATGCTTCTATTTCAGTTTAGTATAAGTATAGCTTTTTGTTTACACACAGTTAAATGTCAAAACAGTTCTATTTCAAACACTTCAGTTTAGTATGAGTTCAGTTTAGTTCTATTTGACCGATAAATGGGACCCTATCAGGTGCTACCATTACTGAAGCCTCACCATCAGATTGTTTAATGTCATATCTAGGACACTCGTTGGGAATGGGTGGATCTTACCCCTCTGCAGAGAAGGAGGTGCGCGTGGTGTAGTCGTTATCGCCGTAGGAAATGAACACGGCGATACGAGTTCAAATCCTGGACGAGACTGATTGCATTTCACATAGCACTAATACCCTTGGGAAAGGTATGAATCCAATAATTCTCCCTCCAGCTATGGGTAAATAGTAGGACAGACTAGGTTCTTCAGCCTTGGTGAGGCAACTAGTCAAGGAGAAGGAAAACTCTGAATTCAAACCTGTTAAACTCAGCTGAAAAATTGACCTTGTGTCATATCCTGCCCGAGAGGAGGGGTTGGTATATATGGTTAGGGTTACTATGTTGAGGTTTTAAGGGAGTTCAGGAAGAGATTCCGTCGAAAGAGGGCAGCACTCTTGAAATTTGATCAGAGGCATTTTCACCAGGACAATGCACCAGTCCACAACTCCATCCTTGTCACAGACTATATGACCAAGATGGGCATCAACACAGATCCTCAGCCTCCCTATAGTCCAGACCTTGCTCCCTGTGACTTTTGCTTATTCCCTAAGCTCAGTGGCTGTTGTTATGAGACAATTGAGGAGATGAAAGAGGCTGTGACGAAGGTCATTGACAAGCTCACACAAGAGGACTTCAATGGGGCCTTCTAGAAGTTGTTGGAACGATACAAGTGCATTGTAGTCGGAGCAGATTTCTTCGAAGGGGACTAGAGTTTCATGTGTGTACTATCAATAAAAGTGCCCAAACGAAAAAAAGTATGGAAACCTATTTCATGAGGGGTGTCCTCGTGGTGTATTGGTTAAAGCGATGGTCTGCGGAATCGTAGTAAGTGAATTGGTACTCCAGTCGCGCTATTACGTTCACTTTCAGACAAATACCCTTGGGAAAGGTATGATCCCCCTTATCCTCCCAGTACCACTACTGTTTTTCTAGGAGAACGGCTTTGGCATTAAATAACCCACAAAGGTTGATATGCCATTAAACAAAGAAACCAAAGAGAAATCTATTTAATGATCCTTGTACAAATTTAAGAATGTATTTCATTCTTACGATCAGAAAACCCTCTCTACCGGCGGTAGCTAAACAAACCATAAATTTAACAGTCATTTTTTTCTTTGCAGCAATAAATTCTGTTGTCACACTAAACTATATTTTAGTGTTGATTTACGGATTAATAAACGTCATCGTGATGTAATGGCAAACATATTAATCAAGTAATCTTTGCTTACAGGGTTTCGCATAATTCTAAGCTTTTACAAAATTAAACTATATCGAGTTTATGACAATATAATTTGCAGTTTTAAAAAAACTGTGTATCGTGAGTGTCAGTCTAATTTCTTTAAAGTTATTTCTTTTATAGACACGGTTTATTTGTTGTATTTGTATTTTTAAAATTTCAAATACAGATTAAGTTCAATCTAGCTGCATTGACCATGAAAGATGGCGTCGTCTTTCCCAACATGCTTAGCAGACAACTGAAGAGAGAAGATTTCAAAAAAGGTAATTTTCATGAGATTCGATCATGTGGTTTTGATAGGAACGAGATTATTAAGTTGTAGAATCCGCAGTGATTTGTTTCCTCAGAACATTTGCTTGAAAGTAAAGAAGATCAAGGAAGACGTAATTGGAATTTCTTTTCTTTTCTTTTCTTTTCGTTTCTTTTCGTTTCTTTTTATTATTCGAGCAATGATTCTCTGAATCAAAACTCAAACGTAGAAACTGAAAACTTAGTACGAAGCTCGTGTCAGATTTATGAGGCAAGATGTGTGCCACTGAGGGAGAAGACATTTTCTCTATTTTCTCACAAATTGAATCGACAAAGACGCTGATTGCCTGACATAATCACATTGGAAAAGACGAAAGAGTTTTACACAAAAAGCTGCATATGGTGCAACGGTTATCGCCATTGGAAAGAGGCTCGGTAAGCTGAGTTCAATTCCTCAGCAAAGCTGTTTGACATTGACTTCAAATAAATACATATTCACACACGTACGTATATAACCTACTTTATATTTTTTTATCTTATATATTATTCTACAATTAAAATATATGTGTATTATTCGGTCCAGTTAAACCAAAGTTGGGAGTAATTCCTTCAGGACAAGAAAATCATTCAGGAGCTGAACATTTAAATATTCCTGGTAGAGAGCTCAATGTAATTTTTTTACAGAGCAATATTTCTTTAAAGTTTCTTCATGTTTTTGGTTCACACCAGAAAATGAAAAACAGGATGGAAATAAATTTATAATCCTAAAATAACCGGTCTTTGGTTTTTCTTTAAAGAATTAAAATATATGGAATATTGTTCTGCATTCCTGTGTATTGCGAATTAGAGACGCTTTTGGATAAATAGTTGGATAGACTAAGTTCTTTAAACTTGGTATGACAACCAATCTAGGAGAAGGAAAACTCTGAATTCGAACCAGTGGTAGACCTGGAGATGGGTGGACTCTGCAAGACTATTCAGACACAAGAGACGCTGCATGTTATAGTGTTACTTGTGATCAAATACGATTACAGAAAAAAGGGAAATGAATATAACGATGCAAGCTGTTTGCATAAAGAAAATGAATAAAATAAATGATATTTTAAATATTGCAGTTAGATGATTGCTCTGACATTACATAACCCACGAAGGTTGATATTCCACATCAACAAAGAAACCAAACCAACTTTTTTTTGTTTGGTTTCTTTGCTTAACGGCCTATCAACCTTCGTGGGTTACGTAGAGCCAAAGCCATTGTTTGAGAAGAACAACTCTGGTATTATTTAACCATTAGCAAGGAGGATAATGGGGTTTAAATATCAACCGGCTCATTGGCATACTGATTAGAGTGTTAGCCAATGATCCGGGAGACTGGGGTTCAATCCCAGATCAAGTCATACCAAAAACTCAAAAAATAGTACTTGATGCCACCGTGCTTAACGCTCAGCATTATAAGATGCGAATCAAGGGTAAGTGGAGCAATACAGGGAAAGGAATAGCACCCTCTTCTACACCTTGGTGTAGTAGCTATTGAAAAGGGGGTCTTCAAGTCGCTCTTCGACGAAGGTCGGTCAAATTAACTTATAATATTACCGAGGGTATTAGCCAAAAAGTGAATGTAATAGCACGACTGGAGTTCGAACTCGCTTACTACGATTCCGCAGTCCAGCTCATTCACCACTACGCAACGGAAAATCCTTCTACACTAACAGTAATTTTTTTTTTAAGTTTCATATATTGCCTATAACGAAGTACCTTCCAAACAGATATTGCTCAGTCGGCTGTGTGAGGGACGTAGAATACACTGGCTGCTTCTCAGCAGAGGGGTTAGACTCCCACAACGAGTGTCCTGTGGCCTAGTCGGCTGGGGGGGGGCGAAGAATACATTAGCTGCTTCTCTGCAGAGGGGTAAGATCCACCTATTCCCAACGAGTGTCCTAGATATGACATTAAACAATCTGATGGTGAGGCTTCAGTAATGCTGCAGCTTTGGGGAATGCAGAGTACCCCTTCATTGCCATCGCTCCCAGGTCCACTATGGCCCGGTGTGGTAGCACCTGATACTATTTACCAACCCCTCCGCTCGGGCAGGATATGAGCTCTTGTGTGAGCTTGTCAATGACCTTCGTCACAGCCTCTTTCATCTCCTCAATTGTCTCATAACAACAGCCACTGAGCTTAGGGAATAAGCAAAAGTCACAGGGAGCAAGGTCTGGACTATAGGGAGGCTGAGGATCTGTGTTGATGCCCATCTTGGTCATATAGTCTGTGACAAGGATGGAGTTGTGGACTGGTGCATTGTCCTGGTGAAAATGCCTCTGATCAAATTTCAAGAGTGCTGCCCTCTTTCGACGGAATCTCTTCCTGAACTCCCTTAAAACCTCAACATAGTAACCCTAACCATATATACCAACCCCTCCTCTCGGGCAGGATATGACACAAGGTCAATTTTTCAGCTGAGTTTAACAGGTTTGAATTCAGAGTTTTCCTTCTCCTTGACTAGTTGCCTCACCAAGGCTGAAGAACCTAGTCTGTCCTACTATTTACCCATAGCTGGAGGGAGAATAATTGGATTCATACCTTTCCCAAGGGCATTAGTGCTATGTGAAATGTAATCAGTCTCGTCCAGGATTTGAACTCGTGTTGCCGCTTTCATTTCCTACGACAATAACCATTACACCACGGGCACCTCCAACATAGTAACCCTAACTCTAACCCTTTGGCCAATCAACTCTGGTCTATTGACTTCCTTACCCATCCCACACCTCTCATTATGCCTTACAGACTGCCTGCTTTCCTTGAATCTCTTATACCACTCAAAAACTGATGTTCGATTCATGCAAGATGGTTGAAAAGCAGTCTGAAGCATTCCATACGTTTTTGTGTAATTTTTTCAAGTTTAAAACAGAATTTTATTATATATCGTTCTTCTAAAATGTCCTCCCGTCCAGATTGCATTTTTGAAATTCACTAGCTGTGACAATCAGGATTAAGTAGGGTGTATTCCAATTGCTGCTGTAGCTGTTCATTTGAAGCTGAAATCCTAAAAATTGGTCAGTCATCTCATAAGATGTATAGCAATAACATTTTGAATTTTCAAGTGTCTACGTCGATTTTAAATGCATATACAAAAAAGTCTGGAAACTTATTGAAGGCCCCACGTAAGTCGATAGTCTAGATTTAACAAAGTACAATTTTGCTTGTTTGAAACAAACAAATTTTTCCTGTCGTAATGATTGATTGATTGACTTTTACGTAATGTCAAACTATCTGGGATTATTTTATGCATAAAAATTAGGGAATAACATTTTTGGACGTTTATTTTAACATTTTTTGTTTAGTTTCATTTAAGAGTTTTTTTTTGTTGGTTCGTTGGTTGTGAGGATTTTATGGTATATCAACCCTTGCATGTTATTTAACGCCAAATACATTTTTATGAAAATAGTTCTATTTCAAACTATTCAGTTTAGCATTAGTACACAGTTTAATTGTCAAAAACATTTCCATGTCAAACTATTCAGTTTTATTCAAACAGTTCTAATTCAGCTAATTCAGTTTAGTATATGTAATTATTTTGTTGATACACAGTTGAACATCAAAACAGTTCTATATATAACTATTCAGTTCAGTATAAGTACAGTTTCAATGTCAAAAACAGTTCAATTTCAAACAATTCTGTTTAGCATAAGCACGCAGTTTAAATGTATGTACAGTCTAATTGTCTAGAACATTTCTATTTCAAGCTATTCAGTTTAGTCAAACAATTCAGTGCAGCATAAGTATGCAGTTTAGTTCTTTTTAACCCATAGATAGAGCCCAATCAGGTGCTACAATTCCGGGCCCGAGTGGACCTGGGAGTAATGGAAATGAAGGGGTACTCTGCATTCCACAAACCTCCAGCATGACTGGAACCTCACGATCAGATTGTTTAGTATCATATCAGGACGCTCATTGGGGTGCGGTCTAACCCCTCTGCAGAGGTGCGGTCAGTGTATTCTCTAGCCCCAGCCGATTGGGCAAAGTTTTTTCTTTACACATGGTCTTACCGAATACGAATAATTCTAAACAAATCTATATGCCCCCTAGATGGGACCCTAACAGGTACTACCATTCCAAGTCAAAATGGACCAAAGTGTAATGGTAATGAAAGAGTATTTCACTCACCCTAGAACTCAACAAATGAAGCTATAACATTAAGTTATCGTCTTGAATATTAAAAGTTACATTTAAAAATAATAGGCCACTCTTTTGTATCAGATACGGAATCCTTTATTCTACCTGGGACATTTTGCTAGCAGTCGTACGCAACACGAGGGAGAGGAAAACATTGTGAGGATCTATGAACGAATCCCAGCTTGGCTGACACCAGACAGACATCCACCAAATCGTCTCCCACGGATTCGTGCCAACCTCTAACACCAACCGACTTCCAAGCTTAACTCATATCAACTCTTTATTTCTGACAAAGTATACACAGTTACTTTTCAGTGGGCACAAGGCCCGAGAATTTTTTTTTTGGGGGGGGGTGAAGGGAAGGGGGCGAACACAGTATTATTCTATGTAGCCCTAACTAGTCCCTCTCATCATTTACAATCATTCTTTTTTCCAGTCATTCCATACTATAAATTTCTTCATTCACCAACCACGCCACAACCACCAAAATGCCTCATTCGCTCCATGATAACCCTACTTAAAACCCGACAAAATGTAATGGCATATGTACAGCGAATTGGAGAAAAAAGCCCCAGAGTAAACAAAACATAAACTCAACTGAATTTCAAATTTTTTAATTCTTATATATTCTAAAATTAAGTATTTCATTGGTGTGACGTCATCTCACTAAAGCATTGCATCATTGGTTTTATTTGATTACAGTCAAACTTATCACGTGACATGACATCAACTTTGTTTAGTTTTCATTTCCGGTCCCGAAACCTTATTAAGATATTTGGTGATTGTCGTATCCTTCCGCGCGAGCGCAACAGTGCGCACGCGTTGATTTCAATAAGTACACTTCCCCTAAAAGATCTTTAACTAGACTACAATTTTACCCACTTAAACAATAAAATTATCTGATTAATTACCAAATAAAATAATATAATTAACTATCATCCTAATTGTTTTACAGAGCCTCACCATCAGATGCAATTTTGTGTGATACCCTGGAAACAGTTTTTTGTGGAGGGGTGTTCTTCTACAGTGGGTAAAATCAGCATACTCTGTCGGTGAGGCATAGAATATGCTGATTTTACCCACTGTAGAAGAACACCCCTCCACAAAAAACTGTTTCCAGGGTATCACACAAAATTGCATCTGATGGTGAGGCTCTGTAAAACAATTAGGATGATAGTTAATTATATTATTTTATTTGGTAATTAATCAGATAATTTTATTGTTTAAGTGGGTAAAATTGTAGTCTAGCATACAGAGAAAGATAAAATTAGTAACAGTTTACTGCAGTTATTTCTTATTGTTGCGTTCCGGTTAGTGAACGCTTGTAATATTAAATAAAGGACAAACCACGATATGAGAGGAAATAGAGATATATTCTCAGGAAAACGTATATTCAATAGAGAGACTATTAGAAGACAAGAACATAAGATTAGTGAATACAGAATAAAGATATAGTCCAATGATAGTATTGGCTTCCGTTATTACGGTAGCAAGTAAGGTGATCTAGTGCGATCTTCAGTCTCCAACGCTCTAATACTATTCCTATAAGAAACTGCTCCTCACCTTCTAGTTTTCCCAGGTATTAGTAGCTACTGCTATATATGGCAGATGGACTAGTTCATTGTGTGGAAAAAGGTGGGTGATACCCAATACTTATGTAAATGTGTCACACCAAATATTGCTTTTGGGGGTTGTAAAATTTATGGTAAAAGGGAAACCTACTTTGGTCTGGAAAAATCTTGAGAAACAAATTTATATTAATTGCTTTATCAATATTTTCCCAAGTGATTTTTTTATCTCACAATTGAAAAATCCATTTAAATTTAGGGAAACCACTTAAGAGATTTCTTATCTTTTAGCTTAGACCTTCGTTCTTTTTATTTCTCGAAGTTCATTTTGAACAATCAATAATTTTTTTATGTTGATCAACAAAGTCATCATTTCAAAGTATAATATAAAAAAATATAAAGAATATAATAGCAAGATAAAATAGAAATTAAATGGAAATACACTTGGGTCAAAGAAACAAAATCTTTTTCGATTCAATATTAAAAATTTCATGTTAGGAATGGTCAGGCTATTTAATTGCTAAAAAAGAAAGAAATATGGACGCACAGAAAGAAAGAAAGAAAGAAAGAAAAAAAAGAGGAAGAAGGAGAGAGAGTGGAAAAGAAAAGTCCCGTGGAAGGAGAAAGGAAGGAGATATAGTGAGAAAGAGGAAGGAGAAAGTATTAAATTTTGTAATATACCCAGGTAGGTTGCCAAAAGGGGTGGCCAAGAGGGGTAGCTTTCATAAAAAATTCACCCTGTCGGCAGTGCAGTGAGTATGCCTATTCTATGTGACAGGGTGAACATCTTTTGAGGAAGACAAATGCAGCAGGGTCGGCAAGATAAGGGTACCTCCCATTTTTAGTTTGGTTTGGTTTGGTTTTATGGCATATCAACCATTCTAGATTATTTAATGTCAAATCCTGTTCATATATATATATATATATATATATATATATATGATTTGTAAGCACACTTTGTTGATAACATTTAAAAAAAAGCTAGAGCTCATTTTTTACGCACAGTATTACTCGGTATCACTAACAATTCAATTAAACATCAGTCATTTTTTTACACACAATTAAATCATCAAACGGTTCTATTTCTAACAATTCAATTTAGCATAATTCAGCAAAGTTAAATGTTTCCAAGTATTGTAATATATCACAAACAATTCAATTAAGTATCAGTCATTTGTTCACACACAATAAAATGATAAAAGAGTTTTACTTCAAACAATTCAATTTCGCGTGTCATTTGTTTGCACACAGTTTAAATGTCAGATAGTTGTATTTTACCCATAGATAGGACCCTATCAGATGCTGCCACTCCAGGCAAGAGTGGACCAAGGAACAATGGCAATGAAGAGGTACTCCGTATTCCCAAAGCTTCAAGATTGGAGCCTCACCATCATAGTGCTTAGTGTCATATTCAGGACATTAGTTAGGAGTCTTACCCCTCTGCAGTGAAGCATTCGCTAAATTTCTGTAACCCCAGTTGACTGGGCTGAGGAGGCGCTCTGTTCTTTTTTTATATTTGCTTATCTATTGCATTTTCTGTCATAATCAGAAAACGTTTACAATATTTTCTTTTCAAACAAAAATTACCAGACGATAATATACTATACTATACAATAAACAAAAGTCAGGATTTCATTGGTTACAATACTGTGCTCTGGAGTCGAAATAAATTAGTTCAAGCTCCAACCGTTCATTTTCGGACTTATACGCATGGGAAAGGTTTGGAGCCTCATTATCAGATTCAGTTTCATGTCATACTTAAGACATTCTCGTTTTCTGAAAGACAAAGTGATGAAAACAATAAGATTTTTATTCAGACATTCAGTTAGACAAATAGAAATTGATTATTCAAACTTTGTAAAATTTAATTAAGACAATTATCATCAATTTTGTCAGAAGGCTCTTAATTTTGGTTATCGCTTTTTATTTCTTTATTTAATGGCATATCAACCTTCTTGGGTTATTTAATGACATCTTTATCAAAGAACTGAAGTAATACTGTTTAATCCATAGCCGAGAAGATAAGTTTTACTTCAAACAATTCAATTTCGCATGTCATTTGTTTGCACATAATTTAAATGTCAAATAGTTGTATTTGACCCATAGATAGGACCCTATCAGATGCTGCCACTCCAGGCCAGAGTGGACCAAGGAACAATGGCAATGAAGAGAAGATAAGCCTGTTCATGACTTTTCCAAAAGTGAATGTTATAGTCTGATTGGAATTCGAATGCGCTAGATTTGAAGCTGCAGTCGGGCATTTTAGCCGTGATGCCATGGAGATACCACCATTTTCGATAGCACCGTCTTAAACGAAAGGGCACTTCTAAAAAAAAAAAAAACAGCTAAACAAAAATATGAAAAAAATATGAACGTACAATGAACGTGATTCGGTAACTTCTGAATATCGACGGGTTGAAATCCCTTTAAAATATTTCAGAAAGCAAGACATTATTCATTCATTAACCGATAAAATGAAACGCAGTTTCTTCCAGGCAGCGGTCGTGTCGATACTGCTATATGGCTGCACTACATGGACTCTAACAAAACGGCTTGAGAAGAAGCTAGACGGCAATTACACAAGAATGCAGCGAGCAATCTTGAACAAGTCCTGGCGGCAACACCCCACAAGACACCAACTGTACGGCCACCTGCCTCCTTTCACGAAAACTATTCAAGTTAGACGAACCAGATATGCAGGACACTGCTGGAGAAGCAGGGACGAACTCATAAGAGATGTACTCTTATGGACCCCCACACATGGCCGTGCAAAAGCAGGACGACCAGCACGAACATACATTCAGCAACTATGTGAGGATACGGGATGTTGTCCTGAAGACCTACCTAGGGCGATGAACGATAGGGAGGAGTGGCGAGAGAGGGTCAGGGATAACCGTGCTACCAGCACGACATGATGATGATGATTATATATATATATATATATATGTGTGTGTGTGTGATGTTTAACTAAAAAGGTCATTGGAAATTATTATGCTCTCTTGTAAACAAAAGAAGATTATTTTCAGCATAGTCCTTCTTAAAGTCCACACACTTTTTCCATCGGTGTTGCAGAGCTTGAATCTCATTTGTCAAAAAAAAAAAAAAGGCGTCAACAGCAGATATTGTTAACATAATCTATTTTGACACGCAGTGAAGCGTTCAAGTTAAATCTAGACTGGAAAGATACTGTAAGTTCAACCAGTTTGATGGACAACTATCGATTTCGAGGTCAATCTGAAACCATGACCCTGATTTGTTAGTTTCAGTCAGGTGACCAAAAACGGTTCTAAAGTTAGAATGAGTGATTCAGTTGTTAAGAACTGGCCCTTCTTAGCTTTTCTTATAAACACCCAGTTTAGGCCACGTGGATGATAATGAAAATTCGCCAATAAGAACAAAATAAGCAAATAAAGTTGTGGAGACGTGGTCATCTCTCATCAACGAATAAGAATAATGGTAGAAACACGAAGAAAATATTAATACGAACAGGGTGACAAGGTGAGGTGACCGGTGAAGAGACGAAGTGAAATGGGAAAAGAAGAATTGCAGTGTAAGACTCTTAACAAACTACTACATAGATATTCATATACGTATATCATATTGTATAGAATAATCGTGACTATGACGGATATAACTAGATCAGCCGACCAAAAGGCTATAGAACAATATGTATCATCATATAAACTTTTAAGTCCTCTCTCTCTCTCTATATATATATATATATATATAAAGAGTTGATATGCCATTAAACAAAGAAACCAAACCAAACTATATATATATATATAATTCATCCACACGAGAAGGGTGCGACACATGGTCAATTTTAATCTCACAGATTTGAATTCAATTTTTCCTTCTTCAAGTTTGTTTACCACACCAGAGTCAAAAAGCCCAATCTGTTCAACTAAGTGAAAGTTGCTCATTAAAGAAAGTCAATGTCATGGGTATGAAACTAAATTGCATCCACAGAAGATATTGGGAATAGCTCTTCATTGCCATCACTCCCATGTCCACTCTGACTCGGACTGGTAGTACATGTTAGGATCTCCTCTATGGGTCAGAGAGATCTGGATAAAAATTATTTGTATTCGATTGGACCATAATCTTAAGAAACAACAACGCAATGATTGTGACTATGAACATTTAATTAACGCGATTCCTTAACCTTTTTGCTTAAAATAACCCTAGAAGGGTTGACAAGCTGTTAAAATCAATCTGTCAGCCAGTCCTTAGTTATTTTTCATATATATATATATACTTTAGGTATACAATAACTCTGGAGGAGTTGAATTGTCGTTAAAATTAAGCAGTCAATCCAACAATAAATAAATAAACGACAAAATAAGTGACATAAGGGGAAAAAAAGTGTAAATTAATTACTTACAACCTCAGATGAATGGCTAATATACAACTTTGGAAAACAAACAACTACTTAAGTCGAGTAATTTATGGAGGAATCATTTTTATTAAGTGCTTCTGCAAAGTGCGTTCTTTTTTAGTTGTGTGGGTAACGCAGATAGACAGATAGATAGATATCAACCTACAGTAAAACACACACACACACACACGCACACACACACACACACACACATATATATATATATATATATATATTTATATATATATATATTAGAGGCTCAAGAAGGTGGCATCTCACCAATACTAGATTGAAAACTAGCAATGCATATACTTGAATAATGGTGTAACTATGGTCGTGTCTGGAGGTGCAAAAATGAAAATAACCCATCTTACTTTATCAGATACCAAAATTACTGGAAAATATCTTCTTGTAGGTGACTCACCTATGACCAGAATAATGGACTTATCCAAGAACTAAGCTGGTAGAGCGGAGCAGCAGCTGTAATAAGCACCTTGCCTCTCTTCGTGTACGTTGAACCAAGGAAACCCTACTAAGAGACTTTGGATACATTTATGTGGCACCTCAGATCTCCGTGTTGAGTTTTTTATTTACTGACCCTAAATAATTGGTCGTAACAATCTTGAAATATCATAGATTAAATTTATTTGAAAGAATCGCTCTCAGCTTCAACCTCGGCCTTTAGACGACTTTGGAATTCCCTACAAGCATTTCTGATGGTCTCCTAATTTAAACTGGTAAATTCTGACGTTATCCTTATAAGTTCATTGTTGGTGTTGCATGGAATTTTGTAGGTACCTCGCTCAACCGTGCTCCACACATTATAACCACAGGAATTGTAATCTAGGGAATTAGACGGCCAGATTTTTGGAGTGATGGGAGTCACAGAAATTTTCTAACCCCAACACCGGATTCTCTTGCTTGTCTGGTATAGGGCAGAGTCTTGTTGGCAGACGTAAGGTCTTCAAACAGCCACCCTCTCGATCCAAGCAGCGCTAACTCCGTCAGGCATTTGATAGGTCTTTCGAGTTGAGTGTGAGGCCATGTCGGAAGATGAATGGTGGCACAACCTCACAATTACAAGTGATCACTCCAAACACCACGATGTTGACAGGGCGATTTGTATTTATCAATATCAGCAAATTTTGTTGGGACAGAGCAAACCAATTCTCGTTCTGTGAGTTTATCATTTAATCCTGACAATTTTTTCTCATCGTCAGGTTGGGAATTTTGTATTTAAAATGATGGTTTAATTTGCTACCCTGAGGATGACCTAAAATATTTTCTCCCGATATACATTCCACCTTAAATTTTCAGAATTTCATATCTTGGAACATTTCTATTATAGATCGAAACGTATTGGTGAACATAGACGAATATTATTAAAATTTTCTCATCCATCTATACGTATTTTTCTTTCCGTTTCTTCTTTTCACAACATTTGTCTGATTCAATCCAACTTCCTATCTTACTCATATATTTATCTGTGTTGAGGTGTATGTGTACAGAAGTGTGTACATATATATGTGCCTATTAAGGTGAATACATCTGAATGTATGTGAAGGTGTATATATGTATTTGTGTGGAGGTGCAGATATGTGTGCATGGATGTCGATATATATATATATATATATATATATATATATATATATATGCGAGTGTGTGAGTATGTGTGTGTGTGTGTGTGTGTGTGAAGAGTTGAATATATATATATATATATATATATATATATATGCGGTTCCATAGTGTGTGAGAGAAAATGAAAATCGATGTATTTCATCCCAATAAAATCGGCAGGTGGTTGACAGGGTCAGGATAAACGTCATACAGAATGGATTAGAGCCAAGAAAGATTGGCACAAGGCGTATTTTTTTGTTTTTTTTTTTCTCTTTCGGCTTCAGGCCAGAGAGTAAAGACGTTAACGATAAGTGTTATGTGACAGCCTGATAAGTTTCCTTAAAGTAACTTATAAATAAAAACTGCTGAAAAAAGCATCTTTTATTTAGTTTTATTTTCAGATGAGGATTATCATAATTTTACTTTTAGCGAGTCTTTCGCTGAAGATTAAGTGACAGCAAGTCTTCTCAGGCATCCAGGACTCTCCTGAATATTCTGGTTGGTTTTAAAAGTGCAGAAATCTAGATAATCTTGATTCTTATTCTAATCTCCAGTTTTCCTAGTCTTTGTTCTAGAATCTTCAGGTAGGTTCCAAGGGCTCAAACTTCGATTTGTATTATCGTTGCCTTTATGTTCAGGTATTTAGATAGTGTTCCGCTTTTTAAAATTTTTTTATCTGCAGTTCGTTGAAACGGTAAAAACCACTAGACGATGAATTATTTTCTTCTTATCCCTCTTGGACGGGATTGGGTAATCCGTTTCGATCAAACTGTATATCCTGTTACGCCAACTTATGTCAAAGGGATATTTCCGATCAATATTCATTTTTTTTAGGTTTCCTCTTCAGAGTCATGTCCAGGTCACATGATTTGCAATTTTGTTAGTTTGTCACTTGAAATATCCGTACAGTTGTTTTTCTTCCCATTTATGTTTTCTAGTTGTAATTAATCTTTCTTTTCTCTTTGTTGTATCTTCCTCGAGTTCCAGAATTGTTGCATCCGTGCAGTTCTCAATCCTGGCGAGTCTTCTTCATCCGTTTTCATTTTACATAGAGTCTGTCTACGTCTTCACTCCGGTGTAAAGCCTTGGCATCGTCATTAATTTCCTTGTCCTTTCGTCCATTTGTCTGAATTCATCCCCAGTCCATTTTAAAAATAGCACGGAGCATCTTACTTGGGAAAATTGCCGGGTATTTATTCCTTGGAGTAGATATCTGCTGCTGAGGAGTTTAGTTTCAAGAAGTTTTCATGTTAAACTGAGATACTTCTTTCTTATTCTTTCATATCATATTTACCAACCCCTCTGCTCGGGCAAGGTATGACACAAGGACAATTTTTAAGCGGAGTTTAACAGGTTTGAATTCACTGTTTTCCTTCTCCTAGACTAGTTGCCTCACCAAGGCTGAAGAACCCAGTCTCCCCTGCAATTTACCCATAGCTGGAGGGAGAATAATTGGATTCATACCTTTCCCAAGGGTATTAGTGCTATGTGAAATGCAATCAGTCTCGTCCAGGAATTGAACTCGTGTCGCCGTGTCCATTTCCTCTTACGATAACCATTACACCACGGGCACCTTATTATTTTCTTATTCTTTCATATCTGTTTGATGGTGTTCACTTCCGATATTCCCAAACCATTTTATTCGAGTCCCAAAGGTATCCCGATAAATTAGTTATGTTCCTTCCATTGTTCATCTTTTCCCTGTTTTCATTATGAGCAGTTCACATTTTTCAGATCAGAGAAAGATTCGAGATTGAACCTACTACAGCATTGTTAAGATCAGGTGGAATACTTTGAAGAGTCCTGGAGATGTGGGGAAACTTGCTGTCACTTAGACTCCAAGAAAAGACCCCCAGTTAAATCTGGTGCAAAAATGTCACAATGAGTGAAATACAGTACTGTTAAGATCGGCTTAAATACTGAGGAGAGTTGTTTTCTCTCATACTTCATTAAAATTCCACAAGTTAAAACTGATGAGAAAAATTCACAAGGATGTAAATGATAATATATCGTTTATAACTTTGATATAAAAATGAATCATCAAACCGGAGAGCACATTTACTTTTAATTAATAAAAAGAAAAGACCTCATCAACTTTGCCGTTTCAGCAAACCCAAGTATAAAAGAAAAGGAAATTGTTATGTAATGCCTTTCCTCTCAGCATCAATCTAGGCGTTTGAGAGACAAACGAGGCTGAAGATTATTTTCGATTGAAACAAGCAATGAGAAAGTTTTCTTGTATACTTACACGTATACATATACAAACACACAGTATAAACACATAAACAGGCGGAAACAGGCGGACTCTGTTGTTCAGGTACGAACGGTTCATTAACTTCTTGACTTCGGTTCTTCGACACGAGGAGAGTGAAACAATTCTTACAATGCTGACTATACTATCAGACCCCATTTCAACGCGCGGCGCATCTTGTAGTGTTTAAGATCTCTGTCGGTAGAGATCTGCAAAACTCTAACTACATGCCTCAACGGTAGAGAACTCAATTCTCAATGCCCGAACGGCAGAGACTCAATTGTCTGCCTGCATGGTCCAATCCCAATTTCTCAACACCATGGTTGGACCTCAACTGAATCTTTTTCAAAACCTTCCAAATTCTTAGCCTATCTCTTCTTGGCATGACGTCATCCACGCTCCAGCCCCATTTCCTAACTGGCGTTTATTATGACAACAGTGATTATCATATCCTTTGTGCGCGAGCGTAACTGCACCAATTGACTACACACCCGAACTCTTAACCCGAATAGTTCAAAGCCCAACCAAACTGAATGATAAAATATAATTAATGAAAAATGATTAAAAAAATCATTCCTTAATTATATGACAGTTTGCATTTGAATTTTAACAACATTTCTTGCGTCACAGATTTTGAAGAAGGCTGACATTTCAAATCATTAAAAAATTAGAATATTTAAACGAAGATGTTGGTTTATTTGAACCACTTACATAATAAATTTAGTTGTCTGAATTTCTGAGACGAAGCTTGGTGATTTTTATCATTAAGGGTTTTCGGACTATTGTCTTCATTTTTATTGTTATTTCTACAACGTTTCGGCCGATATGTCCTCCGGTCTTCTTTAGGTGTTTGTCGAACTCGAGAACTTTCACGGAACTTCGAACTACGTCCTTTACTGAATTGAAATAATTGATAGGGCTGAACATTGTAGGATTAGACGCCTTAAGGAATCAGCACATATGTTGGGCTACAATGACCTGCTGAGGAGACCAAGTATAGAGTTGAATACAATATGGGAACCGATAATTAAGAAGGCTAGATGAAAAAAAAATCTGAATATGAGCACAGGTAAAAAATCATACATAATAGTAGTAATTCTAGTCAAATAAGAACATTAAGTTTATAAATCCCAAAAATTCACTCTGAATTGTCCAGCAGGACACATGGTGTAACAGTTATAGACAATGGTTCCCTAAGGAGAATAATCATCAGGAGGTTGAAGGTTCAATCCTGACTGCAGGCGAATAAAAATACAGGAATACTTAAAACTTGTACCCGGTTATGGCTAACGGAATCAGAACAGGCAACTACCGTGGATTCAGTAACGGATGTAGTTGAAAATTCCGTGAAGGTTCCCGAGTTCTACAAACATCTGAAGAAGGCCGGAGGACATATCGGTCGAAACGTTAGAGAATTAACAATAAAGATGAAGACAATAGTCCGAAAACCCTTAATGATAAAAATCACTGACATTTTAAATCTTTAAAAAATTCTAACATATATTGGCTTATTTGAGCCACTTACATAATGAAGTGATGACGTCTAGACGTCTGGATTACAATCAAGATATTTAGACGAAATCAGTACCATCTTGAAAAAATAGTTCAAAAGTCATTTTCCATAATTTTGAATGAAAGGTTTTTGACAACACACAAGATTTTACTAGTATAGCACCCTCTATGTTCTCAGAACTATCTATGTGAGTTTTTTTCTTGTTTCCTAAATTGAAAATTCACCCCGAGGCTAAGATTTGACGACGAAGATAACATTAAGAGAAATATGACGTCACAACGCTACAACCCTTTTTGTCTCAATACTTTTTCACGAACATATAATAATATATATTTGCGTCTGTATTTTACATTTCTATGTACACATTCGTAAATAAATTCATACATTAAATCCATTTTATTCTGTTTATATAACGGAGTTACAGAGGACGCACACACACACACACAAATACACAATTATATATATATATATATATCATCATCATGTCGTGCTGGTAGCACGGATATCCCTGACACTCTCTAGCCACTCCTCCCTATCGTTCATCGCCCTAGGTAGGTCTTCAGGACAACATCCCGTATCCTCGCATAGCTGCTGAATGTATATTCGTGCTGGTCGTCCTGCTTTTGCACGGCCATGTGTGGGGGTCCACAAGAGTACATCTCTTATGAGTTCGTCCCTGCTTCTCCAGCAGTGTCCTGCATGTCGGGTTCGTCTAACTTGAATAGTTTTCGTGATAGGAGGCAGGTGGCCGTACAGTTGGTGTCTTGTGGGGTGTTGCCGCCAGGACTTGTTCAAGATTGCTCGCAGCATTCTTGTGTAATTGCCGTCTAGTTTCTTCTCCAGCCGTTTTGTTAGCGTCCATGAAGTGCACCTATATATATATATATATATATATATCATTATTATCAATAAGAATTAAGATATATATCATCATCGTCATTAATAAAGGGACGTGCCAATAGCATGACCCCTTCTCGCTATTCGTTTTAATCGGCCATCGCCTTAGGTAAATCCTCTTGATAGCACCCAGTGTCTGCACATAGCTGATGAATGCAAGTTTTTGCTGATAGGCCAATATCGGTGTGGGAAAAGGGAAAAGGTCATTTACAAGTTGGTCCTTACGTCCCCAGCAGTGCTGAGCATGTCTGGTTTGTCTTTCTTTGATGGTTAGTGAAATGGGTTTTGAGTGGCCGTACAAGAGTATTGTTTTAAATAGTATTGTTTTCAGGAGTATCGTTTTCAGGATTTGTAGAAAACAACACGAAGCATCATTGTGTGTGCTTCCATCAAGCTTTTTTTCCAAGCGCCATGTCCAAATGGTGCAACCAGATACGTCTACAGTGTTATTTCTACTAATAGGTGTAAACAAAATAATAATAATAATAATTATAATAACAGTAAGTCTTATTGTTTTGTAATGAAGTATAGAATTGTTCAATGCGAGAATAGAGTGGTTAAATGATGTATTAAAAAACTCGATATTGACAACAAATATAGTTTCACGTAGGATACGATTTTCAGTCAATGACGTCAGACATGTTCTTCACAAGATTTTCGCGAAGAACGCGGTTTTCTGTACAACATATCAGAATTTATAAATTAGGCTTTGAAAACTTTTAAATAAATAAGTTGGTTGGTTGGTTGGTTGGGTTTTTATGGGATATCAACTGTTGTAGGTTATTTAACACCTAAATAAGTTGATGAAACGTTAGGTAACGTTAGGTAGTTAGATAGCATAAAAGGAACTTGTTTTCATGTTTGCACTTTGCGATCACTTCAGATATCTTATTTAACACTTTAGTTTGGTTTCATACGGTTTATTTGTGTAACAGCATATCAAACTTATATGGGTCACAAAATACGATTTTCACAATTATATGGGGCTATGTATTCCTAGCATCAATAAAAGTAAA
Source organism: Sepioteuthis lessoniana (assembly GCA_963585895.1). Classification (NCBI taxonomy): domain Eukaryota; kingdom Metazoa; phylum Mollusca; class Cephalopoda; order Myopsida; family Loliginidae; genus Sepioteuthis; species Sepioteuthis lessoniana. The sequence continues at coordinate 7,881,702 of OY757942.1, forward strand.
AGTAAAGTTGGCGACGGTAGTCGAAGGCGACTCGAAGGCTCCTTTTTAATAGCTACTACACCTGGATGCAGGTGGGGGCTACTCCTTCCCTAAATTGCTCTTGATGCTTACTTTATAATGCTTAGTGTTAAGCAAGGTGGCATCTAATAGCATTTTCGAGTCTTTGGTATGACTTGACCTAGGATTGAACCCCGGTCTCCTTGACCTTGTGTGTATGTGTGTGTGTGTGTGTGTGTGCATAGAAAGAGATGGGGGAGAGAAGAAGAGAGAGAGAGAGACAGAGTGAAATGAACACAACACCCCCAAAAAAACTCCAGAAGTTGAGCCTCACCGTCAGATACTGTTAAATGTCATTATTAGGGCACTATTTCGTTTTTTGTGAGTCTCACAGAGAATGCAATCGATGTATAGACCTTTTGAAATATATATATATATTGTCATCCATCCTCGTGGTGTAGTGGTTAAAGCGCAGGGCTGCTGAATCGTAGTAAGCGAGTTCATACTCCAGTTGTGCTATTACGTTCACTTTCGGGCAAATACCCTTCGGAAAGGTATGAAGCCCCTTATCCTCCCAGATATGAGTTAAATAGTACCACTACTATTCTTCAAGAAGGATGGATCGGGCATTAAATAACCCAAGAAGGTTGATATGCCAATAATAAAAAGCAAAGCAACCCTAGAGATTGAATCAAGCTAGTTGATGGAATTTAAAACACAGACATTCTTCCCTCCAATGAGATGAGACAACCATGAAAAAAGGAGTTGTCTGGCAATGAAATTAATTTCATCTTATAGTAAACCTTTAGCTTTGGATCTTTGAGGAGTTTGGAGTACTCCTTCATTACTATTACTCATTTAGGCGCCTCTGGTGGTGTAATGGTTAGCAATCTCGACTAGCAAACCTACACGAGTGAGTTCGAGTCTCATTGGGTGCCCCTTTCATATGGCCTTGTGCCACATCTAAGCAAAAATGCTTAGTAAATTTCCATTACTATTACTCATTTGTTAAAAAAAAAAACTCTTAAGAAACAATTAAATAAAACCTGTTAATGTGAATATACTATGAACGCAATTCCCTCGGCATTAAATTGCACTCGGCGGGTTGACATACCATTAAAACCAAGTAATCAGATCAAAGAGACAGAATATTTATTTCTCTTATTGTATGGCTCCTTTACCTTTTTTTATTTCTTATTCTAAATATTTATTATGTTAAACTCACACATTCACACACATACACACACATACGCTCATATATATATATATATATATATATATATATATATATATATATATATATATATATATTACATTTTTGGTACATGAAAATTTATATGCTTTTCTGTTCTGCATAGAGCCAGAGACGAAATTCATCTTAATGTCTTAGAGGCAATTTATATCGCTATAAATCGCCCCCCTCTATGCAGACAGGGAAGCAGTCATACTTTAAATATTTGGGGGGAAGTGTTGGAGACTGGGGTGACTTGAATTTTTTTTGTTCATCTCGTCCCTTTAATCCAATTATTTAATTTACACCCCGTTTTTAATTATTTTACCGGTGAATAAGCTTGGCAAATATAAAATAGTTTCCCCTTTTACCAATGATTTCGTTATTCATTTGTTTTTATATATAAGTACAACTAAAGATGGCGACCATAGTCGAGGGTAACCCGAAGGCTCCCTTTTCGATCGCTACTACACCAAGGAGTAGGGGAGGGCGCTACTCCTTCCCTGGATTGCTCTACTTTACCCTTGATCCGTACCTTATAATGCTGAGTGTTAAGCAAGGAGGCATCAAGTACCATTTTTTGAGTCTTTGGTATGACCTAGGTCTCCCGGGCCATTGGCGAACACTCTAACCCCTAGGCCAATGTCCGGTTATATATATATATTATTATTATTATTATTATTGTTCACTCATTAGAGCTTTTCACATCAGCAATAGCCGCTGGTTTTTCAGTGGAATCTGAGTGACAGCAAGTCTCCTCAAGTCTCCAGGACTCTTCTTAGTATTCTGGCAGTTCTCAACAATGCTGTCGTTTGGATGGTCTACACTCGTCCGCCAACCTCCAAGTCCTCTAGTCCCTTTAGTAATCCCTTAGTTACTGTTCCAAACGCACCTATTACAATTGGTATAATTGTCACCTGCATGTTCCACAGTTTTTTCTGTTCCCTAGCAGGGTCGAGGTACTTATCCTTCTTTTCATATTCTTTCTGTTTTATTCTGTGGTCTGCCGGGACAGCGAAGTCGACTATTTTGCAAGTTCTCTTTTTTTTGTTGATTATTATTAAGTCTGGTCTCCTAGCCGGGATTAGGTGATCTGTTTGTATATTAAAGTCCCATAGGAGTTATGCGAGTCATTTTCTAGGACAGGTGCTGGATTGTGCATATACCATTTGTTAGTATGGTCGAATTACATTATTATTATTATTATTATTAAGATCCTTTCAGGTTTCCTGATAAGTGTCTTGGTTTTAGGTTGAAATTGGTAGATGAATTTACCAAAGTTATTCTGAGCGCTTCCGGACCTTTCATTGGCCATCATCCGGGGTTGTTTACATGTGTAAAGAGTGTTTTTTTAAGAGTTTTTAAAAAGACTTTTTAGGTGTTTTTATAACATTACAAAATTACGTAAACGCAAAGTTGGATAAAACTGAGATGCCGATTACATCAAACGAATTTAAAACAGAACGCTATCAACGAAAATAGAACATTTTAGGATACGCATTTTTTCTAGTCTTAAAATAAGCAATAAAAACATATTTAAGAACATTCTAGAAATTTAGGATCAAAACTGCATTAGCATTTAAGTTATATTTTTATATTTTTCAACCAATCAGCTAAAAACATAGAATAGAACATTCTAGAAAAATAGGATCGGAAGTCAACTAACAGAAAATATTTAGGCTCGAAAATAAAATTATAAAATACAAATCTGATTGGTCAATAAATGTCTACACGCCAAAATTTTAGGACTATTTTGTGTTCTATTCCATTTCTTTTACGCGATTGTAAAGTTTTGTGTTGTATTTGTGGTGGAAATAATTTAGAGAGCAATACCAGTAAAGTACGGACGCACATCTACTGAAATAAACTCATACAACCCCCACAACATAAAAGACAATAAATAAATGAATGTCAAAACATTGTCGCTATTTTCACAATTAATTCTATTGATCCTATTTTTTTTAAATTTTCATATGTAGGGCTTCTAGGATATGTAGTTTTAGCTTATTAATTCCGTGAGCAATATTGTAGTGTTTTTCGAAATTTGGATTTAGGAATAGAGCGGGTTTTAAGATGTAAGGCTATGGAGCTAGAAAAATTAAGGTGCACAGTAAAACGTCTTGAAATATGTACATATTATTTTCATTGGAGACACCTTATCCAAAATATGTTCTCCCGGTTAATCCTACCAAAAAGTAAGATGTATCATTTTAACAACAAATTCAAAACCTCCAAACTAATTATTTTGGATAATTCTTCCTCCTCCTTTGAACTTCTTGAGAGGACAAACGTTGTATATATGTTCAAATGACCCATGGGAGACTGTGCCTTCAAGAAATGATGACTGGTTTCGTTTCATGTGCATATCAACCATTGGGGGTTATTTAATGCCAAATACTCTATTTATATAATGAATATATATGATTTGGAAGTACATTTACTTGATAAGGTTTTTAAACGACCTAGAGCTCATTTTTTTGTACACAGCTAAATTGTCCAAATATTGCTATGTATCACTAACATTTTAAATTAATATCAGTCATTTGTTTACACATTGTTAAGAGATAAAACAGTTCTATTTCTAACAATTCAGAGTAAGTCATTTGTTTCCACAGTTTGACTCATTGACATGACGCTATGAGGTGCTACCACTCCAGGCCAGAGTAAAAAAAATTGAAAATTCACAATGTTGTTGCTATAAATCTTATGAGATGACTGACTAATTTTTATGATTTCAGGTTCAAATGAACAGCTACAGCAGCAATTGGAATACACGCTACTAAAGCCTGTTTGTCACAGCTGGTTATTTTCAAAAATGCAATCTGGGCGTGAAGACACTTTAGAAGAACGATATGCAATAAAATTCTGTTTTAAACTTGGAAAAAATACCACAGAAACGTACGGAATGCTTCAGACTGCTTTTCGACCATCTTGCATGAATCGAGCATCAGTTTTTCAGTGGCATAAGAAATTCAAGGAAGGCGGGGAGTGTGAGGGATGGTGAGAGGTGTGGGAGGAGTAAGGAAGTCAATAGACCAGAGTTGATTGGCCAAAGGGTTAGGGTTAGGGTTACTATGTTGAGGTTTTAAGTGAGTTCAGGAAGAGATTCTGTAGCATTTCCAGCAGGACAATGCACCAGCCCACAACTCCATCCTTGTCACACACTATTAGAGCAAGATGAGCATCAAGACTGTTCCTCAGCCTCCCTATAGTCCAGACCTTGTCCCTGTGACTTTTGCTATTTCCCTAAGCTAACAGGCTGTCGTTATGAGACAATTGAGGAGGTGAAAGAGGCTGTGACGAAGGTCATTGACACGCTCACACAAGAGGACTTCCATGGGGCCTTCTAGGAGTTGTTGGAACGGTACAAGTGCATTGCATCCGGAGGAGATTACTTCGAAGGGGACTAGAGTTTCATGTGTGTACTATCAATAAAAGTGTCCATACGAAAAATGTCTGGAAACTTATTTAATTATCCTCGTATTTTGGTTAGACTGAGAATTTGGATGGTTCCAGTAATGGTGTCCGACCCTAACAAAACTATCATCCACATCTACACTGAACTGGACGTCGCTTTATTTTCTAAGTAAAAACACTACATCGAATCAGTTCAATCAATTTTCGATTCTACGTTAAAAAAAAATGAGTGATTTTCCCCGAAAAAAAATATCTGAAAGAGAGTTTTGGTTTGGTTTGGTTTCTTTGTTTAATGGCATATCAACTCTTTTTAGGTTATTTAATGCCAAAGCCAATCTCCTAGAAGAACAGTAGCGATACTATTTAACCCCCAGCTGGGAGGATAAGGGGGTTCATACCTTTCCCAAGGGTATTTGCCCGACAGTGAACTTGCGTACTACGATTCTGCAGTCCATCGCTTTAACCATTACACCACGAGGACACCCCCAAAGAGATTTTTCAACTTCTTTGTTCTTGAATGATCTGAAAGAAAAGAAAGATAGTGATGTAAAATAAATTTCAGTTGGTAGTAAATATCAGGTGGGTATAGAGGATGGGTAAGATCCTCCCATCATAACGCTCTCATCTTTTTTGTTGGGGGGGGGGTTAAGTAGTGGAGGGGGGCTGCAGTCGTTAAAAATGAAGATGATTACATTTTTGATGATAATATCTCAACGAATTCAACTTACGTTTGTTCATGTCCAATCTGATAAAACTCAATGACTTTCCAAATACCCTAACACACACACACACACACACACTCACTCTCACACACACACCCACACACACACTCACACACACCCATATGTATATAATAAATTCACTTTGAAATCGAATTTAAAAAAGAATTTGGAAAGACATTTTGAAATACGAACATCTATATGGTAATGATCTTGTGAATGCACTCATCTTTATATGAAATTCTTTTACCTCGTTCCTCTTTTTCTATGTCTCACCTAATTAGGTTTGGTTTCTTTGTTTAATGGCATATCAACCTTTCTAGGTTATTTAATGCCAAATCCATTCTCCTAGAAGAACAGTAGTGGTACTATTTATCCCATAGCTGGGAGGATAAGAGGGTTCATACCTTTCCCAGGGGTATTTGCCCGAAAGTGATTGTGACATATCAAGGTTTGGTTTGGTTTCTTTGTTTAATGGCATATCAACCTTTCTAGGTTATTTAATGCCAAATCCATTCTCCTAGAAGAACAGTAATGGTACTATTTAACCCTTAGCTGGGAGGATAAGGGGGTTCATACCTTTCCCAAGGGTATTTGCCCGAAAGTGATAGTGACATATCAAGGTTTGGTTTGGTTTCTTTGTTTAATGACATATCAACCTTTGTAGGTTATTTAATGCCAAATCCATTCTCCTAGAAGAACAGTAATGGTACTATTTAACCCTTAGCTGGGAGGATAAGGGGGTTCATACCTTTCCCAAGGGTAATTGCCCGAAAGTGAACGTAATAGCGCGACTGGAGTACGAACTCGCTTACTACGATTCCGCAGACAGGCTCGTTAACCATTACACCACGAGGACACTCCCCTCACCTAATTAGAAGAATATGGTAACTGCAAGATTTCAACCAAAAGGGGGATCCTAGTATGATACTAAACAGAATTTGATGGTGCGGCCCCCGATTCTGGAGTGGAGTAAGCCTTCATTGCCATTACTCCTATGTCCATAGGTGGTTGTATTTTTTGGGGTCCTATCAATGAGTCAAATAGATCTGTTTAAAATTATTGGTATTCATACGATCGTTTGAAAAAAAAATTAAAAAGCACAAAAAAGTAAATATGGACATTCGATGAACATGATTCCCAAACTCAAGGCATAAAATAAATCTAGACAGGTTGACATGTCGTTAAAATCAATCAATCACTCAATATGTTCTATCTCTCTCAAGTCCCTTATATCAGTCGAAAAATTAAAATAAAGTTTTTTCCCCTTTTTCTCTCTTTCCTTCTTTTTCCCATTCTCCTTTCTTTTCGTCAGTTGCCATTAGAAATTGCAGATATTTTGTGCCGGCACTTAGAAACAAGTTCTTTTTTTAATTATTTTTTAAAGAAGATTTCCGTAATTCTTTTTATCCATCTTTAAATGTGTGCACCTTTTCTTTTTTAAAATCGATTACTATTCGATTACGGGTGATTAGATGTTATTGTCTTTTAGATCAAATATTTACATTGATAGTATTGTACTGTTAGCGTAACACGCCTTGAAGGAAATTCTATGAATACAAAAGCATTGCGTCTAACTTACTGAAGTAGCTGATGGTGAAGCTCCAGTTCTGGATTTTAAAAAATGTGAAGTACCCCTTCATTACCATTATCCACTCTGACCCGGAGTGGTAGTACCTTTTTGGGTCACATCTATTGGTGAACTGAATTAGTAATTGATAAACAGAATTGGTAATGTTAAATAGCGACACTTAAAACTATTTAACTGGGTGCAAACAAAAGATTGATATTGAAAAGAATTATTAGTGTTAGATAGAAATACTTGAAACCTCGTGTGCAAACAAATGAGCTCTAATTCGTTTCAAAGTTGTTATCTACAAAGTTTTTATTATATATATATATATATATATGATTTTGTTAGCGAATACAAAGTAGATAACTTTGAAACAAGTTAGAGTTCATTTGTTATATATATATATATATATATATATATATATATATATATAGTCATCCACACACAGATCTGTTTCGTTCGATCAGAACTCATCAGTGTGGCTAGACATACTAGCTTCCCGTAGCTGGGATCGAAACCCGGTTGACTCAAACGCCAATCCAAGCCTTTAACCCTCAGCCACACACACACATATATATATATATATATATATATATATATATATATATATATATATAAACTGGGTCATTGGCCTAGTTGGTAGAGTGTTCGCTTTTTTGTTTACATATTTTTTGTTAATCCTTTGGAGTTGCCGTATCGATCTTATGATATCCGGCGGGAATTGCTTGATAAACCTTCCATTATTAGTTATTTCCCAAGTACTTTCTGCCCAACTTTGGGTCATCATCAGGGGAGGATATATAACAAAAGTGATGTAACTTTTGTATGTACATTACTACTTTGTAAGAATGAGCGTTTGTACTGTTGTATTGTGTAGCGTTTACTTTTTGAATTTGTCTCTATAAATAGCATCAGTAGCTAAAGACATTTAAGTACATTAGCACTGGTTTCAAAATTAATTCTATTAAGTTTGGGTTGTATATTCTTAATATGTTGTGCCTCAAGAATCGGTAGTTTTTACTTGTTATTTTGCTGTTCTAATATTGTTTTGTTTTCAGTAAGAATTTTCCTGAATTAAGTTGTTGGGCATGAGTGGGGTTTTAGATGTTGTGCTATGGATCTGGTATCAGAAAGGTACATTGTAAATCTTCTCGATAGAGTAGTTGAGGTTAAACCGACGTATATGTTGTTGTTTTTAGAGATACAATCCCCTAAAGGACGTTTAAATTGATATATAACGTTGTTTTTTTGTAAAAATCCAATTGAGGGAGTGGAATTATTTTTAATGACTAAGTTGGAGGTTTTAAATTTGTTAGAGTATATGATAAGTTTTATTTTTTTATTAGAATCTGTGGGGAGTATGTAACTTTGAATCAATGTTTTTAATATATTTTCATCTATTTTATAATTGTAGTGTATTTGGTTGCGGTAAAAAAATGGTTGATAAATGCTTGTTTATTGGGTGGAGTGTTACATAGTTTATTTTGTTGGCTAACATTTCTAATGATACGTTTAATTTGTTCATCAACAATACAGTTAGGGAACCCATTACTGATGAGAGTTTGTTTTATGTTTTTTATTTTTTTATAAAATATTGTTTTGTAGGAGGAGATTAGTTTTGCATGAGGTATTAGGTTATTAATAATTGTTTTTTTTTTATATCAGAAGAGGCATTCACTTTTAAAGTTGAGGGTACGGGAGTCATTATTAGAGGGTTGTTTTGTTTGTAGATGTTGGGAAGTTATCATTCTTATTATTAGTATCAATGAGAACATCTAAAAAGTAAATTTTATTGTTTTTGTTTATGTAGAAAATCTATTAACTAATATACCTGTCAATGAAACAATTGATATTATCATAAATAATATTCATAACCCATATCTTCCTCCTCTTAAAATCAACCCTAATATACTTTGGAAAATACTCCTAACATATACTACTGAAGTTCCATTTCATGACCATCTTGGTAATATTTACTTTCAAACAGATGGCTTATCTATGGGATAGGTCCTGGGCCTGATCTTCAGTAATTTCTATATGTTCAACCTTGAAAATAAAATATTTAATAGCATTAGAAAACCTCCAATATACCTAAGATATGTTAATAATATACTTATTCTTGCTAATGAAATTAACGAAATCAACATACTACAAGACAACTTCCCCAAAAATTCAGTTTTTAACTTTACTCATGAAATAAACCAAGACAAGAAAATTTCCTTTTTAGATGTTCTCATTGATACTAACAATAAAAATAATAATAACTTTACGACCTCAACATACAAAAACCCTCTAATTATGACTCCTATACTCTCAACTTTAAAAATGAATGCCCCTTCCAATATAAAAAAAGCAACTATTGATAACCTAATATATATATATATATATATATATATATATATATATATATATATATATATATATATAATGTGTTTGTTTGTAATACTTTTTACAAAGAACACAGACACTACACTCTGGTTTTGTATTTAAATTCCTATTTTGGAGGAGGAGGTTAATTTTGCACGGAATTTTTAGGTTATCAATAATTGCTTTTTTATGTCAGAATGGGCATTCACTTTTAAAGTTGAAGGTACTGGAGTTATTATAAGATTTTTTTGTTAGTAGAGCTGGTTAAATTATTATTATCATTATTATTATTATTATTATTATTGTTAGTCTCAATGAGAACATTTAAAAAATAAATTTCATTGTTTTCAATTAGTTCATGAGTTAAGAACTGCATTTTCATTTAGTTCATGAGTTAAGAACTGCAATTTTTTGTAAGGTGTCTAGTAGTATGTTGATTTCGTTAATATTATTAGTAAGAATAAGTATATCATCAACATATTTTGGGTATATTTAAGGTTTTCTAAAGATTTTAGATATTTTATTTTCGAGGTCGGACACAGAAATTACTGAAGATCGAGCCCAGGGCAAATCCTATAGATACACCATCAGTTTGAATGCAAATATTACCAAGATGGTCATGAAATGGAACTTCAGTAGTGCATGTTAGGAGTAATTTCCGAAGTATATTAGGGTTGATTTTAAGAGGAGGGAGAGATGGGTTATTGTAAATATTATCTATGATAATAGCAATTGTTTCATTGGCAAATACATTAGTGAATAGATTTTCTACATCCAGTGAGGCTAATATACCAATATTGGGTTTAATTTTAAGTAGAACTTGAATTAATTCCTCAGTAGATTTTATGTTTTATTTACTAGGTAAGTGTGGTGAAAAAGTTGTTTTATTGTTTTTGTGAGTTCATGAATCGGTGTAGGTATGTGTGATATAATTGGGCGCAGAGGACGATTGGGTTTATGTATTTTTATGGTCCCGTAAAGCCGGCTTTATAATTACCGATTATATAACTGATGTTGAGTACAGTTTATTCATAAATCTACCAAACTATGATTATATATATATATATATATATATATATATATATATGTGTGTACATATATATATATATATAACAGTGATGGTTGTCACTAAATAACTTTGTGGGTTTGTGTCGGACCAAGTGCAATATAATATGGAGCGTGCTCAATATCTAGGATAGAGCTATTATATGATAATAATAAATAGATATATATTAGATTTATATATCTAATGCCGTGGAAGTTTTCTGCCACCCCTGGATTTCATGGAGTTTTTACAAAACAACAATCATCAGTTAACAAAATGAAATGAATCGAAAATCGAAAAATACAGTCAAAAACCGTTGGGATTGTGTAGGAATCTTTACGTGTGATTGTGAGTGTGTATGTGCGTGTGTGCGTATGTGTGTTTGTGTGGGTTATAGTTGCGTATTATTGTGTGTGTATGTGTAAGTGGTATATAGTGCATGTGTATGTGAAGGTCCGTGCGCAGTGCGTTGTTTTAACCGGATGCTAGGCATCAATGTATCTTATGTTGCAACTGTATTGTCGGAAAGGATTCTTTATCTATTTCTGTATGTGTTGGTGATTATAATTAAGGAACAAAACATCATATATATATATATATATATATATATATATACACTCACACACATACATACAAAGCACATGCACCAGTATTACAATAAGTTATTTTTCAAGTAATTATGCTATAAATTCTATGAATAAGAATTAACTTAATATTGAGCTTCAAGGCCGCCCTCACGTCGTCATTCATTTTTTTTTTCTCTTAAAAAAAAAAATTATAAATATTTTATCTATGTTAGGAAATATAACGGTTAAATATTTTCTCTCATTCATAAAAATAAACCTTTGATTATTTTGAAATATGAAATTCTTCTTGAAACAATATTAAATAAACGAATATTTTGGCCAATTTTTAATTTCAAGGTTGGATTCAGAGAAACAAAATTTGAAAAACTAAAACAGAATAATGAATTGTCTTAAAGGTCTTTCCACACACCACACAAAAACCTAAATTAAAATGTTCGAAAAGATATTCGGTTTGGTATTTTACGATTGTACGTGAATGTTATAACGAATTATGCGTAACGAGTTGGTAACTAAATGTTGCGTAACATTTTAGTAAATGGGTTTTCGGGTACAGTGATAAGAAATGGTTTATGCTGAAAAAAGTAATAAGTAAAACAAACAGTAAAACAAATAACAGGAGATAGATAGATAGATAGATAGATCTGAAAAGATTGAGATAGATAGAACTGAAAAGACTGAGATAGATAGATAGATAGATAGATATGAAAAGATTGAAATATGCGATGCATACTGATTTTAACGAGGAAGCCTTGAGTTTCAAAGTTTAGAAAAACTCAAGACTAGCCTAGGTTTGTGCAACAACAGTCTTAAAACATCACCTTTCTTTCTTTGTTTCTTTCTTTGTTTCTTTGTTTCTTTCTTTCTTTCTTATTCATATATCTATTTCACATTCTATTCATATCTATCTAACGTTCTTTCTTTTTTCTTTCTTTCTTTCTTTCTTTCTTTCTTTCTTATTCATTTATTTATTTCATATTCTATTCATATCTATCTAACTTTCTTTCTTTCATACTTTCTTTCTTTCTTTCTTTCTTTGTCTGTTCATATCTACCTATCTATCTATGTCAGTTAGTTCATATCTATCTATCTATCTATCTATCTATCTATCTATCTATCTATCTATCTATCTCAGTCTTTTCAAATCTATCTATCTATCTATCTATCTAATTTCATTGGTGAAATTACGTGCCCTCGTGGTTGCTGGTATTGATCTCACAGGTAATTATTTCCTATGAGACTTAACTTTATGCTGATTGCCTTTTCCTTACTACGTGTCTGGGTCGCCACTAATGAGTTTTGAGAGCCTAATATCAACAACTACCGGTGGTTGGGGGGTGTCCGGTTGTAGAAGACAATCGTAAAACCTTTGCATTGGAGACGTGTCAAAAAATGCCACAATGGGTCTGCATTCCTTCCGTCTTACACTAGACTAGTATCCAAAAACAGTTATACTCTTCGCAGATATTTCAGTCGCCTTAAATCTCCACAAAAAGATAATCCAAAGATATAAGGAATATCAGATTATCGTAAATCATAGAGTCATTCTGAAATCAAGTTAATCTGATAATACAATGGAAGAAATGAGGGGACTCTAGTTTTTATGGAATTAAATTTATCCATCAATGTATCTAGGTATCTCTCTCTCTCTATATATATATATATATATATATATATCATTGAACGTAATAGACATTTTTGTCTACATATTTTTTTAATCTTTTCGAATTGCCCTATTGATCTTATGATATTCGGCGGGAATTGGTTGATAAATCTTCCATAATTAGTTATTTCCCAAATACTTTCTGCCCAACTTTGGGTCATCATCAGGGGAGGATGTATAACAAAAGTGATGTAACTTTTGTCTGTACATTACTACTTTGTTAGAAGAGCGTTTGTACTGTTGTATTGTGTAACGTTTACTTTTTGAATTTGTTTCTATAAATAGCGTCAGTACCTAAAGACATTTTAGTACATTAGCACCGGTTTTAAAATTAATTCTATTATGTTTGGGTTGTATGTTTCTAATATGTAGTGCCTCAAGAATCAGTAGTTTTTGCTTGTTATTTTGATGTTCTAATATTGTTGTGTTTTCGGTGAGAATTTTCCGTAATTCTGTTGTTGAACATGAATGTTTTTAAATGCTGAGCTGTTGAACTTGTATCAGAAAGGTGCATTGTAAGTCTCCTCGATAGGGTAGTTGAGATCAATCCGATGTATATATTGCTGTTTTTAGAGATACAATCTTTTGAAGGACATTTAAATTGATATATGATATTAGTTTTTTACAAAACTCCAATCGACCGAGAAGAATTATTATTAATGACTAAGTTGAAGGTTTTGAATTTGTTAGAGTATATGATAATTTTTTTTTTATTTGGATCAGTGGAAATTATATTTCAATGAATCAATGTCTTTAATATTTTTTCATCTTATTTATAATTGTGGTGCATTTGGTTACGGTAAAAAAAATTGATATATGTTTGTTGACTAGGTGGAGTAGTACAGTGTTTATTTTGTTGGTTTACATTTTTAATCATACGTTTAATTTGTTCATCTAAAATATAGTTAGGAAACCTATCATTGATGAGAGCCTATTTTATATTTTCTACCTCTTTATAAAATATTTTTTGGAGGAGGTGATCAGTTTGGCACGGGATAACAGTTTATTGGTAATTGCTTTTTTTTATATCTGAAGGGGCATTCACTTTTAAAGTTGAGGGTACAGGAGTTATTATTGGAGTATTTTTTATAAGTAGAGGTAGTGAAGTTATTATTATTGTTAGTATCAATGAGAACATTTAAAAAGGAAATTTATTGTTTTTGTTTAGTTCATAAGTAAAGTTAAGAACTGAATTTTTTTGGAAGGTGTCTTGTAGTATGTTGATTTCGTTAATATTATTAACAAGAATAAGGATAACATCAACATATGTTAGGTATATTGGAGGTTTTTCAATGCTATTAAAAATTCTATTTTCCTAGGTCGGACATGTAGAAATTATTGAAGATCAGACCCAGGACAGACCCCATAGATACCCCATCTCTCTGAACGTAAATATTACCAAGATTGTCATGAAACTTAAGTCGTGCAAGTTAGGAGTAATTTCCGAAGTATATTAGGGTTTATTTTAAGAGGAGGGAGAGAGGGGACATCCAGTGAGGCAATCCTACATCAGTGAGTTCGAGTCTCATTTGCTGTCCCATTCATATGAGCTTATGCCACATATTTTCTCTGACGAAAGCAACAAGCTGGAAACATACATGTATGCATGAACGAAATAAACTATTCTTAAAATAGAGAAAATCTTTAGTGGGCCTATTCATTTTGAAATATTTAATTTTTCTCTCTCTTTGGACCTGCTACAAAAAATAATTTTTTTACACACACACACACAAACACACACGCATATATATATATATATATATATAAAGGGGTCTCAATATACATGGGACCCATGTACCTGCTAATAACTCAAATAATAATAATGTTATGTTCTTTTTTCTTTCAGATTTGAAAATAGTAAACTAGAACAACTATTAATCCTCGATCATAACGCCTTGGACAAGAGAGGAAAATATTTTGTGTCACTACTTATTTGGAGACAAAATCATTTAAAACTGAGCAAGCAACATTTCGCAGGATGTCTAACTTTAACAATTATCCCCAGAAAAGCCAAATGTATCGTTGAGTATCCAAATTTCAAGCTACAGTGTCAGAAAACAATCTCAACAGGAAGGCAAAAAATCCCAGCTCAGGCAGGAAGTTGACTGCAAGATGTCCTGACAATGTGGATGCAGTGAGAGATTCTGTCGGAAGGAATCCCGCATAAGATCCTCCCAAGAACTTGGTCTTTCACTTGCGTCGTTGCAAATGAACCTGAAGAAGGATCTTCTGCTGTACCCATACAAAATCCAGATCAAGCATAAACTCACACCAGCTGACATGGAAAAACGTCTTCGTAATAAATCATAATACTATTTATGGGGTGCAACTATTTTGAAACACGATATATATATATATATATATATAGATACATAGAGATAGAGATAGAGAGAGTGAGTCCTTGTTGTGTGATGGTTAAAGTGTTGGATGTTGGCCTTGGATGTTTTTTTTTTTAATCCATCTGGTAACTGTACTGCGATCAACTCTGACTTCATCTTTCATACAACAAATGTTTTTTTTTGGGGGGGGTTGTGATGTCATGGCGTAGTTTGAACTCGTAACCTGTAAGTTTCCGAATTAGACTACGTTGCTGCACTTTCATCTTTACGGCTTTCAAATCATGCATGGAGTGAAAAATGAACAAGTCAGCGCACCATTTACCACGATACTACTAACTTCAGTCGTGGTATTAGGTTCACTTCCAGGCTAATACCTCGAGGAAATGTATGACTCCCCTTCTCCCCTCAACTATGAGTTAACCAGTATCATTGCTGTTTTTTACAAGGATGGTTTGACCAGTAAATAACCCGCGAAAGTTGATATGCCATTACACAAAAGAAACCATCTTTCTCACCCCCTCTCTCTATATATACGTATATCTGTGTATGTGTGTGTGATGATTAATAAATGTCCTTTTTGTATGTTTGTGGAAGGTAAATGTAAAAACAGTGCATAATCACGTAATCATCGCCAGAAAGACTCGCCACACCTCCGCTTAAATGACAGGCTAAATATGCTGTTTCCGACGTATGAAAGGGTAATAATACTGTTTGTTATCGATCACTGTTTTTGAGGATCATGCCTTCCTTAAATGGTCCACTTAAATCAAATTTTTTAATGCATTCCTATCTATTTCTGTTTAATTCTAATAATTTATATTTGGCTTATTTAACGTCTTATCAACCCTTTATGGGTTATCTAATTCCAAATTTTATTCATTTCTAAATATTTGATTATAATGTTAACTAACCCTGCCGAGGGCAGACTAGGTTCTACAGCCTTGGAAAGTCAACTAGTCTAGGAGAAAGAAAACTCTGAATTCAAACCTGTTAAACTCCGCTTAAAAATTGACCTTGTGTCATATCCTGCCCGAGCGGAGGGGTTGGTAAATAGGATTATAATGTTAACTATATTTTCAACTTTATATTTCTTTTTAATTCGCACTTTTTTATTCCAATATAATAATCAATTTTGTTCATTTTTTTTTCATTTTTTCTTTTTTTTCAAATATTCCTATCCAATACAATTAATATGGAAATAATTTATTTTTTTTAGGTATTAGAATATAATACTATAAATTTATAAATAATTACAAGGTCTCAAGTATCTATTTCAATGAAAAGCCACGCACAAAAGTATAAAATTTTATAAGAATATTTACAATGAATATTTTGCCCGAATCAGTCATATTTATGGATTCGGTGTCGTTACGTTTAAATAAATCTCAGTTTTTTGTAGTAAGTGAACAAATAAAAAAAATCTCTGTAAAAAAATTACTTGAATATGTTTTTTATTTTACTGAGGCTACCCTTAAAATATCATCATCATCATGTCGTGCCATCAGCACGGATTTCCCTGACCTTCTCCCGCCACCCATCTCTATCGTCCATCGCTTCCAGTTGGTCTTCAAGGCTACATCCTGTATCGGCACAGAGCTGCTGTATGTTGGTTCTAGCCGGTCGTCCTGCCTTTGCTCGTCCCTGCGAAGAGGTCCACAGGAGTACGTCTCTTATGAGTTCGTCCCTACTTCTCTAGCAGTGTCCTGCATGTCTGGTTCGTCTAACTTGGATAATTTTCGTGATGGGTGGTTAGTGGCCGTACAGTTGCTACTTTGTGGGGTGCTGCCTCCAGGACTTGACAATATTGCTTGCAGCATTCTTGTGTAGTTCCCATCAAACTTTTTTCTTTTAATTAAAAAGTTGCATTGAAAAATCCTATTCGTTTTATTTTCCCTCTTTTTAAACTTTCAAAGAGTAAAACTTCTATTATGGTACAACAAAGACGGTTCGACGCCCGTGCTCGTTAAAAACAACCTTTAGTCATTAAAAATTCAGAAAACGCCAAAGAATTCTCAATGAAGTCTTTCGTGCTAAAGATATTTTTGAGAATGAGGCTTTGAAGGTAATGCCTTTTATTTATTTCCACAGAAACTTCAATAGATACACCGCTTTTTGCTACAAAACACCGTGTTTTTGCATAGTGCCCATAAAAACCTATTTCTTCACGTAGACACAACCACTGGCGCCAGATGAGATGAACATACCTTCTTCACGCCGTAATGGGTGCAACGTTGTTAGGGAAATGTTGATCACGTAGTCCATCTTTCAATGGCTGATTCGTGCGGATGAGATTATCGAGCGTTTTTCATTTCTTTGTGGAACGTGGCTCGTTAAGTCGAAGTCGCTATTGCTGAAATACATTACCCACCACCTAACTCTACTCATATACATAATTTGATTTCCATGAACGTTTAAAAACGTAGATGAGCGGATTTTTTCCATATGGAGGATGACAATGACAAACTTCCGTTTTTATATCCGATGCTACTTTCCCAGTTTGCTTGCGCAGATGTTATATGTAACAAGAAAAATCATCATCATCATCATCATGTCGTGCTGGTAGCACGGATATCCCTGACCCTCTCTCGCCACTTTTCCCTATCGTTCGCCTCAAGAAGGTCTTCTGGACAACATCCCGTATCCTCACATAGTTGCTGAATGTATGTTCGTGCTGGTCGTCCTGCTTTTGCGCGGCCATGTGTGGGGGTCCACAAGAGTACATCACTTATGAGTTCGTCCCGGCTTCTCCAGCAGTGCCCTGCATGTCTGGTTCGTCTAACTTGAATAGTTTTCGTGATAGGAGGCAGGTGGCCGTATAGTTGGTGTCTTGTGGGGTGTTGCCGCCAGGACTTGTTCAAGATTGCTCGCAGCATTCTTGTGTAATTGCCGTCTAGCTTCTTCTCCAGCCGTTGAGTTAGAGTCCATGTAGTGCATCCATATATCAGTATCGATGTGACCGCTGCCTGGAAGAAGCTGCGTTTCATTTTATCGGTTAGGTCTGATTAAAAAAAAAAAAACAAGAAAAAAATATAGGTTATTTGTTGTAATTTTTAAAGTCATTGTCTTTAACTGGAATCATTTTGAGATGAGGTTTCTTAATCTGAGAATTAATTTTTATTTATTGCGGACTTTTTGTCCTCATCTTGGTAGTTTTTGTGTTTTTTCTTCTTTCACTAAGTTTCGGCCAAATTTCACCTCTGTCCTTCTTCAGGTGATTTTACCGCGACCTCGGATAGGAATGCTGAGTCTTGTAACCGTATCCCCAGTAATTACTGCCTTCCATAGTTGTTGTCTATCGCACCACGTTTTTGACCAAGTAAACCTCTGGCCGGCTTGGGTAGGATTTGAAACCGCTATCTTCTGACAATGCCCGCCTGAAACCGTAGAGTCATCTATTAAATCACCTTCTTGATATAAAAAACTCCTTATCCTTAGTAAATAAGGATCGACGTTGTGTTCCGGGAAAAAATGGACCTTCTAAATGCTGTAAATTATCTAATATGATATTTCCTGCAAAGAAAAAAACGTGTGAATGTTAGATTTACCTATTTTGAATTTTTCTTTTTTGATATTTGATGCAGACTAAATTATGTAATCTTCATTGCATGTTTGGAACTTTGCCCTTTCTGGAATTAGTGCTGAATTGGATTGTATAATCTTTATTGACTCGAGATTTGATACGGATTATTTGTGAGTTAATTGCAGCTAAAAACCTTTTTCTCTCTATCACTTTTGAATATTTCATATCTCCCAACACCCTCAAGACCTGCCTAAGACGCTGTCAGACATGCTGACTCTTGTTTTGCTTTTGTTAAAAAGGTAAACAAAATCTAATTCTTCAAAATGTAATTCCTCATGAGTTTATCTTTTAAAAATGGAAAAACAGAATTCCGCCACATTTTCTTTAATTAAATTTTATTAATTTAATCATTTAAAAATTTCACCTTTAAATTTTCAAGTGGAAATCTCTGGTAAAAAATTTTTTTTTTTTTTATTTCATACGTTCTGGGGATATTTGCAAAATACTCCAAGATGTCATTTTCGAGATTTCAATCTATGCCTCAGAATATTTCATCTTTTTGGTATTTTCTTGAAAAACTTTTAAAAACTACGACTGTGAATGAAAAGTTTAGCTTTATTTTTCTAATGTGACATACAATTCACCATTGCTGAGGTCGTGATGGTGACGAACCGCACTTGACTGAAATGCTGAACACATCTGATAGTTTCCGAGAGTCACTCACCGGAATTGCTTCTATGGTTTGGAGCACGGCCTCAGAATCCGTGGTTTTAGGCCTTCCTGGCCTTACCAAATTGTCGAGGTTCTTGAAACCCAAGCGAAATTTTTTTTTATCCATCTAGTTACTGTACTGCGATCAACTCTGACTTCACCTTTCATACAACAAATGTTTTGGGTTTTTTTTATGTTATGGCGTAGTTTGAACTCGTAACCTGTAGGTTTCCGAATTAGACTACGTTGCTGCACGTTCATCTTTACGGCTTTCAAATCATGCATGGAGTGAAAGAATTAACAAGTCAGCCCACGACCTTCCACGATACTACTAACCACAGCGGGTACTTTTCACAACTTGAATTATTTCAGTCACGTGATATACGAGCAGCAAATTACCGCTTAGTAAAATAGTTTGGTTTGGTTTGGTTGTTTGGGTTTTATGGCATATCAACCTTTGTAGGTTATTTAATGTCAAATCCATTTTTATGCAAATAATCAGTTCTATTTCAAACAATTCAGTTTAGCATGAATAGTGTTTGTCAAGCTATTCAGTTTATTCAAACAGTTCTAATTCTGCTAGTTCAGTTTAGTATAAGTTCATATTGTGTCTACAGCTAAATGTCCAAACAGTTCTATATATAACAATTCAGATGAGTGTAAGTAGAGTTTCTATGTCGAAAACAGTTCCATTTCAAACAATTTAGTTTAGTAATTCAGTTTAGTGTAAGTACAGATTCAATATCAAAAACTGTTCAATTTCAAACTATTCAGTTTTGCATGAATACGCAGTTTGAATGTAAGTATAGTTTAATTTTGAAAAATATTTCTATTTCTAGCTATTCAGTTTAATCAAACAATTCAGTTTCTAGTAAAATAGTGCATTATCTTTGATTACGCAAGAATTATAAGGCTATTCCTTCGATATCCTCTACGACGACAAGTATCTCTTATGAAATGCCAAGACAATTGTGCTGTAATAATTTACTAAGCGTTTTGCTTAGATATGGCACAAGGCCGAATTAACTAGGCACCCAATGAGACTCGAACTCACTCTCCAAGGTTTGCTAGTCACGCTTACTAACCATTATACTACCCGAGGTACCCCGAGACAATTATGCTGTATCTTACGATCATCTTGATATCCTCACAGTATCCCTGGTGATGATAAAAAGAACTGGATATGTTGTACAAAAGAAAGAAAAAAAAAAGATTGATTATGAAATCAATCGATTTTAGTGGTTGAAAACATTACATTTGCTTCAAGGTCACAAAAAAAATTAATTTTCTTTGGTATACACCACAGATATTTTAAAATGTATTTGTAAAGACATCTTCATCTGTGGACATAGTCTCATCCTTTTCCGAGTATATAATCGAATTTGTATTGGCTGAATGTTCAGAAATTCTAATGATACACTTTAAAATATGCTTAGAAGAATTTAATCAAGCAATTTTGAAATCCTGCTTTTAAAAATAGAATATACGCTCTGAAAATTTCAAAGAAAAATAATTAGTTTAGAATCATCATACGTTGCACACAATTACCAAAATCCATCTCCTATTAAATTAGATAAATTATTTAGAGGCCGAAATTTGCACTGATTGCCAACTGAGGAAGCAAATAAACCGCATTATTTTCAAAGTGCATCTTTTATCACCCCGCCAAATACCATCTTTATGAGGTAAACGGTAAACCTACCGTATGATTTGCAATCAATAAAATTAATGATCGATATATTTCCCATTAAAACTGATTTAAAATAATAAACAACGTCTCGCACCAGAAAACCTGGACCTGGCTAAGAAAAGGAAACCTTAAGAGGGAAACGGAATCCCTCCTAATAGTAGCACATTACAACGCCATAAGAACGAATCATATCAAAGCGAGAATAGATAAGATTCAACAAAACAGTAAATGTTGGCTATGCGGTGACAGAGATGAAACGATCAATCACATTATAAGCGAATGCAGCAAAATAGCTCAGAAGGAGTACAAGGCGAGACACGACTGGGTCGGCAAGGCAATCCACTGGGAAATGTGCAGGAAATTTCAATTCGACCATACAAACAAATGGTATATGCACAACCCGGCGCCTGTCCTAGAAAATGACTCGCATAAACTCCTATGGGACTTTAACATACAAACGGATCACCTAATCCCGGCCAGAAGACCAGACCTCATAATAATCAACAACAAAAAAAGAGAGAATCTGCAAAACTGTAGACTTTGCTGTCCCGAAGGAGAGGGAAAAGAAGGATAAGTACCTCGACCTTGTTAGAGAATTGAAAAAGCTGTGGAACATGAAAGTAAAGATTGTACCAATTGTGATTGGCGAGTTAGGCACAAATAACTAAAGGATTATTAAAAGGCCTGGAGGACTTGGAAGTTGGCGGACGGCTAGAGACTATCCAAACGACAGCATTGCTAAGAACGGCCAGAATCCAGAGACGAGTCCTGGAGACTTGAGGAGACTTGTTGTCACTCAAACACTTGTGAAAAACTATCATCTAACACTGATGTGAAAAACTCTAAAGGAGTAAATAATAATAATAATAATAATAATAATAATAATAATTACCGCAGCCAATATTATCATCACTGACGACATTAGGACAAACAGAACAACAATAACAAGGAAACAGAAATTGGAAGGGAAACAACTGCATAGATATTTCAAGAGACAAAACTAGTGAAAACCTGAGCATGGCTGCGAAAAGGAAATCTAAAGAGAGAAACTGAATCTCTTGTGATAGCATTACAAGACAACACGGTAAAGACGAATTATATTACAATGAAAATAGGTTATACAAAACAGAATAGCTTCTGTAGATAAAGATGCAACGAAACGATTAATCCACTGGGAGTTGTGCAAAAATTAAAATTTGATCATATCACCAAATGTGGTATGTACAAAACAGGATCTGTCGTGGAGAATGAGGCGTATAAAATTCTCTGGGATTTTGTGATCCAAACGGATCACCTACTCTCGGACAAAAGGCTTGACCGAGTGATAATTAAGAAAAATATAATATCGTAAAGATCGGCTTGAATACTGAGAAGAGTCCGGCAAACCTGAGTTGACTTGATGTCACTCAGACTCCAGTGAAAGACCATCGGTTAACACTAGTGTAAAAAACGCTCAAAGGACAGCACAAAACAGCGCCATAAGAACCAATCATATCAAAACGAGGATAAATAAGACGCAGCATAATAGCAAATGTAGACTATGCGGTGACAGAGATGAAATCATCAATCACATAATAAGCGAATGCAGCAAATTGGCACAGAAGGAGTACAAGGCTAGACACGACTGAGAAATGTGCAAGAAATTTAAATTTGACCATGCCAACAAATGGTATATGCACAACCCCGCACCTGTCCTAGAAAATGACACACACAAACTCCTATGCGACTTTGAGATACAAAAGGATCATCTAATTTCGGCTAGAAGACCAGACCTCATAATAATCAACAACAAAAAAAAAAAAGGAAATCTGCAAAAATATCGACTTTGCTGTCCCGGCCGACCACAGAATATAACTGAAAGAATGTGAAAAGAGAGATAAGTACCTCGACCTTGCTAGAGAATTGAAAAAGCTATAGAACATGCAGGCGACAATTATACCAATTGTGATTGGTGCTTTTGGCACGGTAACTAAAGGATTATTAAAGGGCCTGGAAGATTTGGAAGTTGGCGACAGAGTGGAGACCATGCAAACTAAAGTATTTTTGTGAACGGCCAGAATACTGGGAAGAGTCCTGGAGACTTGAGGAGACTTGCTGTCAATCTCCAGTGAAAGACCATCAGATAATACTGATGAGAAAAACTCTAATGAATAATAATAATAATAATAATAATAATTTTTGTTACGAGTGAAAAAAGCTTTAAAAAATTTAAGGAATCTAAATTTAGTATTTAAACTTGCTTGTAATTATTGATTTTAAGAAATCAATTTATATTTTGCAATGTCCTGTTTAAGTTGACATAGTTTTAGGCTAATCCGATGCATTTTCCTTTGTACACACACAGTACCATTGTCTGTCTTATCAAGAGAATGATCTTTATAAAGTAACTAAGTACACTTACGCACCTATTCATGTGCTCAGACAGAAACAGATGCGACGGTTGACTTGCACACCACCATGTACACACACACAAATTATTTCCGCGTATATACAGAGGATGGAAAAGAAAAGGCATGAATCCATCTTCTTCCTATTGCTATGTGTAAATGGTAGGGCAGGGTGGGTTCTTTGGTCTTCGTACGACAACTGCTCTAAGAGTAAGATTTTTTTAGGAGACGCACTTAGCGTAATGGTTATCAACATATGAATTCATTTATGCTCGTCATCTTTATCTACAGGTTAATAGTAGGGCAGATTGAGTTCTTTTGCCTTAGGCTATAATTTTAGGAGAAGGAAAAATCTAAATTAAAACTAGCTGTACTCCACCGAAAAATTTACCTTGAGTCACGTCTTGCTCATAGTGGAAGGATTGGATGAAATATATATATATATATATATATATATATATATATATATATATATATATATATATATATATATATATATATATATATATATATATATATATATATATATATATTATGGGGGGTACAAAACTTTATCAAACTTACAAACAGACCAAAATTATTCATGTTTAAAAATAAAAATGAGCAACTAACCGGTTTCGGTTTCGTGGTGTAATGGTTAAAGCGATAGACTGCGGAATCGTAGTACGTGAGTTCGTACTCCAGTCGCGCTATTACGTTCACTTTCGGGCAAATACTCTTGAGAAAGGTATGAACTCCCTTATCTTCCCAGCAATGGGTTAAATAGTACCACTACTGTTCTTCTAGGAGAATAGCTTTGGCATTAAATAACCTACAAAGGTCAATATGCCATTAAACAAAGAAACTAACATCTAAAAAAGGAGAGATTAAAAGCTGACTTAAGCAAGGACCACAAAAGCAAATAATCGTGGTAGAAGAAGAATATATACATATAGAATGATTTATTCCATCAGGGGAAATTTTGTAACTTTTTTCTCTTAATAGCCCGGTTATCTACAGTTAATGGATAAATAAAGAGGTTAAAGGCGATGTGTCAAAGGCATTAAATACCAGGTAAAAAGCAAACGATTTTAGGGTAAGGGTCATAATTACATTATGCAAAATTTATACCAAGGGGAATTGCTCAAGCCCATTCTCTTTTAAGCAAAGAAAGTTACACCTTGTCAAAATCTATAGAAGCTTGATTTACCCACCAAGTAAAAAAGCTAATATTCACAGTCTCTTTGAATTCTTTCCTGTGATGTTCTTCATCAACTATCTGGACCTGATCCCAGAAAGGATAATGTATGTCATTTCTTATCAAATATAATCAACTATACTAGACTTTTCCACATTCCCTTACTTACAATTCTTGAGTGGCTGGTCTCTATTGACTTTTGAATTTGAACAAAAACTGAAACATATTTCTTTGAAATTCTCACACTTATCACAAGAGGGGTAACGTTTGCAATAAAATATGGCAAAAGATCAAAGTTGACGATAGGGATAAAGTAAGAATGGAAAAATATTTTTGTTACTTAATAAATTTTTAAAACAGAATAAATTTCCCAGTCTCTGTCCTGAGACAGTGCTATTGCAAATAAGTATAAATTATCATTATTTATGCAACTAAATTATGAAGTACGAGGATCATTAAATAGGTTTCCAGACTTTTTTCGTATGGGCACTTTTATTGATAGTACACACATGAAACTCTAGTCCCCTTCGAAGTAATCTCGTCCGGCTGCAATGTACTTGTTGTACCGTTCCAACAACTTCTGGAAGGCCCCATGTTAGTCCTCTTGTGTGAGCGTGTCAGTGACCTTTGTCACAGCCTCTTTCATCTCCTCAATTGTCTCATAACGACAGTCTCTGAGCTTTGGGAATAACCAAAAGGCACAGGGAGTAATAGGAAGGCTGAGGAACTGTCTTGATGCCCATCTTGGTCAAATAATGTATGACAATGATGGAGTTGTGGACTGGTGGAAATGCCACTGACCCGATTTGAACAGTGCTGGCCTCTTCCGACGGAATTTCTTCCTGAACTCCCTTAAAACCTCAACTTAGTAACCCTAACGCTAACCCTTAGGCCAATCAACTCTAGTTTATTGACATCCTTACTTCTCCCACACCTCTCACCATCCCTCACAGACTCCCTGCCTTCCTTGAATCTCTTATGCCACTCAAAAACTGATGCTCGATTCATGCAAGATGGTCGAAAAGCAGTCTGAAGCATTCCGTACGTTTCTGTGGCCTTTTTTCCAAGTTTAAAACAGAATTTTATTGCATATCGTTCTTCTAAAGCGTTAGATTGCATTTTTGAAATTCACCAGCTGTGACAATCAGGTTTTAGTAGGGTGTATTCTAATTGCTACTGTAGCTGTTGATTTGAAGCTGAAATCGTAAAAATTGGTCAGTCATCTCATAAGATGTATAGCAATAACATAGTGACTTTTCAAGAGTCTACGACAATTTTAAATGCCTATACAAAAAAGTCTGGAAACCTATTGAATTCACAACGTATTGTCTCTTTAAATTGATTGTAAAACTTTATTAATATATTGACTTTTAAAACATTGATGCTGAAATTAAGTATAAAGAGTTAACCCGTTCAAATGACTGTGAAGATAGATTTTTAAACAATATCTAATAAAATAAAATGATTGTTTGAATTCGGCAAAAAATTACTCCCCAAAATTATATATGCAATTCATAGACCAGGCAATAAAAGTAAATAATAGTTCGATTTGTTTTTTTTTGTTTTTTAGTTTAATGGCATATCAACACGTGTGGGTTATTTAATGCCAAATTCATCCTTATAGAAGAACAATACTGATTTGGTTTGGTTTGATTTGATTTCTTTGTTAAGTGGCTTATCAAATTTTGTGGGTTATCTAATGCTGAAGCCATCCTTTGAGAAGAATAGCAATGTTTTCTTTTTCTTGGTGGCATAACAACCTTCGTGGATTATCCAATGCCGAAACCACCCTTGTTGAAGAGCTTTAGTGGTTTGGATTTGTTTAGTTTGTTTTGGTTTGGTTCGGTTTGATTCGGTTTGGTTTGATTTGATTCGGTTTGGTTTGGTTTCTTTGCTTAATGGCATATCAACCTCCATGGGTTATTTAATGCCAAAGCGTTCCTTGTAGAAGAACAGTAGTAACACTCATCAACCAATTGCTAGGGAATAAAGGGATAATATTTTTCCCAATTAGTCCGAAAGAGAAGGGAAGTTTACTGAGATGAATTGATAGGGATAATAAATTGGCAGAGACTTGAAGATCATATCATGAAGGTACCCTCATAAAAATATTAACAAAATTTCCAATCTCCCAATATTTACTCTAAGAATAATCTCATAGAAATTAAAATATATACGGGATTTTTTACGGCTAATAAATTGTAAATTCTATCAATAAAAACTTATATAACATCAAACTGGTTTATCTTTAATTTCAACTCTTCCCAACTATCGACTTGACGGGATGAAAATTTGTTTTGCTTCCGATTTCTACCACTGTTAATCGGATTAATCCTCTTTTAACAGACTGATTTTATTCTTTATCGGCTTTCCTATTTCCCTCTTCTTGATAAACGATGGAATCGAGTCGCCCAGACACTTAAAATAGGCGATCGTCTACACTTATGTATTACAAGGGCTATAAGCATAAAATGATTGACAACATTGATCTTTTCAAGCTGAGAAGTTTTACGGATAGACCCGAAAGAATATCCATGTAGTCAAGATCGAGAGACAACTTGTCGAAAGAGGTTCCATCAAAACTATTTTAGAACTCTTATCCGATTTGATAGAATTTCATCTTGACAATATCTTTGCATTTTATCTTCTTAACCAGCAGGGAATTTTTGAAAGTCATTTTTTTTTCATTCTTTTCTCACAATTCCATAATCCTTGTCTATTTTAGATGATCAACTTTTTCGAAAATCTCTACGATAAAATGGGTTTCTTTGCCCTGTAAGAGGGGCTTAGAATATGCTGATTGTATCCCTAGCAGAGGAGTAACCATCCAAAAGAAGAGATGTCCTAGATATGACAATAAACTGCATCTGATGGTGAGGCTCCTGTTCTGACAGTACCTTCTGTTTACAAATTACTAGTACTAAATAAGAATATTCGATATCGTATAACCGTGTGCAAAATTTCTTATCTTTTATTTATATTGTCTAAAGACGTATTTTCTCGCAATTGTTGATTGACCTGTCAGTGGGGTTTTGAATACGCTAAATGTATCCTTTGAAGTGGATGAAACACGCTTTTCTTCAGAAAAATGGGGTTCGGTGTAATATCAAACTGCACCTGGTGGTGTGACAACAGCTCTTGGGACGGGGGGGTGTAATTATACCTTCATTGTTATTACTCCCAGGTCCACTCAAGCTAGCGGTGCTAGCACCTGTTAGGGCGCCATTTAGGAACCAAATACATCTATTTAAAAACCATTCGTATTCTATTGAACCGTGTGCGAGAAAATCAGTTATATTCTATAGGACCATGTACAAAAAAAATCATTCGTATTTTATAGGATCTTGGGCTAAAAAAATTATTCGTATTCCATAGGACTGTGTGCCAAAAAACATTCATATTCCATTGGAACGCTCGTTCAAAAAAAAAAAAAAAGAATCATTCGTATTCCATAGGACCGTGTGCCAAAAAATCATTCATAATTCATTGGACTATGTGCCAAT
The DNA here is from genome assembly GCA_963585895.1 of Sepioteuthis lessoniana. Classification (NCBI taxonomy): domain Eukaryota; kingdom Metazoa; phylum Mollusca; class Cephalopoda; order Myopsida; family Loliginidae; genus Sepioteuthis; species Sepioteuthis lessoniana. Next base: position 7,909,625 of record OY757942.1, read on the forward strand.
AAAATCATTCGTATTCCATAAGATCGTGGGCCAAAAAATCTTTCCTGTTCCATAAGACCATGTGTCAAAAAATCATACATATTCCATTGGACAGTGTGCTAATAAAAACTCATTCATATTCCATAGGACCATGTGCCAATAAAGAAGTATACTCTAAACATTTATAGATCCAATATTTCTAAAGAAAAGCAGACAAATCTTAGAAAAAAACAAAACAATAACAACAAAGCAATAGAATAATAAAAAACATTCGAGAATATTTTCATTAAAAATTGTTTTACTGTTCTTTTTCGTCCAAAAACAAATGACCTATTTGTAAATAAATGTATTCCTTAATGAATAAGTATTGAAAATCTTATTGAAAATAAATAATCTTGAAAAACTGAAGTCCAATTTGTCAACTAATTACACTTTATGCAAATTATTAAACGTAAACATTATTTTACAGAATAAATAAATGATCGATATCAGATTTAACTTCAATAATTCTTTTTTACTAAAGGCATAAATTTTATCCGAAAATTAAAATTTTTTTGCAAGCAAAGACGTTTTTACCGTTATGCCTTTTTTTTTATCTACACAGTCCCTCCAACAAAAACAGGGTGTCACTTAAAGTCATTTTCTAAGTAGAGTAAAGCTGGTTTGAATTCAGAATTTTCCTTCTGCTAGACAGGTTGTCTAAACATGGTTAAAGAACCAAGTCTGCCCTACTATTTATTGCTTGGGGAGAAGAGATAGATTCATGCCTTTTTCAAGGGAACTAGCGTGAACTAAAATATTAAGATTTACTTATATGAAAAGATTTTTATAATTTTGTGAAGTAAAATCGTAAAATCTAAGATTTATTGGATAGAGGGTGTCGCTGCTGGACCTAAAACATTGTTGTTAAAAAAATTACCACGTAAACAAAGTTCGAAAGTTTCTTTAAAAAAATGATTCAGTCATAAAACAAATAAGAATAATATTACCATATTTACCCAACCCCTCCGCTCGGGCAGGATATGACACAAGGTCAATTTTTAAGCGGAGTTTAACAGGTTTGAATTCAGAGTTTTCCTTCTCCTAGACTAGTTGCCTCACCAAAGCTGAAGAACCCGGTCTGCCCTACTATTTACCCATAGCTGGAGGGAGAATAATTGGATTCATACCCAAGGGTAAATTATTCTCGTCCAGGATTTGAACTCGTGTCGCCGTGTCCATTTCCGACGACGATAACCATTACACCACGGGCACCTCCTCAAATAAGAAGGATATTACTCCTTGTTCTATCTACTTCAGACGAAATAAATTCAAAATGGTCGCCTAAAAAGAAAATGAATAATTTCTGGGATATTTTTCAGTGCCTATATTTGTTTGGTCTTGTTCTATCAACAAAAAAAAAAAAGGAATGATTGAATCACTGATAGCCAATGTGGTTAGCTGATCACTAATTAAGGATCAACCTCGCTTGTTTCAAACGTATATTTAAATCAAGGTTGCATGCGTTGCCTGCATTTTACCACGGGCAAAACTGAGGTGTTCTTTTGAACATACGCCACTGATCCGTGCTCAATTCATTCGACAAATTATTGTTGTTGTTTTCCTGTTTGGCACTGTTTGTTTGTAATAAAATGAACTGCATTGCGATTTTGTCATTGATAATTCACTGAGAATGATTTTACAATCAAAATGTGTCGCAAATAATTTTACCATAAGATAAACTCGAAAAGATTTTATTACAAAAAGGCATTCAATACGATTTTTTGCTATAAAATACATTGGAAATAAGATTGCTATACAAATGTAACGGAAAGGATATAAATATAGAACTACATTACATATTTTATCATAGGTTTTGCTTGGTTTCTTTGTTTAATGGCATATCAACCTTTGTAGGTTATTTAACGCCAAAGCCATTCTCCAAGAACAGTAGTAGTACTATTTAACCTCTAGCTGGGAGTATAAGGGGGCTCATACGTTTCCCAAGGGTATTTGCTCGAAAGTGAACGTAATAGCGTGACAGGAGTACGAACTCGCTTACTACGATTCCGCAGTCCCTCGCTTTAACCATTACACCACCCCATATTTAATCAGGAAATGATTTTGCTAAAAAGATCCATTGAAAATAATTTTACTATAAAAATGATCTGGAAATGATTTTACAACAAAAATGCATTACAAATGATTTTGCTAAAAATGCATTTAAAATGATTTTTACTATAAAAATGCAATGGAGCTGCCCGTGGTGTAATGGTTATCGCCGTAGGATTGGACACGATACGAGTTCAAATCATAGCAATAATACCCTTGGGAAAGGTATGAATCCAATTATTCTCCCTAGGACAGATTAGGTTCTTCAGCCTTGGTGAGGCAACTAGTCTAGGAGAAGGAAAACTCTGAATTCAAACCTGTTAAACTCCGTTTAAAAATTGACCTTGTGTCATATCCTGCCCGAGCGGAGGGGTTGGGTAAATATGATAAAAATGCAATGGAAATGATTTTCAATATAAAAATGCATTGAACATGATTTAATTACGGAGATGCATTGTATATTCAATTGTTCCACATCTAGCCATTTAGCCACTTATATAGCAAAGACGTTTAAATTTTGCTCAATTACTATTTTTATTATTATAAGAAATAAATTCCAGTTTTCTGATGTTAATTGGGGAAAAAAAATTTAATAAAGGAAAATAAAAACTTCTGTTTAAAGATTCTTTTATTTTGTTTTCCTGTTTAGAAGAATTTTATTTTTTGTATCTCCACCGTCAATCGACGAGATACCATAAATTGTTTTATATGATTTAATTGTAAATGGTTCTGTAAGAACAGTTTCTGTTTCTCTGTTAAAATGTTGAAGGGAAGACATTTGTTAACTTTTTAACGGCAGTCATAAAGAATACACGAACACTGAAAAAATAACATTAAATTGTCTGAACAAAAAATAAAAATCGATTTTCTTTATTATGTTGACTCCTATCGATCACAACTATAAACTATTCAACTATACAAACGCGAATTGAATTCACTGAACTTTCCATTGTTTATTTTAATTACACACTTTAATCTATAACAATGTTTAAAAAAAGCAAAAAACCGCCTATTTCACAACTTCTAAATTCAGGATCACGAATAAATAAAGTACAGATCTGACAATATTTAGAAAATAAAAAAAGTGCATTTTCTTCTACACACACACACACACAAAAAACGAAACAAGATTTTTTTTGTAAGGATAGTTCATTTGGTTTAATGGCATATCAACTCTTGAGAATTATCTAAACCCCAAATCCTACGCACAGCTACATGGTCTAGAATAACTAATAATAACAACAATTTTTAGCAAATAATTGATCTTTTCTACCTGACCCACAAATGGGACCCCAATAGGTACCATTCCTATGGAACAGAGTGGGCCCGAGAACAATAGCGATGAAGGGGCACTCCAAATTCCTCACACTTCAAGACTGCATCAGATGTAGTGTCATACCCAGGACACGGTTTCAAGTATTGCTATCAAACACAAAAAATTCCTTTTGATACAACTATTTGTTTGCACACAGTTAAAACAGTTTCAAGTCATGCTGTCTCAGCGCAAATGACCGCCCGTCTCGCCTAACGCAGAGAGGTTACATAACTACTTCGGTTGCCTGGTCATGAACTGTTCAGCCACTAGGGTCCCGTTCTCATCCATGGCCATAGGTAGCCTCATTGATAGGAGGAATGTAACTCTTCAGCAGAGGTACAGTCGACAGATCGGATTGTTTCAAGTGGAATATTACAAAATAAAATCTGATAAAACTCGGGTGAGTCAAAAGTTTTACAATATTTTGGAAGATGCGAGTTTGCCGCGCGTACATCACGCGACCGAAATAGTTCAAGTCATGGAAAGTACTCGCCGTGTTTGATAATTCCGTGCTAGTTAGTGCGCTGACACGTTGGGCATTAGGAACTTATTACTTACTGTTTTGAAGTAGACCATAAGGCCGCCAAAGAAACGTAAGATATTTGCTGTGCGGAAGATGAAGGCGCATTTGATCACAGTGCAGTAAGCAGATGATTAAAAAAAGTTCGCTCATTTCAGATCAGGTAAAGTCAATGGATTCCGAGGCCGTGCTCCAAGACATACATATGGATCCAGTAAGTAGCACTTGAAGAGTCTTAGACAAACTTGGAATCTTACAACCCAGTGCAGTTCGTCACCTTCACAAACTATTAGGCAAAAGCAACGAGTGCTGCCAAATTTTGCCTTACGTTAACAAAACATTGCAATTTTTTTCTTCTTCCTTAAAGAATGTATTATTTATTACCTTACTAAACAATTTTCAAATTTAGGATCACGTTTTCAGAAGGGCTTAGAATACAGTTTCCTTTGCAGGGGGTATGAACGCCCTCATCAAAAGAGGTGTCCTGGGTGTGACACTAAAATCTATCTGATGGTGGCGTTTTTGTTCCTGAGATCCGGGTAGTGTAGGGTACCTCTTTATTGACTTTATTCCTCGGTCTACTCTGATGGTTAGGGTTCCATGTGTGGGTCAAATAATTATGTTTAAAGATTTTTGTATTCGATCGGACTGTGTGCCAAAAAAACTCTTTGGAAACAACTACACAAAAAATGTAAATGTGAACATAAAATCAACGCGATTTCCTAATCTCTATGCTTAAAGTAATCCGAGACATGTTGACATGCTGTTAAAATCAATCGATCAATCAATTAGCGAGTCAACTAAAAATATGAATGTACTGCTGTTCAAAAATTAGTAACGTATTTTCCGACATTTAGATAATTTTTCTCAATGCAAATAAAAGTAAAAAGTAAAGTTGGCGACCATAGTCAAGGGTAACCCGAAGGCTCCCTTTTCGATAGCTACTACACCAAGATGTAGGGGAGGGCGCTACTCCTTCCCTGGATGGCTCTACTTTACCCTTGATCCGCACCTTATAATGCTGAGTGTTAAGCAAGGAGGCATCAAGTACCATTTTTTGAGTCTTTGGTATGACTCGACCTGGGATTGAACCCAGGTCTCCCGGGCCATTGGCGAACACTCTAACCGCTAGGCCAATGTTCAATGCAAATAGTGCAGGTAAATTTTTGTTTTATTTGTTTAATGGCATTACAACTCTTTATGGGTTATTTATTTAATGCTGAAATCGCGTTCATTGTACGTTCATATTTACGTTTTTCGTGCACTTTTTTTATAACAGGTTTTTTGACACTTGGTCCAATCGAATTTGAATAATTTTAAAAGATAACTATTTTGCCAGTGGATGAGACCCGAGCTAATCCTATTTACCAACCCCTCCGCTTAGGCAGCATATGGCCCAAGGTCAACTTTTAATCGGAGTTTAACAGGTTTGAATTCAGAGTTTTCCTTCTCCTAGACTAGTTACCTCACCAAGGCTGAAGAACCTAGTCTGCCCTAATATTTACCACATGGAGGGAGAATAATTGGATTCATACCTTTCCCAAGGGTATTAGTGCTATGTGAAATGCAATCAGTCTCGTCCAGGATTTGAACTCGTTTCGCCATTGTCCATATCCTACGACGATAACCATTACACCACGGGCACCTCCCGAGACCCGAGCTAATGCCATTACTCCCAGTCAGATTGCCCAGTCAACTGATGCTGTAGAATATACCGATTTTTCTCCTTCAAAGAGTGTCCTGTATATGACTCGAAACAATCTGATGGTGAGGTTCCAGTAATGCTGAAGCTTTGAGGAATGTGGAGAACCCCTTCATTGCCATCGCTCACAGGTCTACTCTGGTCTGGAGTGGTAGCAGCTGATAGTGTCCTATCAATGGGTTAAATAGAACTAAACTATGTTCTTATGCTAAACAGAATTGTTTGAAATAGAACTGTTTTGATAGTTAAACTGCGTACTTATGCTAAACTGTATCGTTTGAAATGAATCTGTTTTTGTATACTAAACTGAAATGTTTGAAATAGAACTGTTTATGTGTATAAAACTGAATTTGGCATTAATAATCTACAATGGTTGATACGTTATAAAATCAAACCAAACAAAATTAAATCCTCGTCAGAATTGGAGCCTCAGCATCAAATCCAATTTAGTGTATGTCTTTGGAAATGGTCAATAGAGAATTCAGTCAGGATTCAAAGCCTCATCGACAAGGCTATGATTGAGTGCATGTCTGAAGGAAGAATAAAACAGTTCGTGTTAAACGAGTTAAGAAAGATAACCTACTGGACATCGTAGTAATTACGTTCACTTTCGGACTAATGCCCTTGGCAAAGGCATGAACTCGATTATAGCGCTGCGTTTCATATTATCCCTGTTGTTCTTTTACAAGGATAGGTTTGGCACTAAATAACCTACGAAAGTTGATATGCAATTAAACAAAGAAACTGAAACCTATTTTTTGTCTCATTTTCTTCCCAGTTCGTTTAGTCTCTGCAAAACGTAACATCAAATTTTGACTCATGAACATTGTTTAAATTGTCTTGTGACAGATTTTCGACTGTAAACGATGAATTTTTTATTTTGCCTCTTGAATTTTGAGACATTTTATCGATTGATTTTAGCATCTCCATTTTTCATTTTTCTTTTTTGTTCTTTTTTTTTTTTCTCTTTTAGAAACGAGTCTCGAAGCAAGTTCTGCAAAAGGACGCGGATCGGAGCAATTTCAGATAATATTAAGCAAATTAGTTTCGTTTTTCTTCCTTTGTTCGGGGCGGGAGGAGTTGAATAATTGACTGCCTCTTCGTGAAATCGTTCAACCCTAATTCTGTTAATACCAGTATGATCAAGAAGCCACTTTAGGAAGTTGGAACGAGAAAAGAGATTTTTAAATACAAATATGAATATTCATAAATTTAAAAAAAAAAACAATGGTGGAACTAGTTGGTTTGGTTGGGTTTTATGGCATTTCAACCCTTGCAGGTTATTTAATGTCAAATCCTCTTTATATATATATATTAGATATATATGATTTGGTTTGAATGGGTTTTATGGCATATCAACCCTTGTAGGTTATTTAATGCCAAATCCTCTTTATACATATATATTAAATATATATAATTTGCTTGGTTGGGTTTTATGGCATATCAACCATTGTAAGTTATTTTATGCCAAATCCTCTTTATACATATATATTAAATATATATGATTTGGTTTGAATGGGTTTTATGGCATATCAACCCTTGTAGGTTATTTAATGCCAAATCCTCTTTATACATATATATTAAATATATATGATTTGGTTTGGTTAGGTTTTATGGCATATCAACCCTTGTAGGTTATTTAATGCCAAATCCTCTTTATACATATATATCAAATATATATGATTTGGTTGGGTTGGGCTTTATGGCATATCAACCATTGTAGGTTATTTAATGCCAAATCCTCTTTATACATATATATTAAATATATAAGATTTGGTTTGGTTGGTCTTTATGGCATATCAACCCTTGTAGGTTATTTAATGCCAAATCCTCTTTATACATATATATTCATTATATATGATTTGGTTGGGTTAGGTTTTATAGCATATCAACCATTGTAGGTAATTTAATGCAAAATCCTCTTCATACATATATATTACATATATATATGATTTGGTTTGGTCAGGTTATTTGGCATATCACCCACTGTAGGTTAATTAGTGCCAAATCATCTTTATACATATATATATGATGAGTGTCATATCCTTTCTGCGCGGGTATGTGAGTGCTCCGACTGACTATGACAACTTAATCAAGAGGCACCGAGTGGTTTAAAGGCCTTTGAACCACTCAGTGCCTCTTAGTTCAGTTGTCGTAGTCAGTCGGAGCACTCACATACCCGCGCGGAAAGGATACGACAATCATCATCTGTTATAATAAACTACCAATTAAATAATAGAATATAATTAACGAAAAATGATTGATATAATTAATCATTACCTTAATTATATAACTTCTAGGCAAAGAGAAGTGCTTAATGTTATTTGGTAGCTTTTTTATTCACATGTCAAGTTAAAAATGATTCACATGGCAATTGTTAAAATAGAATAATTTACCGTTTTTTTGCATGATTTTTTATAATTTTAACAAACTGACCTTCCATCTTTGGAAAAAAAAACAAAAAACAATTTATACAAGTTGAATATTTTATGTAAAAATAGAGGCTTTTCTTTTAAACAGTTATGGAAACTGGGAACAAACAGGAGTTGCAAATCATTTCTTTCTTTTAATTCAATCAAGAAAACGTTACTGAGCCGTATTTTTCGTTCGCGTTTTAAACATTGCTTGATAGCAATGACTAATTTTCGATTCCAGTCCCTTGAAATTCACTTGAAAAATTCAAACACGAAAATAGAACAAATTAGTTTGGATTAATATTTAAAGATTGATTTAATTTTTAAAAAAATTTTCTCAACGAAATAAATTACGCAAAATGTGACTTTTTCGTTTTTTATTCCAAAAGTTTTACGAGTTATGTTCTTTAATTCAATTCAAATATTAGTATAATACCCGTCAAAAATGACAAGATCTTGTGCAGTATCCGTCATAAAAAAAGTATATCCCCAACACATATTTATCTATGCATTTTTATAGTATATTCTCTGCGCCATGGCTACATTTTTTCCACCTTGTTTTTTTTTTTTTTACCTCGGCCCTGTTGGTTGGGGCTGTAAAATATCCCAACTGCACTTCTTCAGAAGAGAAAGACCTCCTCTCCCAACCAGTGTCCCGAGTAAGACACAAAACTATATCTGATGGTGAGGCTCCAGTTCTCAAGTTTAGGGGAATATAGAGTACCCCTTCATTGCCATTACTCCTAGGACCACTCTATCCTAGAATGTTAGGGCCCCATTTATAGCTCAACTAGAACTGTTAAATCATTTACTAAGGATTATTAATAGTTATTTCAAACAATGTATTTGTGTGAAATAATTAAAATTACGTAGGACTACTTGATAAATAGAATTATTAGTGTTAGATTGGAATGCTTGAAACTATCTAACCGTGTGCAAACAAATGACCTCTAACGACTCGTTGAAAAGTAAATTTACGTACAAACTCTTCCCTTGCAAATATATATATATATATATATATATATATAGAGAGAGAGAGAGAGAGAGTATTATTTGATCCAGTTAAACCGGAGTTGGGAGTTAATTATTATCCAAATGTTATTTTTGGTGTTTTGATTTATATCTAACCCCATAACAGGAAGGAACTAAATTCATAATCCTAATGTGATCGGTTTTTGTTTTTTCTTAAAGAAATACATACATACATATATATATATATATATATATATATATATATTCAATTCATGGAATTTAGACTGCGACCCTAGGGTTTCATGGATTTTTTTACAAAACATCAATCACCAGGCAGTTAACAAAATGAAATGAATCGAAAATCGAAAAAACCGTTGGAATTTTATAGGAATCTTTACGTGTGATTGTAAGTTTGTGAGTGAGTGTGTATGGGTGTGTGCGTGTGTTTGTGTGGGTTATAGTTGGGTATTATTGTGTGTGTGTGTGTGTGGGTGGCATATAGTGTATGTATATGTACAAACGTAGCGCGTTGTTTTAACCGGATATAAATTCGTCGGTGTATCTTATTTTTGCTACATTATTTTATTTCTGTATGTGTAGGTGACAATAGCTAAGGAACAAAACATCATCATTATATAATAGCTCTATCCTAGATATTGAGCACTCTCCATATTATATTGCGCTTGGTTCGACAGAAACCCACAAAGTGATTTAGTGACAACCAACACTGTTATATATATATATATATATATATATAACAGGATTGGCTCTCAATGATCCATAATTTATTGATATGCCCTTAAACACCAACTTTCGTTGACTTTGTTGTTTTTAACTTCTTTAGGATGCGCTTGTCTATCTATAACTGTTCTTGTAGTTCTTCCACGACATCCTTTCTGTTATTCCGGAAATAGTCAACGTCATTCAAGTGAGTAATTATTAATATCATTGTTACTATTTGGGTTTTTCATACCAGCGTTATCTGATGATTTCCCACGGGAGTTTGAGCGACAGCAAGTCTCCTCAAGTTTCTAGGACTCTTCTCAGTATTCTGGCTGATCTCAGCAATGATGTAGTTTGGATGGTCTCCACTTGTCCTCCTATCTCTAAGTCCTCCAGTCTTTTTAATAATCCTTTGGTGACTGTACCAAAAGCATGAATTACGATTGGTATAATTGTCACCTTCATGTTCCACAGTTTTTTCAATTCTCTAGCAAAGAAGAAGTGCTTATCCTTCTTTTCACTTTCTTTCAGTTTTATTGTGGTCAGCCGAGATAGCAAAGTCCACAATTTTGCAAGTTTTTTTTGTTGATTATTATAAGTTCTAGTCTTCTGGTCGTGATTAGGTGATCCCATAGGAGTTTATGTGTGTCATTTTCAAATACAGATTCTGGGTCGTGCATATACCATTTGTTTGTATGGTCAAATTTCAATTTCTTGCACATCTCCCAGCGGATTAACTTGCCCACCCAGTCATGCTTAGTCTAATACTCTTTCTGTGCTAATTTGCTACATTCGCTTATTATGTGATTGATTGTTTCGTCTCTATTACCACATAACACATTTGCTGTTTTGTTGCGTCTTATCTATCCTCGCTTTGATATGAATGGTTCTTATGGTATTGTTTTGTTCTGTTATTAGGAGAGATTCTATTTCTCTCTAAAAGTTTCTTTTTTTTATCGATGTCTTGGTTTTCTTGCGTGAGATGTTGTTTATTAGTCGTTTAAAACACCCATAGAGTTATTTTTTCTTCCCATTTTTTGTTTCTGGCTATTGTCATTCTGTCGTCCACCGTGTTGTCAGTATCGTTTCTGATGGCTGTAATCAGTCCTCCTTCGAGCTTTTCTATGTAGTCCTCGAGTCGTTGTATCGATGCGTCAACGCTGTCTTCAGAGTTGGCAAGTTTTCCTTTCTTGATACATATTGTCAGTCAACGTCGTCTCTGGGATGTAATGCCTTATGCATGGTCATTAGTTTTCTTGTTCTTTGGTCCATTTGCTTAAGTCCATCTCTGGTCCACTTCAGAAAGGGTCCCGAATATCTCAAGAGGGGTACAGTCTCGGAATTTATTCCTTTGATAAGGTTTCGCCTAGAGATTTTGTTTCTAGTAGTTTTTTAGTTCTTCTGAGATATTCTTTTTGAATTTTGTTTTTCATTTCCACTTGTTTGTGTGTGTCAGCCATTATTATTATTATTATTAGTGGTGGTAGTTGTATTAGTAGTAGTAGTTGTAGTCGTAGAAAATATTTGTATCTTAAGTAAGAGAAGGCTTTTCTGTGACATTTGAAAAAAAATAATGAAAATCTCAAATCTAAACAGCTGCATGACTAGCATAGTTGTCATAGTTTCATTTATATTTGGATGGGGAAAAAAGAATAATAATAATAATAATCACACATGTTTTCCCGCCTACATGAACAATGGCAGAGATCGGTCGGGACTAGAATTCGCTCACAAATCGAATGATGTTAATGGCAAATAACAGAATTGAATAATGCTGATTAGACTAACGCGTCTCCCTTCCTTTGTTTACAGCTTCATTAACAACTTGTGAAACTGTCACTGCCACTTACACTGTCACTTAAACTATTGAATTAGAAGTTTGAAATTACTGTTGAAAAACAACACCATACTCAGCACCAAATTACATTTCATAATTACCCTGGTTTTCTTCATTACTCATTGTTTAGCTCAGTGGTAAAAGGATAACAAAATAGGAAAAGAGGTTGTATTACTTACGATCTAATATTTCATGAATCTAGAAAAAAATGACTTAAAATGATTATAACCCCACAGCTTGTGTCAAAGTAGAAGAAATACGCCCTGGGCGTCAAGTACTAAAGATTGCCGATCATGTGTCAGAAAAAAAGAATTTGTAGGCGGGGTTAGTGTACGTCAATTACATCCCTTGTAAGAAGGTAAGACGCCCCCCCCCCATAGGAAAGGTGTCCTGTTATAACGTTTAGGGATAAAGCAAAGACAAAATAAGAAATGAAATTGTGTTATATTAATAAATAGGATATTCTAGATACAGACATCTCTATTGGGAATTATTACAAAATAAATATTCAATTTGAAAGCGTAACACAAGCTCCATAATTTGACGTCAACTGAGTATCCTGAATATGAAACTGCGGCGAGACTCCACTTCCAGATCTCTGGGGAGTATCGAGTATCCCTTCAATACCATCATTCCCAGCCCCACTCTGTCTCGGAATGAAAGTACTTGTTAGGGTCGCATATATGGATCAAGTAGATGCTTAAAAATTTGGTTTTCTTTAGTTTATTTTCTTTGTTTAATGGTATATCTACCTTTGTGGGTTATTTAATGCCAAAGCCACTCTTGTAGAAGAACAGCAGTGGCTCTAATCCATAGCCAAGAAGATAGGGAGGTTCATACCATTCCCAAGGTGCATTAGTCAAAAAGTGAAAGTAACTACTAGAAAATTATTTGTATTCGATAAGAATACATGAAACCATATCAAAATAAAAAAGTAAAATTAGCGAGTGTAGTCGAGGGCGACCCGGAGGCTCCCTTTTCAGTAGCTACTACACTGAGATGTAGGGGAGAGCGCTACTCTTTTCCCTGGATTGCTCCACTTTACCCTTGATACGTACCTTATATTGCTGACTGTTAAGCAAAAAGGTATCATGTACCATTTTTAAATGTTTGGTATGACTCAACCGTGGATTGAACCCCGGTCTCCTGGGCCATTGGCGAACACTCTACCCACAAGGCCAATGAGCCCGTACTGCGGGCAAATTATTCGTATTAGATAGGAATACCATGTAACCCATACAACTATGAGCGAATGATTTGTATTCGACTGGAATACTTGAAACCATATGAAGTGAAGTTGACGATTGTAGTCGAGGGTGACCAAAAGGCTCCCTTTTCAGTAGCTACTACACTGAGATGTAGGGGGCGCTACTCCGTTCCTGGATTTCTACACTTTACCCTTGATACGTACCTTATATTGCTGAGTGTTAAGCAAGTAGGTATCAAGTGCCATTTTTAAAGTATTTGATATGACACGGCATGGGATTGAACCCAGGTCTCCCGGACTATTGGCAAACACTCTACCCTATTCAAATTGGAATACTTTAAACCATATAATTGTATGTATAGATTATTATTTCTTGAACCTACAGAAAAAATGATTTAAAACAATTATAATCTCACAGCCCGTATCAAAGTAGCAGAAAAACGCCCAGAGTTTCAAATGCACCTGCGATGTGTCTGAAAAAATACATTTTAAATTAGCCCTGTGAGCAAAGCTTAGAATACATCAACTATATCACTTGAAGAGGAGGAAGACCCCATCCCCTTAAAATGAGGTATCTTAATATGACATACGGTGATCAAATTCTAGTTCTACTGCGCTAGAAAGTGTAAAACCACTCCTGCGCTATCATTACTCTCAAGTTCACTCTGACCAGGAGAGGTGATACCTGTTCGGTTCCAATTTATGGGTCAAATAGATCTGTTCGAAAATGATTCGTTTTTTGACAGAAATATGTGAAATCCTAAAACTGAGAGGAAAGTATTTGTATAAAGAATAATGATTATAACCATTTGTTACTTGAAAACATATAATTGCGGAAAATACATCAAAATATAAACCTGGAGCTGTAGAATACACATTTCTGCCAAGGGTTAAACCCCGCTTCCCAACAATTATTCTAGGTCCACTCTTCCTGAACTCCCTTAAAACCTCAACATAGTAGCCCTAACCGTTTGGCCAATCAACTCTGGTGTATAGACTTCCTTACTCCTCCCAAACCTCTCATCATCCCTCACAGACTTCCTGCCTTCCTTGAATCTCTTATGCCACTCAAGAACTGATGCTCAATTCATGCAAGATGGTTGAAAAGCAGTCTGGAGCATTCCATACGCTTCTTTGGTATTTTTTTCAAGTTTAAAACAGAATTTTATTGCATATCGTTCTTCTAAAGTGTCATCACGTCTAGATTGCATTTTTGAAATTCACCAGCTGTGACGATCAGGCTTTAGTAGGGTGTATTCCAATTGCTGCTGTAACTGTTTATTAGAACCTGAAATCATAAAAATTGGTCAGTCATCTCATAAGATGTACAGCAATAACTTAGTGACTTTTCAAGAGTCTACGACAATTTTAAATGCCTGTATAAAAATGTCTGGAAACTTATTGAGGGTACCACTTACATAATATGTGTTAGAACCATTTAATTCTATGCAAGAAAATGAGCTCTGGCATGTTTAAAAATATCACCAACAAAACAATTAGTTTACAAATCGTATACATATTTATTTTTTGATTGTACTCAACTAGTTTTGACCTTAGGTCATCGTCAGAAGAAAAAAAAAATTATATAAAGAATTTTTTTAGAAATTTGAATATAATGTTTTGAAAGGAATTGATATGCTATTTTTTAATAGCATATCAATTCCTTTCAAAATATTATATTTAAATTTCTAAGAAAAACTACGAGAAGAGAGGAAAAATGCACTAATGACGTAGCATATCAAATCGTCAAATTATTTTATATTAATTATTTTCTGTATCCAAGTGTCTTAAGCTGACATATGCATATTTGAAGTCAGAACATTTGAGCTTTTTATTTGGGAGTTATATGTTAAACCTAGGTGAAATGTCTTTCAAATTAGCCGTGACTATATGATGTGTTTATTTAGCTTTTTCGGTCCATCCTATTTCAAGGCAGTGCAATTCAGTTTTGTGTTAAATCCATTTAGAGTCATTGCTTGTAAAACTTTGGTCCATTTATCTGTGTGTACTTTTATTATTGCTGTAATATCGTTCGATGTTTTTTTTTCTCGATTCTTCCTTTGATGGTGAACTTTGCATCTCTGCTAAAATCGTTACCGTTTGAGAAAATTTGTTGTCCTACACGTATTAATTTGCTGTAATTCATAGTTTTGATTCGGTGTTTACAGTTATTTAGTCTAAAATAAAATACATATTCTGACTTACCAATGTATTGTTTTTGGCAGCGTATGCAGTCCAGAAAAAAAAATGTTTGCTTCTGGAATTACATTCGTAATAATATTTAAAAGTTAATCTTAATATGGGGTTTTGCATGTTATCTAAATGGCTAAAGCAGATGGTAGTCATTAGCTGAACAATTAAAGCCCATGTATTCATTGAAATCCAAGATAATTTTCTCATTTCATAGATTGGTTGGTTGCTTGGTTGTGTTAGATGGTGTATCAATCCTTGTAGGTCATTTAATGCCAAATCACACACACACACACACATATATATATAATATGTATATGATTCATAGACAAATAGTTTGTAGCCAGAACTCATTCGTTTGCACATAGCTAAGTGGTTTCAAGTAGATTAAAGGATGAGATATTTAAATTTGACCCCTACACGGGACTCTAACTGCTACCATTACTCTATGGTAGAGTGGACGGGAAAATAATGGCAATGACAGGGTAATCAACGGTCTCCTAAGCTCCAGAGCAGGAGTCTCACCTTCAGAGGGTTTAATGTCATATCTAAGACACTTGTTGGTTGAGGAGATTTTACTCCTCTACAGAAATGCAGTCAGCATATTCTACAGCCCCAGATGATTGGGCTGTCATTCCATCAATAGAAAATTGATTTGGTTATGACGAAGTCATTTTTCTGTATGATAATGCACCCTTGTCCCAGAACAAAGAGGATTAAAGCTTTTCTTTAGGAAAGGCATATAAAATCAATCAATAAAATCAATGGCATGTCTAGCCAACAGACCGGATCTAAATCCAAGTGAAAATTTATTGTGAAAATCTTTTTTAAATAATACATTAAAGAAGAACTATGAAATGTCATTCACGAAAATTGGAATCACTTTAGATTGGTGAAATTCAAATTTGAAAATATGTAATATAATGGCCGAGGGATTTCGGTTCATGCCTTTGGATTTAGTTAGGCTGGGAATCTTTCTGCTCAGCACATGGGTTAGTGAGGTGCAACATTGATGCAGGTGTTAACGCGGGCGCGGACAGAGCGGACATGTCACTCAGAGATGTCACAATAGCCCGAGATGAGAAATGGGTGACGGAGTGCGAATGACGTCATGCACCGGAAGCGCGCGGAGGATTTGGGGAATTTGAAGAAAGTTAAGATACTTTAAACTAGACGCCGAACGAGGAGGTTTGACTTTTGGGGCTCGCGGAGGCGAGACGAATTTGTGCGCCATGTGTGCCGAACGAGATAGGGGCCAGATGAAGAAGCCAGCATAAAAAGATTGTGTCTCTCTCCTCATGTCGAAACCTTTAACTCAAAAGTAATAAAAAGGTTTCGTACCTGAACAAAGAAGTCGTTACGTGTTTTCGAATTTCGAGATTCCTATGTTCTTTATGTATACATGTTATCTAAATGAGTTATGGACAATCGATATACGTTTCCCAAATAGCCATATCATGGCTAGGGTACAAATAAACAATGCTATCAAAGGCTTTCAGAAGAGACAACTAAATATTAATTCTAATTTTTTGTCAATGAATTTCATATTGGTCTATTCCATGATATTTTCTTCTGAATTGAATTAATTTAGATAATTTCATCTGGATTGTTTAAATTATATTTTGTGAAAACAGCATGTTCAGCTATTAAAGAAAAAATATTTTCGTTTTATTTGTTTTTAGTTTATTTACTGCTAAATGAAAATTCGAGGTGAACATCGTCTAAGTGTACTAATACTATTATTTTCACACACTGGTCTTAGGTTCTTTACAGAACCTACTTATTGTTTCATCTTTGCTTCGATATCTTTATAAAAGGAGGCACTTGTGGTGTGATGGTTATCTACTTAGGAAATGAAAATAGTGATCTGAGTTTAAATGTTTGATGAGGCTATTTGCATTCTACATAGAGCTAAAACCCTTGGGAAAGGTATGTATACAACTATTCTCCCTCCAGCTATAGGTAAATCGTAGGGCAGACGAGGATTCTCACCCTCGGTATAGTCACCGGTCTAAGAGAAGGAAAACTCTGAATTCAAACCTGTTAAGCTCCACTTAAAAATTGACTTTGTGTTGCATTCGACTCAGAGAAGAGATGTTGGATAAATCCATATCTATATAAAAAAAAAGTCATCGAATAAATCCAGCACCCGACCGAAAAAAAAAAAGAGATTCGTAGCTTTAAAAAGATACGTAGTTATACGCAGAAATTGAACGAAAAAAAAAAAAAAAAAAAGATTGCACTAATGCAACACAAAAAGGAGCCGGTATTTTGTTTCATATTTCTGTTTATTTATTCTTATTTTTTATTGTTTTGAAAACATAGAAAACGTTCTTTTCTGTTCTATTTTGGTTCCTTCCGTTCATTAGGCAAAGCGAAAAAAAAAAATTAATGAAAATAGGCGTTTGTTTTCTCGCTTTCTGCTGAATTTATAGCAACGTTAACGAACGCCGTTTGCATTAATTTTTGTAGCAAATAATTTACAATCCTGTCATTACCGATAATCATAATTTATTTGTTACAAAACATCTTTTTATTCTTTCTTTTTCGTTTCGTTATTTATGGATTCATTAACGATTTGGTGAAATTTCCATTGCCTTGTCTTTTTCACTGCATGTAAATCTAAGCATTTTGAAAACAGCAAAATACAAGTTGATTTTTGGTGTTTTCGTAATAGTAATTAATAATAATTAACGAATTGCTTTATTAAACGAAGTCGGTAGTTATATTAATTTTATGACAAGCATATTCATTTATGTCTTAGTTAAATACATCTCGGTTTCGATATCAAAATTGTTCTCAACACCCTTTCTTCCTTCCTTTCTTCGATTTCCTTGAAACAGACGATAAGTGAAAATTGCACTTTTTCATACAAATCTTTTCAATTGATAGATATTTTTACGACATTTCAACTGGTCTAGAATTTTAAGCCTAGCGGTTACAGAATTCTGTTCATATTCATTGTTTTTGTGCCGAAGCTTTTTTTAAAGATTTTTGTTTTTGCACAAGATCCTATCGAATACGAATAATTTTAAACAGTGCTATTTGACCCAAAGATAGAGCCCTAGCAGGTATTACCTCAGTGGGTCAGAGTGGGCCTGGGAGTAATGGAAATGAAGTGGTAATTAAATTTCTTCAGATTTCTAGAATTAGAGTTATATCATCAAATGTAGTTTAGTGTCATAGCCAGCCAGCCAGCCCTCACCCTATTTTCTTGAAATTCCCAAACTCATGACGAGAAAATCATTTAATCTGTCAATCATAACAAATTGAGCGATTTTTAAAAGCAAATAGCGCATGGTGGAATGGTCAGCAAGATTGCCAACCAGATCACTTCTTGTCACTTTGATTCTCACCGAGTGCTCATCTCTTCTCTCGGACGGTTTTCACCTGATATTGGCAAAATCGACCCCAGGGGTGTATTAAGATTGTTATATAACATATGGCATGGGTTTTCGGTTCATTCCTCGTGACCCCGTGTGCTTTGACAAGCTCACACGTTGTGATTACTAAACAGGGAGATGACAGCGCGTCAGGGCAGTCGGGCACAACAGGTGTGTAACCAGAAGGAAATCACGTGATAACCACGCGGTCAGATTTAGACAGAGAGCAGAGAACCGGAAGTTAAGTAAGGGACACGCAGCCGATCAGAGGCGTTTCGGACCTCTCTGACGACACGGCTTGCAGGGGGTGTGCAAGCGTTGGCACCCTCCTGGCTCCCAGAAAAAGGTATGGGACAAGAAGAAGTCCCCTCTCTGATACATGTCTCTCTATCACTCAACTAACAACAAACTCTGGACCCTTTTCGAGGATAAAACGGGAGATATATTTTTATCAAGAAGTGCGTTTCGTTCGACCATTGAAATTCGTTCTTTATGTTTGATACTATACAACAAGACGTGGAGTCCCTATGAGGATTGATGTCCGTATGTAGTCCTCAGTTTTCTTTCTCCTAGGTCTGTTACCATACCAAGGTGAGAAAGACTAAGTTTCCCTGTTATTTACACATAGTGAAGGAAGTCGATGGATTCATACCTTTTCCGGTGGCTTAAATGCAAAACAAACTACTTAATCTAGGATTTGAACTCATATTACCACATCCATTTTCCATGACGATAACCTTCAGGCCACATGCCTACGTCTGTATGACCTCCTAATGGATATGTGTTGAATTAAGTTAAGTTTAGTAAATGAAAACATTTCAAAGTCAAAAGTTTTTCCACTTTTTCAAATTTCCTGACTAATTTCCAAAAAAGATGGGAATTTACTAAGCTTTTAGCTCAGATGTGGCTCAAGGCCATATGAAAGGGGCACCCAATGAGACTGGAACTCACTCGTGTAGGTTTGCTAGTCGAGCTTGCTAACCATTACACCACCAGAGGCGCCTAATTTCCCAAAAAAAAAAGATGGACTTATTTGACTGACTAATTAAAGGAATGTCAACGACTACAACGGAAGTGATGCAACAATTTTTGGCTGCCAGCGCGGATGCTGTAATCGTTCCTATCGTTGAAAACGAACTTTGTGAGTCAAGTTCAAAATCTGCCTCCATCCGACCCCAGCTAAATTCGTTCGTTGGTAAAAGTAATCAGTCTAAGAGAAATAATGCCCCTTCTAACGTAACAGTGATAAAGAAGTGAAGTGGTAAAACCAGGATCTGGCGTCTCTAGCCTGATGTAAGCAATAAGAGATAAAAGAGAATTCATACGTTCTCATCAAGATAGTGCTATCTCCTCATTGAACGGAAAACCTCTGAAATTAGTTGATCGGTTCACATACGTCAATAGCAATGTCTCATCTACTGAAAGTGATGTTAATATACGCATGGATAAAACGTGGACTGCTGCGGATAGTTTATCGATAATAAAGAAATCTGACCTCTCAGATGAAATAAAATTGGAATTCTGTAGCCGTGTCAGTACTAATGTACAGTAGAACCACAAGGAATTTAACGAAACGCTTGAAGATAAAGTTAGAAAAGAACTACACAAATATGCTGCGCGCTGTTTTGATGTTTTGAAGCAGCATCCAATAAAGCAACTGTTGTGTGGCCACTTACCTTCAATCTCGCAAATACAAGCGGAAACGTAATCCAACATAATATACGAACCTCAATGAACGAACGAATACACTTCTTTATAAAAATATATCTCTCACACTTTATTCTCGAAAAGGTTGATGTTTGTGTGGTGTGTGAGAAATAGATTGAGAGACATATACTCAGAGAAGAGACTTCTTCTTGTCCCATACCTTTTTCTGGGAGTCAGGGAGTGCCAACGCTTGCACCTCCTTTGCAAGCTCGTCAGAGACGACCTGATCGGCTGCGTGTCCCTCGCTCGACTGCGATTCTCTGCACTGTCTAAATCTAACGGCGTGGTTCTCATCACATGGTCTCCTTCCTGTTAGACACCTGTTGTACTCGACTACCCTGATCGTGCTGTCATATCCCAGTTAACTCATCACAGCGTGACACCTTGTCAAAGCACACGGGGTCACGTGGAACGAAGCGAAAATCTATGTCATATGTTATATAACACTACTGCATGGGCAATGATGCTTCTCGATACAGTCCTGTGCTGGGATCCAGGCGCTGATCTATAGTCTAACATAACTGATAGATGACACGGATGGAAAAAAATGTATTTTTCAAGCATTTAAGATATAAGAAAATGATTCTTTAATGACACATACAGATAAACATTAATTTTCTTTTAGTACATCATAATTACATTTTTAAAAACTGAATCCATTTAATGATCATATTTACCAACCCCTCCGCTCAGGAAGGATACGACAAAAGGTCATTTTTTAGCGAAGTTTTACAGGTTTGAATTCAGAGTTTTCTTTCTCCTAGACTAGTTGCCTCACCAAGGCTGAAGAAGACAGTCTGTCCTACAATTTACCCATAGCTGGAGGGAGAATAATTGGATTCATACCTTTCCCAAGGGTATTAGTGCTCTATGAAATGCAATCAGTCTCGTCCAGGATTTGAACTCGTGTCGCCGTGTCCAATTCCTAAGACGATAACCATTACACCACGGGCACTATCCAAGTTAGACGAACCAGATATGCAGGACACTGCTGGAGAAGCAGGAACGAGCTGATAAATGATTTCCTCCTATGAACCCCCAAATATGGCTGAGCAAAAGTAGGACAGCCAGCTCGAACCTACATACAGCAGTTCTGTGAGGATACAGGATGTGGCCCTGAGGACCTACCAGAAGCGATGAACGATAGGGAGGAGTGGCGAGAGAGGGTCAGGGATATCCGTGCTAGCGGCACGACATGATGATGATGATGATGATGATAATGAATTGTTTAAATGATGGGAATTTTATTGATAGATTGGCTCTTTAGACATTGATTTTGCAACGAAGTATGAAGTGTTTAGCTGTTTAAAATGACTGTGAGGATGTTTTTTGCACTGTATATAATTGGAGACCATAATTTTTTAAACTTTGTGATAAAATATCCTAAGTTTTGATATGCAATATAACCAACCAACAAACCGACAAACCAGGCGGGTGTCCTCGTAGTGTAATGGTTAAAGCGATGGGCTGCGGAATCGTAGTACGCGAGTTCGTACTCTAGTCGCGCTATTACGTTCACATTCGGGCAAATACCCTTGGGAAAGGTATGAACCCCCTTATCCTCCTAGCTATGGGTTAAATAGTACCACTACTGTTCTTGTAGGAGAATGGCTTTGGCATTAAATAACCTAAAAAGAGTTGATATGCCATTAAACAAAGAAACCAAACCAAACCAAACCAAATCGAAAAACCATAAAAAGAACCTTTCAATATTGTATTTGTATTAAAACGTATGGCTCTGAAAATCATATCCCTCGCTGAAAAACATATTGGACCAATTTCATTCAGTTCTCTGTTATCAGCAGTTCAGCTCGAGTAGATCTGCTAGCACCAATGACGAAACATCTTTTCTGTGTCCATCTATAATCAGCTGCCATATTGTGACGTCATTATTGCATGATGCTGAAATCAGATTACGGCTTTGATGTAATCTGGTAGACAATCGTATCAGATTTGTCATTTACAAAGCTTAGCTTAATTTAGCCGAAAACCCAAAGTATGGTGGCACTCAGTGAGAATCTGACTTATTAATAATGGTCAACAATACCAGCACGCTAACCATTACAGTATAATTTTTCTCAAAGTACATATCATGTATGATTCTGGTTAATTTTGGTGATCGAACGAGAACCATTACTTCCAGGTCCACTCTAACCCAGAGTTGTAATGCCTTTTAAGATCACATTTAGTGGTTAAATAGATCAGTTTAGAAATAATTCCTATTCAATGAATATCAATGTACAATGAATTTGATTTCCACACTTTGAGGCATAAAATAACCCTTAACGGATTGACATGGCGTTAAAATCAATAAAATAAAGGTGTCCTTATGCCGATGAATTATTTTATATTTGATTACCTTTTGTGTCATTATTAAATGAATTCTGGGAACATGTTGTTTTTATTAGGTCTGCTAAACTGAATTTTTATCATTTTATTTAACTGTATAAAGTAGAAAACTACCAGAAAATTTCCTCACCAGAAATCAAAAATGTTGTTTTATTTAATTTCGTTACTATTTTTCTCTTTGAGAGTTTCTCATCATCAACATTAGCAGATGGTTTTCCACTGGATTTTGAGTGATAGCATATATCCTCAGGTCTCCAGGACTCTTCTCAGTATTCTGGCCGTTCTCAACAATGCTGTACTTTGGATGGTCTCAATTCGTCCAGTTATTTCCAAGTCCTCCAGTCCTTGTACCAATCCTCTGGTGACTGTACCAAGAGCACCAATTACAATTGATATAATCGTCACTTTTATGTTCTACAGTTTTTTCAGTTCCCTAGCAAGGTCGGGGTATTTTTATCTCTATTCGCTAAGTCCACAATTCTGCAAGTTCTCTCTTTTTGTTTATTTTTATAAGGGCTAGTCGTCTGGCCGAGATTAGGTGATCCGTTTGTATGTTATTATTCCAAAGGAGTTTGTACGTCTCATTCTCCAGGACAGATTCTGAGTTGTGCATATACCATTTGTTCGTATGGTCAAACTTCAGTTCCTTGCACAATTCCCACTAGATGATCTTGCCCCCCCCCCCCAGCCGTGCCTGGTTTTATACTCTTTCTTTGCTAATTCGCTGCATTCGCTTATTATTATTCAAAGAAGAAATAAAATTGTTGTCTTTATTTATTCTTCAAGAAAGGCAGTTGTTTCTGGTTCTCAATCCGATAAAAAGAATAAAAATGTTTTGCCCCGAAAATAGCAATAGAAATTATCTGAAACAGCCATTCAACTTCGTAAGGCTTGTTCCAACGATCAACCGTCATAAAACCAATCTTGCACAATCAGGATGGCTGTTCGTATCTATTTTTCTTAAAATTCGAAAAGTTATGACCTTTTTCGATCGGATTTTTTCCGTTCATAAACATTAACTATTTGATAATATTTATTCATCAAAGAACTAACTTTTGTGTTATATATGCGTTCATCGCTGCGATAAAAAAGTGGGTGGGATATATTTAGGATCAGTTTATGTAACTTAAAATCTCAATCTTAGAGTAGGTTTTTAGCTTATTTCGGAGTGTAAATAGTTGGCAAAGGCTACGCCTAGGCCAACTAGTACGCCAACAATTTCCAGCAACAAAAGTTTTTTAGGTCTAAGAAAGTCGTAATAACACGATTTGGAGTAATGACCATACCTTGACTATTATGCCAACATTGTTTCGGTCGC
Source organism: Sepioteuthis lessoniana (assembly GCA_963585895.1). Taxonomy (NCBI): domain Eukaryota; kingdom Metazoa; phylum Mollusca; class Cephalopoda; order Myopsida; family Loliginidae; genus Sepioteuthis; species Sepioteuthis lessoniana. The sequence continues at coordinate 7,933,332 of OY757942.1, forward strand.
TGTCACTTCCGGCCTTCTGCTGTCTTTTGTCGAAATCGGTAAAGTTTTAGGAATATTAAACCGAACTCAGTATTTAATCCGCAGTAGTGCAATTCTGTGTCCATATTTTGGAAGATCCCAGGTTTATTTATTCTCCTTTGTAATTTCAATTCCCTTTCTGCAGAAACTGACCCAAGGATTGAACTCACGACTACAGCGAAGAATCTCTTTGCCTATATCTTTATTGTCTCATCGAGTGTCCCTTGACAATCTAGATAACATTTCAAGAGTCTTAAGCCTAAGATAATTTCTGTTTGATACTTCAACAAGAATATCCTGTCGCTGACTTTATCCTTTGCAGAGGGGTGATACACCTCACCAAATAGGGGTGTCCTGAGTATGACAATAAATTGCATTTGAGACTGACGCTCTGTGGAGCATGGAGAATCCCTTCATTGCCATTACTCTCAAGTCTACTCTGACCCGGAGTGGTTGTACCTGTTAGGGTCCTTTCTGTGAGTCAAATAGATTAGTTAAAAAATTATTCTCATTCGATCGTAACGTGTGTGAAAAAAAATTATAAAACAGCTATACAAAAAACTGTAAATATGAACATATAATGAATGCAACTCCCTAACTTATAGGCATAAAATAATCCCCGACAGTTTGACACGCCATTAAAATCAATCAATCAATCAATCACAATGTCCGTAATTGAGATGGAAGTGATGTAACTATTATCTCTGCAGGCACAAATGATGTAATGTTTACCGTTATAGAAAATAGTTTAGATGGTTAAAGTTAAAATTCTGAACGAGTTTGATTGTGTGTATGAATCCATTGCTTCTGGGTCTTTCCGTCAGCATTGCTAAGAATAATTGGTCTTGAAGAAAGAAATTAAGGAGATACAGTCAACGTATTCCAAGACCCACTGACAACGCGATTTATTTTTGTTTATTCTCTTTTAGACATTGGCCCATTCGGCTGGATCTGCAAAATATATCGACTGCATCTCTGCAGAGGGGTAAGATCTTTCCCGCGAGTATCCAGGATATGACACTAAACAATCTGATGGTGGAGCTCCAGTAATGATGAAGCTTTGGGGAATGTGGAGTACCTCTTCATTGCCATTGCTCCAAGGTCTACTCTGACCAAGAGTGGTAGCACCTAATAGGGTCCTATCTTTGGGTCAAATAAAACTGTTTGACATTTAAGCTGTGTACTTATGCTATACTGAATTGTTTGAAATAGAATTGTTTTTTAAATTTAACTGTGTGTAAACAAAAAACTGTGTACTTGTGCTAAACTGAGTTGTTTGAAATAGAACTGGTTATACATTTAAGTGTGTGTAAACAAATGACTGATATTTAGAGCCACCGCAGGCATTGGCCTTCATGTCAATGCACACAAAACGGAATATATGTGCTATAATCAAACAGGCGACATCACCACACTAGACGGAACCCCTCTCAAACTAGTAGACAAATTCACCTACCTAGGAAGCAGCGTCTCATCAACCTAAAAAAGAACATCAATACGCGGCTAATGAAGACATTGAGAGCTATCGATAGGCTATCAATCATATGGAAATCAGATCGGATCAATAAAATAAAACCCGATTTCTTCCAGGCAGCGGTCGTATCGATACTGCTGTATGGATGCGCTTCTTGGACGCTAACTAAACGGCTGGAGAAGAAGCTAGACGGCAATTACACAAGAATGCTGCAAGCAATATTAAACAAGTCCTGGCGGCAACATCTCACAAGGCACCAACTATACGGCCACCTACCTCCCATCACGAAAACTATCCAAACTAGACGAACCAGACATGCAGGACACTGCTGGAGAAACAGGGACGAGTTCATAAGTGATGTACTCCTATGGACCACCACATATGGCCGAGCAAAAGCAAGACGACCAGCTCGAACATACATTCAGCACCTATGTGAGGATACGGGATGTAGCCCTGAAGACCAGCTAGAGGCGATGAACGATAGAGAGAAGTGGCGAGAGAGGGTCAGGATATCCGTGCAAGCGGTATGACATGATGGTGATGAAGTCAGTGATACATAACAATGCTTGAAAACGTTAAACTGTGTGCAAACAAATGAGCAATTGTGAATAGAAGAATTTGTTTTAGAAAGAAAAAAGTGAAATCATTTAACCGTGTCCAAAAAGATCATCAGCTTATTTAAGAATGTAATCTTCAAAATGAACTTAGAAATCATATTTAATAAATATATTTAAAAAGGATTTGACATTAAATAACTTAGAATGGTTGATATGTCATAAAACCAAACTAAATCTATTATATATCTATTGGCCTAGTGATTAGATTGTTCGCCAATTGTCCGGGAGACCAAGGTTCAATCCCAGGTCACGTCATACCAAACACTTTAAAAATAGTACTTGATATCTCCTTGCTTAACACTCCGCAATATAAGGTACGTATCAAGGTAAGTTGGAGTAATCCAGTTAAAAGAGTCGCGCCCTCCCCTACACCTCGGTGTAGTAGCCATTGAAAAAGGAGCCTTCTGGTTGCCCTCGACTCGGGTCCCCAACTTTACTTTATGTATAAAGAGGATTTGGCATTAAATAACTTACAATAGTTGATATTCCATAAAACCCAACCCAACCAAATCCTATATATTCAATATATATGTATAAAGAGGATTTGGCATTAAATAACCCACAAGGGTTGATATGCCATAAAACCAAACTAAACTAAATCCTATATATTTAATAAACCCATTCAAACCAAATCATATATATCTAATATATATGTATAAAGAGGATTTGGCATTAAATAACCCACAATGGTTGATATACCATAAAACCAAACTAAACCAAATCCTATATATTCAATATATATGTATAAAGAAGATTTGGCATTAAATAACCTACAATAGTTGATATACCATAAAACCCAACCAAACCAAATCCTATATATTTAATATATATGCATAGAGAGGATTTGGCATTAAATAACCTACAATAGTTGATATGCCATAAAACCCAACCAAACCAAATCCTATATATTTAATATATATGCATAGAGAGGATTTGGCATTAAATAACCTACAATAGTTGATATGCCATAAAACCCAACCAAACCAAATACTATAAATTTGATATATATATGTATAAAGATAATTTGGCATTAAATAACCCACAATGGTTGATATGCCATAAAACCCAACCAATCCAAATCCTATATATTTAATATATATGTATAAAGAGGATTTGGCATTAAATTACCCACAATGGTTGATATGCCATAAAACCAAACTAAACCAGTTTTTTAGACTGACTCTCTCATGAATTAACATGAAAAATATAAAATAAATAAAGAATGAAAATAACGCAAAAGATTTAGAAAAAAACAGAGACAAAAAAGAAAAAAAAATTATAAAAACTTGAGTATTTTTTTTCTCAGAGTATCGCTCTTCAGATTTTAGCGACTTCATGGCTGGTTTTTGTCTTCTTCAAATTTGTTCAAACAATTTTGTTCCAAATAATGTAGTGTTTGTTATTTATTTATTTATTTTTTTGTATGTACAGATTTGAAGATTTGAAAATTGAGTGCAATGAATTCACTGAGGAACCAATTCCATCGAATGATGAATACGCATTTTGATGTCAGTTCAAAAGTTTTACAAAAGAAGATTTTATTTAACTTTTTTTTAGATATATTAAACGAACATTTTTTTTATTGGTCTTTCTTTTGGTTTTTCATAATCTAATTAAAATAAAATAACCAAAGAAACGTTAATTATTATGCTACACGACGTGTCATATATATATATATATATATATATATATATATACCTTAAAGAAAAAACAAAAGCCGGTCACATTAAGATTCTAAGTTTATTTCCATCCTGTTATGGATTTTGATATGAATCAAAAACATAAAAAAAACTAACATTAATAGGAACGAAAATAAAATTTAAAATTTAAAATTTTAATTTAAAATTTTGAATTTAATTTAATATAAGTATTACTGTATCCTTACGCAAAGTTATTAAAGAAATTTGTATTTATCTAAATTGGTATTAAATCTGCAGTTTTAAATCGAAATGTATTTAGAATTTAAAAAATAAGAATAAAAAAATTAATTTACTATAATTCCAACCGGCAATAGATAAAAAAAACCCAAAAAAAACCCGGAAGTGGGCTAAATGAGGAGAAAACTCTTTACCCCTCTTCTATCCCCTCCCACCCTTCTTTCCTGTGTCTATTCTGAATTACTTTATCCATAAGATCTGAAGAAGTCCCGTTAATCTTTTTTTGGGGTGTTTCTGATTTCTATCAAAAACCCATAACCGGATGGAAATAAACTTATAATTCTAATGTGACCGGTTTGTGTTTTTTCTTAAAGAAATTATTGCTTTGTAATGTCTGTTACATTGAGCTCTTTACCAGGAAAATTTAAATGTTCACTGTTGAATTGTTTTTCTGTCCTGATGGAATTACTCCCAACTCCAGTTTAAGTGGACCGAATAATACACTCACACACACACACACACACACACACACACACACACATATATATATATATGAATGCTCTTCATGAGGGTTGAGCACTTTGCCGAAAGAATTAACGGTTGCCTCACACGTAACGGAAAGTTCTTCTAACGAATTGAGTGCTGCGGTCTCCGATTGCATAAAATGTAAACAAAAGAAAGTTAATGTATATACGTTAAATTCCCTAGCTTACTTTCGGGCTGTTAATGCCTGTGGGGTTATGCTATCAGGCTGACGTAAAGTTAGCAGGGTCTCGTTCCCAACTTGAAACATCTCGAATGTCTAGCCACACTCATGAGTTGTGATAAAACGAAACTGTCAGTGGATGACAATATATATATATATATATATGTGTGTGTGTGTGTGTGTGTGTGTGTGTGTGTGTATGAACTGTGTATTTCCAGAAATGCTTTTAAGGGAGAAAGATAAAAATGCAATCACCGAATGAGTGCAGCTTACACGCACACACACACACACACACACACATATATATATATATATATATCATCATGATCATGATCAAAGCGTTCTGACACCACGGATTAACTCACTAACAATCCGTCCCTATCGATCATCTCTCCTCTGGACGGCTTTCAGAAACTGCAAAGAGCTGACGAATGTAACTTTTTGATGCTTGGCCAATATTGGTGTGTCCATGTGCAGGAGTCTTAAAGAGAGATTTTCCTATGAATTCGTCCCTACTTTCCCAGTTGTGCTCAGCATGTTTTGCTCGTCTCTCTTGAATGGTTTGTGTGGTTGGAGGCAAGTAGCCAAACATCCGCTGTTTTGTAAGGAGCCGCTACCAGAATTTGTTCAAGCCAGCACGCAGCATCTTTTCGTAATTTCCATCTAGCTTTTTCTCAAAGCCTTTTGTGAGAGTTCAAGTCGTGCAACCATACCGTAGTACTGACACGGTTACAGCTTGCAAAATTTTCCGTTTTGTCCCAATGAGATAAGATTTCTATATGGTCGATGACCTATTAATAATAGACCACGCTTTACCTATTTATATGTTGACATCGCTTTCAGAAGATGAATTCTTGCTTCCGAGATATTGAGTACGTCAACGTTTTCCTGGGTGGATGGAGAGACATCACATATTTTACTGCTGAACAGATGAATTCATTTGTTTATTTCTTGTATATTTTAATTTAAAAAAGCAGTATAATGTTTTCTAAATAGCAAAGAAACAATGTTTAAGTTTATTGATTTTTTTTTGTGATTGAGGATAAAGTTTCTGCTCGAAGGGATGTCACTTTTGAAAATCTTTTTAATGATTTAAATTCTCTGAGGATTAATCTTTATGAGAAATGAAATGAGGGAGTAATAGACTTTAAAAATATATTTTCAAACATTTGAAAAATAATTATATTCATTCATCATCATCATCATGTCGCGCTGGTAGCACGGATATCCCTGACCCTCTCTCGCCACTCCTCCCTATCGTTCATCGCCCTAGGCAGGTCTTTAGGACAACATCCCGTATCCTCACATAGCTACTGAATGTATGTTCGTGCTGGTCGTCCTGCTTTTGCACGGCAATGTGTGGGAGTCCATAAGAGTACATCTCTTATGAGTTCGTCCCTGCTTGGATAAGATATTCATTACTGAACAAATTTGATAGACAATTAATGTAGTGATTAGAAAACACTAAGAATTATTATGAAAAAACACTTATCGTATGAAGAAAAGTTTGTTATTGTTTGAGAAAACAAATTGCCCAGTCGGTTGGGGCTGTAGAATACACTGACTGCACCTCTGCAGAGGGGTAAGACCCCCCCCCCCTAACGAGTGTCCTGGTTATGACACTAAACAATCTGATGGTGAGGTTCCAGCAGTGCTAGAGATTTGGGGAATGCGGAGTACCCCTTCATTGCCATTACTCCCAGGTCCACTCTGGCCCGGTATGGTAGCACCTGATAGGGCCCTATCTATGGGTTAGAACGGCATACTTATGCTAAACTGAATAGCTTGAAATAGAAATGTTTTAACAATTAAACCGTACTTACATTTAAACTGCGTGCTTATGCTAAACTGAATTATTTGAAATAAAACTGTTTTTTGACATTGAAACTGTATTTACACTAAACTGAATTGTTTGACATGGAACTGTTTTGACATGTAACTGTGTGTAAACAAAAACTGTTCTTATACTAAATTGAATTTGCTGAATTAGAACTGAATAGCTAGAAAGAGAAATGTTTTTCACAATTAAACTGTATTTACATTTAAACTGCGTGCTTATGCTAAATTGAATTATTTGAAATTGAACTGTTTTGACATTGAAACTGTACTTACACTAAACTGAATTGTTACATATAACTGCTTGAATAGTTTGAAATAGAAATATTTTTGATAATTAAACTGTGTACTTATGCTAAACTGAATTGTTTTAAATGGAACTGATTATTTACATAAAAATGGATTTGGCGTTAAATAACCTACAAAGGTTGATATGCCATAAAACCAAAGGAACCAAACCAAACTTTAGAGAAAACAAACAATGACTTAACCTTTATGTTATTTTTAAGAAAATAAAATAAAAACAATTTTTAGCTGTTTTCAAAAAACATCTTTAAAATTTTTGTCGAATGCCCCGTTAATTTTTTTACAAAGAAGATGAAAAATATGAAAGATGGGAATATTAATAATCGTCTTTATGTTATAGAAGTCTCCGTTTTTAAGTGAATAAATATTTATCAATGAACAAAAAAAAAAAAAGAAAAAGAAAAATTAGAACGTTATTGAATTTGTTCTGTTATATATATATATATATATATATATATATATATATATATATATATATATATATATATATATATATACATATATATATATACATATATACATATATATGTATATATATATATATATATATATATATATATATATGCATATATATATATATACATATATACATATATATATATACATATATATACATATATATTTGTGTGTATGGGTGTGTGCATGAAAGTACTTATGTATGTGTACATTTGAATCAAAAGACTCCATTAAGTACAGCAGATGTCCATGGAGTTAAATCCCGAGACAAAACACCTGTGGAGTTGACTGATGGCTGAGATATTAAACGTTTTGAGTCAGTATTCTAAGTGGAATAAGAAAATTTAAAATTTAGAATCACGCTGACTGATTGGCTGAAGGAAGTTATATAACCAGAAAAAAGAAAAGGAGAAAGCCGAAAGGAAAACTTTTCTTTTTTTCCGTTAGTTCGAGGTATGTGAGAACCATATAAGCACTCTAATGTTTTGAGAGTTTGAATCATTTGAAGCTGTTTTTTTTTAGGGGCTTCGGCTGAAATGAAGAAAATACGAAAGATATTTTTTCCTGTCTATGAATCCATGAAATGATGTTTAGAAACTCACTGAAAAGGCCGGCCTGGTTTAATTCAAACATCAAGCAATCAACAGGAGGAACAAACCTTTCGTTCGCGTTTGTCAAGCTCTTTCATCATCTAAGTGATGATATATATATATATATATATATATATATGTGTGTGTGTGTGTGTGTGTGTGTGTGTGTGTGTGTGTGCATTCTAATTACAAGGCTTTGGTTCGTGTTTGCTCAGCTCTTTCGTCAAGTAAGTGATGATTGACAATTCTTGAGTTCTATCCAAGGACAACCACTAGCAAAATATCCAGCGATATAATGATATCGCGCGTCTGTTTGTACGTCCGTATACAACCACACACACACACACACACTCTCTCTCTCTCTCTCTCTCTCTCTCTCTCTCTTTCAGTTTCTTTTACATGCAATTTTTAATAAAATCTTTTCTTATGCTCACCTTTCCGATCTCTTCTCTTGTACGCCCCATTCTATCAATTTTTCTCGTCCATCTTTCTAGTTCTTTCTCTTCTATACAGCTTTCTGTTGATTTCTCTTCCAACCAAATTTCTTTCACTTTTTCAAATAAGCACTTATATGTATATTCCCCCAACTCATTTTTTTTTCTCTTAGTCCTTATAACCATCCAGTAATTTGAGAATCAATTTTTTTATTTATTGCGGACTTTTTGTCCTCATCTTGGTAGTTTTTTTTGTGTTGTTTCTTGTTTCATAACATTTCGGCCAAATTTCACCTCTGGCCTTCTTCGGGTGATTTACCGCGACCTCGGATAGGAATGCTGAGTCTTGTAACCGTATCCCCAGTAATTACTGCCTTCCATAGTTGTTGTCTATACGGTTACAAGACTTAGCATTCCTATCCGAGGTCGTGGTAAATCACCTGAAGAAGGCCACAGGTGAAATTTGGCCGAAACGTAGTGACAGAAGAACCAACACAAAAAAACCCCTACCAAGATGAGGACAAAAAGTCTGCAATAAATAAAAAAATTAATTCTCAGATTAAGAAGCCTCATCTCAAAATGATTCCAATTAAAGACAATGACAAATTCGGTACGGACCCTACATTCAGTACTTATCTAACATTTTTTTCTCCTCTTATTTCTTACACGCTTTTTTCTTCCAGAATTTATTATATTTCCAGAATTTGATTGTATTTTAATCAAACAGGCGACATATCCACAATAAACGGTAGCTCTCTGAAACTAGTAGACAAGTTCACCTTCCAAGGAAGCAGTGTTTCATCAACCGAGCCAGATATCAATACGCGACTAGCAAAGGCATGGGCTGCTATCGATAGGCTATCGGTCATATAGAAGTCAGAGCTGACTGATAAAATGAAACGCAGTTTCTTCCAAGTAGCGGTCGTGTTGATACTGCTATATGGATGCACCGCATGGACGCTAACTAAACGTATGGAGAAAAAGCTTGACGGCAACTACACAATAACTCTGCTAGCAACACCCCACAAAACAACAGCTGTATGGCCACCAACGACCCATCATGAAGACTATCAAAATTAGACGAATCAGACATACGGAACCCTGCTGGAGAAGTAGAAACGAGCTCATAAGTAATGTACTCTTGTGGACCCCTTCACATGGCCGAGCAAAAGCAGGACGATTAGCTAGAACCTACATACAGCGGCTCTGTGTAGATACGGGATGTAGCCCTGAGGACCTGCCGGAAGCGATGGACAATAGGGAGGAGTGACGAGAGAGGGTCAGGGATATCCGTGCTGATGGCGCGACAAGATGCTGATGATGATGATTATCTTTCCTTAGAGGAAGAAAAAATTTCTCTTTCTTTCCCAGTTTTCATTCAAAAGAAATTCGTTTATTTTTTTTTAATCTCTTTATATTTAAATTCTCACAGATTCTTCTCCCTTTTTTTTTATTCCTTTCAAATAAAAGCTGCAATGATATTTCTTGTGCAATTCCAATTCAATCTTTTTAAAAATTGGTCCAAATTTTTTTTTTTTTTTCCTTCTTAATTTATAATAAGCGCACCTGTTTATTTATTATTCGCTTTTGTGCAACACACATTTCCTTTTCGCCGTGGAAATAGAATACGCCGGCTGTATTCCCTGCTGAAGAGAAAGATCACCAGAACTGGAGCCTTGCTACAGTTAAACTATCTACTGTAGTGAGGATCCAGTTCTGGATCCCGGGAGAGTGGAGATTGCTCATTTTAATACCTTGTTCACACAGATCCGGATCAGTAAAATATGTTAGTGATTCATTTATGAATCAAATCCATCTGTTTGAAAATTATTTGTATTAAATAGGAATTCTTGAAACCTTACAATTATATGCAAATTATTTGTATTTGATAGGAATACTTGAAACCTTACAACTGTGTGCAAATAATTTGTATTAGATAGGAATACTTGAAACCTTACAACTGTGTGCAAATTATTTGTATTAGATAGGAATACTTGAAACCTTACAACTGTGTGCACATTATTTGTATTTGAGAGGAATACTTGATATCATATAACTGTCGGCAAAAAACACCAAGGAAACACTTTCTCAAAGATAAATATAAAGATGAAATGAATACAATTCCCTAACATCTGGGAATGAAGTAACCCAAGATGGTTTGACATGTCGTTAAAATCAATTAACAAACCAATCAATCGCTTTTTTTGTGAAATCTTTGAAACCTTCTCACTTTTTATATTTCATCTTTCATGAAATATTCATTTCTTCACGTTTATTCTTTCTTCGGCCTTCATAATTAAGTTGTGTTATTTTCATAAATCAGGGGAAGTACTCGTAACCAAATAGCTAAAGTGCTTAACAGCGGCTTCGAAGTAACCGAGTTCCACCATTGGGAGAGGTATAAACTTCTTGATCCTTCAAGCTGTGGATTAAATAGTATCACAGCTGATGTTCTACAAGGATAGATTTGGCATCAAATAACCCACAAAGGTTGATATACCATTAAACAAAGAAACCAATCTCACAAACCTCCTGTGATCATTACTTTTCTTTTTTTTTTCTTTGTCGTTTTTTGAACTACCATTTTTTATTCTGATCAAAATGCCACTTCTGTAATTTCCTTACTATTTACCGTTCACCAACCCCTCAGCATTGCCAGTTGCAGCAATCCATCCACATCATTCGATGATTTATTGATTTTTCTTTTACGAACTTCGGCAGACGTTACACAACCCTCACGTCTCAATCAAGCGTCACTCGTTACTGCCACTGCTACCGGCGTTACTAGCAGCAACTGCACAAGATGTTGTCAATAGCAACTGGCTACACTATGGTCCCAATCCATCAGCTGTTCAGCGGTTGACGTATTTGCTTGACAAAATGGCCGCCTACGTTAATTTACAACTGAGTTGCTTTTTATTTATAGAAACACTGGCCAATATGGACATTTATAATATGGTCATATATGCCGGTGATTAGAAGTGGACAAAAGGGACTTATAGAACAATTGATTAAGGAATTGATTTTAAAGGCATTTCAACCCATCCAGGATTATTTTATGGAATCAAGTTCATTGCACGTTAGTGTTTATATTTTTGGTTTGGTTTTATGATATATCAACCACTGTTGGTTATTTAATGCCAAATTCTCTTTATACATATATATTAGATATATTTGATTTGGTTTGGTTTGGTTTTACGGCATATCAACCATTGTAGGCTATTTAATACCAGATCCTCTTTATACGTTTGTTGTCTAAATTTCTAAGATTAAGCTTGATGATTTTTATCATTAAGGTTTTTCGGACTATTGTCTTCATCTTTATTGTTATTTCCACAACGTTTCGACCACTATATCCTCCGGCCTTCTTCAAGTGTTTGTCGAACTCGGGAACCTTCACGGAACTTCGAACTACGTCCTTTATTGAATACACGGGGGTCGTCTGTTCTGATTCCGTTTGCCAAAAACTGGTCCAAGTGTTAAGTTATCCTGTATTGTTACTCGCCTGTAGTCAGGATTAAACCTGCAACCTCAAGATGATTGTCTCCGTAGAAGCTCAGGGAACCAACGCCTATAACCGTTACGCCATATGTCCTGTTATTACTAGACTAGAATTACTACTATTATGTATGATTTTTTCTGAATATGAGCACAGGTAAAAAATCATACATAATAGTAGTAATCCTAGTCTAGTAAGAACATTAAGTTTATAAGTCCCAAAAATCCACTCTGAATTGTCCAGCAGTTTTGTAAACGTGTTTTTATCACCGGTTAGTTGGTTTGATTTCATGGCATATCAGCCATCGTAGGTTATTTAAAGCAGTCATCAAAGTAACTTGGCTCTGATTGGCTGTTGCCAAAAATTGAAAGTGATACCCATAAATAGAGTCATTTCTGCTGTCATTTGCCTTATGTGACAGATACGCAGTTTAGCTGCCGGGATGGGGCATGGCGTAAGATCAATGCCAACTGGGTCATTTGGGCGAGGGGTCTGATGTTGCAAGACCCGAACCCCACCTCACCGTGAACCAAACGGAAATATCACTGATGACCCATCCCGATGCATCAATAAGGATGTATAAGTAATGCCAAATCCATTTATACATATAAACAGTTCTATTTTAAACAATTCAGCTTATCACAAGTACACAGTTTAAATGTCAAAAACAGCTCTATTTCGAACAGTTCAGTCTAGCATTAGTACACCGTTTAGTTCTATTTGACCCATAGATAGGACCCTATCAGGTGCTACCACTCCCTGCCGGAGTGGACCTGTGAGTAATGGCAATAAAGGGGTACAACGCATTCCTCAAAGCTCCAGCATTACTGGAGCCTCAACATCAGATTGTTTAGAGTCATATCCTGAACACTCATTGGGTGGGTCTTAGTCTTCTGCAGTGATGCAGTCGGTGTATTCTACAGCCCCAGTCGACTGGGCCATTTTCTGACCGGATATGTGACCATGTCAACTGATTGACAACTATAAATAAGGATATTTGTGTTTGAATAGAGTTTCGAATTATACCGTCTCAAAATTTCATTTGTAATAAACGTGTAGAAGGTTTAGTATATAATAAAGTGCCGATGTCTTGTTTGCTCTTTAGGTATATTAGTTCCAAATAGATTTGGTTGGTTGATTGGTTTTTAATGGCATATCAACCTTTGTAGGTTATTCAATGCCAAATCCATTTTTATGCAAATAGTCAGTTCTATTTCAAACAATTCAGTTTAACATTAGTACACAGTTTAATTATCAAAAACATTTCTATTTCAAGCTATCGTCAAACAATTCTAATTCTGCTAATTAAGTTTAGTATAAGTATAAATTTTCTTTACACACAGTTAAATATCAAAACAGTTCTATATTAAATAATTCAATTTTGTGTAAGTACAGTTTCAATGTCAAAACCAGTTCAATTTCAAACAATTCGGTTTAGCATAAGCACGCAGTTTAAATGTAAGTACGGTTTAATTGTCAAAAAAATCTATTTCAAGCTATTCAGTTAAGTCAATTCAGTTTAGCACCTCATACCCTCTGAGAGAAGATAAAATCCATGCCGTTAGTTCTATTTAACCCATAGATAGGACCCTATCAGATGCTACCAAACCGGACCAGAGGGGACCTGGGAGCAATGGCAATGAAAGGGTGCTCCGCATTCCCCAAAGCTCCAGCATCACTGGAACCTCGCCATCGGATTGTTTAGTGTCATATTCATGACACTCATTGGTTGAGGGGGGTCTTTCCCTTCTGCAAAGATGAAGTCAGTGTATTCTATAGCCCCAGCCGACTGGGCAAATTCCAATTAGAAAAAGAATTTTGAACGATTTTTTTTGTAAAAGAGAGGATTGTGAAAGTAGGCCCCTCATACCCTCTGAGAGAAGATAAAATTCATCTTAAAGATCGAAGAACGTGGAGGACGTTAAGATACAAAGACGCAGTTTTTGGAGGTATCATTTTTGAATCGAGTCATTAGAACCTTCATTCTATTAAATGCCACCGTTAGCGGCCATTAAGCTAAACATATTTCGTGTTCATATCTATAATTGACTTAATCGTCATCATCATCATCATTATCAAGGACTGTCGACAGCGCATCTTCCTTTGACTCTCTCTCTCTCTCTCTCTCTCTCTCGCCACCGATCCTTATCGGATATCGCTTCCGGTAAGTCGTCTAGACAGCACCGAGTGTTTCCACAGATCTGATAAATATAAATTTTTGCTGATTGGTCAACACTAATGTGTTTATTTGAAGGAGTTTACAAGAGGGCGTCGCTTATAAGTTTGTTTTTATTTCTCCAGCAGCCGCCACCATTTTTGCTCGTCATATTTTGATGCTTTGTGCGATGGGAGGTAAGTGGCCATACAAATGCTGTTTTCTAGGTTGCTGCTTACAGGATTTGCGGAAAACAGTATGCAGCATCCTTGTTGTTCCCGCTGAGCATTTTCTCCAAGCGTTTAGTTAAAGTCCAAGCGGTGCAGCTACATAGAAGTACTTACACGGCTAATTATAATTTATCATTGCATAATGTCATTCTCTGTTTTTGAGCGCCTCTGGCGCTTGACGATGAACTCTGTCCTACCGAGTAGGTATTGCCTGGTGGGGAGGTTCCCTGGGTCCTGACGATTGGCAAAAAACACTCACCATGCGTTCGAGTCAGGTGGACCGCGGAAAACGTTTACGTTGTTTATTCAATGGTTACAGCTTTGTTTGAAGATTAAAATTTTCTCATGTAATCTGGTCTCCCAAGGTCAACTTCATTTCCTTTATCCCCTAGAGACATCTGATCGATATGAGCAAATTGACCTAAAACGGAAATCAGCCCCTAAACTTAACAACTAACCAGCTTTGCTCACTGAGTGAATCTCGAATTCCTCGTCTGACTATGATGAATCACTGTTCAGTTTACAATCTCCACTGGATCCACGAAGTAAAATTGCGAGATATATTACTTGTTTGCACTAGAAAATCTCTTTCCATCAGTAAATCTCTTTTTTTTTTCTTTCTTTTTTTTCTGAGTTACTCACGCATATGTGAAATAAGAAAAAAAAAAAAAAAAAAAAAAGAAAATAGAAGAGTTATTATTTCCTGTCGTTCAAGTCCAGAACAAAATTTTTTTATTGAGCGCGAAAATGTCTTTCTCGGCATTTATCTACGAATTATAACAATGAAAAAAACGGAAATAAAAGATATTCGTTCTTTTTTAAACTCCTTTTTACGACGCCTGGCAACTTATTATACAGGGTGTTTTTAAAAAGTGTTGACATTTCTATGGGAATTACTGATGATATTATGATTTCAAAGAATCCACCTGTTTAACATCTCTGTCAACATATTGTCGGAATATTCTTCCTGTGGTCTTCGTAACATCAGTTCTGCTTTTTTTAATAAAGATATGAACATTTAAAAATCTCTTAATTAAAAACTTTGGAGATACCAAGAATGTGTTGACAGGAATAGTGAATATGTGGAGACTGTTTGAAGTTAAAAGTACTCCCATAGAGTAAAAATAAAAGACACTAATAAATACCTGGATCTTTCTTTGTGAACCGAAAAAGCTGTGAAACATGGTGGAGAAGGTGATACCAATTATAGATGTCACATCCGGAACAGTTTCCAAAGTTTTGGAAAAAAAGAAACTAGTGAAATAATAGGACCAACTGGCTTCCCTAGCTTTGGTAAGGTAACCAATCTAGGAGAAAGAAAACTTCGAATTAAAAACAGCTTTACTCCGCTTAAAAATTTACCTTCTTTGACATACTACTCGAGGCGAAATATTTGGATTGATGTATTCAGGAGTTTATTCTAATCATATTTTGAATAGTGAAACGAATATAGTTATTTCACTATTATTGACTTTAGCAAATACCTCAACTAATCTTATACTGAATAATATTAGAACAGTTCCTTACTCCTCTCCAACCCTCAAACAAACTCCAAAACCAGTATTAATCCAATCCTATCAGTAATGAAACTTAAGGCTAGCAGTCATTTGATGAAAAACTACTGATGGCCCTGAGGCAAGAGCGAACGGTGAGACCGGATGTGGCATAAGTTTTGAGAGGAAAAACTCTATTTTATTCTTTCTTATTTTCATTTTTTCCGTGAGTAAAAGATTAAAAATAATGAGGTCCTTCTCCCATAACTTCCCGGCACCTTTTCTATAACCCTCTCTATATATTCAGCTTCTATAGCTATAAGTAAGTAAAGTTGGCGACCATAGTCGAGGGTAACTCGAAGGCTCCCTTTTCGATAGCTACTACACCAAGGTGTAGGGGAGGGCGCTACTCCTTCCCTGGATTGCTCTACTTTACCCTTGATCCGTACCTTATAATGCTGAGTGTTAAGCAAAGAGGCATCAAGTACATTTTTTGAGTCTTTGGTATGACTCGACCTGGGATTGAACCGAGGTCTCCCGGGCCATTGGTGAACACTCTAACCGCTAGGCCAATGTCCGGTACATAGAAGAGCTAAACGGTCTCCTTTTTTCTTTTTTTTTTTTTTTTGTAAACTAGGCATAATCACTGTTGCCGATATTGATCATTCCTTTTTTTCCCCGTATAAGAAGGAAAGTGGGTTATCTAACGAAAAACCTTCTTGCGTCTTTAAGGAGCTTATTTGTGCATGTGCCATCTTGTATCCAACAAATGCTTCTTTTTTTTTTTTTAAATCTTCATGAATTCAATACAAAGGGCATTTAATTAAACGTTTTATATCGATTTTTTCTTAAGCGTTGATCTTACGTTACTTCTTGGTGGTATTTAAGTCACGAAGATAAATTCTAAATGTTGGTTGGTTGGTTGTTTGGCTGGTTTTTGGGTTCTATGGCATATCAACCTTTGTAGGTTATTTAATGCCAAATCCATTTTATACAGATAACCAGTTCTATCTCAAATAATTCCATTAAGCATTAGTACACTGTTTAATTGTCAAAAACATTTCTATTTCAAACTTTTCAGTTTAATCAAATAGTTCTAATTCAAACAATTCAATATTAAATATTTGGATATTTATAAAATTCGTCAGAAGAGAACGTGCAGTTTATATGGAGACAGAAAAGAGAGTTAATCATATGAACAAATTCAACAAGCTTGCCCCAAAAGGAATAAAAGACTTGATACAACAGGGCGGGTAAAGTGATCCACAGGGAAATTGGGCAAGAGATTAAAATTTGACGATACTACCAAATGGTATATGCACAAAATAGAATATGTCCAAGAAAATGAGATTCATAAAATTCTTTGGAATTTTGACGTCTAAACGGCTCATCTAATCCAACCAGAAGGTTAAACTTTGAGGTAATTAACAAGGAAAAAGAACTTGCGATCTAATGGGTTTTGCGGTTCCGATGAACCACAAAGAGAAAATGAAAGAAAGCGAAAAGATAGATACATACTTAGTTCTTGTTAGAGAGCTGAAAAAAAAGGGGTGGAAGCTGAAAGTGACGATGATACTAAATGTAGTTGGTGCATTTGGAAAGGTCCCCAAAAGTTTGGAAAAGAGATTGGAAGAATTAGTAATTAGAGGAAGAATCCCAGACAATTCAACCGACATCATTGTTAAGATCAGCAAGAATACTGAGTAGAGTCCTAGAGACCTGAGGATACCAGCTGTAAATTAGATTTCAATGACCCCCTCTCAAATTAAAACTGGGGAGAAAATGCACAAAGAGTGCTAATAAATTTTATTAAAATTTTTCTTGAAATATTGGATTGAAATTTGACTACCAAATTATATATGCACAAACCAGAATCTGTTTTTAAAAATTCAATACAAAATCCCGTAACTGAATAATTTATCATTTGGACCCAACAATATGTAAATATTTCTCGAAACTGAATAAATACAAGAAGATAAAGTAATATACGCCATGTTTATGTACAAAAAAATGATCTTATATAAAAGAAAAAAGATAATGTGCCAAGTTATATACTATTTACCTATTAACCAAGTGAGATGGTCGATACGCACGTTTTAATGAAAATGACCACAATGATAATAATTTTAGAACATCATTTGGGATATACTTATTTATGGGCGATGCTGTTTCTACCGAGAGGGCCGATGTCTACTTGGCCCAAAACTCCTGATCGGGGGTCAAGCTTACTTGGGCAGATTTTGTATATTTTCAGTGAATAGTACTTAATGAAAATTGAAATTTAGTAGATGGGGGGTCCCGTATAATAGATTTGGTGGCCCTGTGTAATAGATTCATGAGGGCGAAAGAGACTCTACCACCGGCCCTATATATAGATATAATAAGAATTTTCGTGACATAGAGATAGTTACTGGAAAGTTTTTTGTTTTTTTTTAAGTTGAGATATTTAAACATTGGAATTTTTAGGGAATAAAATTGAATGAAACAATTCATCAAGATTCTAGGGTTAGTCAATGTTTTGATACGTGCTAATTTGTGTCACGTATATCACGTGACCGAAGCTATCCAAGCTGTTGTTTAACCCGCTATGGTTGTTCGACTCGCTATAGTTTTTAGTATTGTGGAAGCTGGTGCGCTGACATATAAATTGTTTCACTCCGAGCGTGATTTGAAAACAGCTCCGGTGCAACGAAGTCTAATGCTTTGCACGGCTATAACACCGCAGAAGTAACCAAAAACGTCTGTTGAGTGATGGCGCAGTTGATCACAATACAATAAGCAGATAGTTGAAGAGATTTCCTTTCGGTTGCAAGAACATAGGTGATCAGAAAGGTTCAGCTAGTTCTAAAAGCGTGGATTACGAGGCCGTGCTCCAAGCCATAGAATCAAATAGGGTGAGTAAGACTCAGAAAGTATCAAGGGAGCTTGGCATCCCACATTCATGTGTGGTTGGTCACCTTCAAGTCTTCATTAAAAGACTCTGGAGCAGCCGAATGTGCCTTGCGTAACCAAATTATCGCAAATCTTTTGATTCATCCGATAATAAGTAAGTAAAGTTGGCGACCATAGTCGAGGGTAACCCGAAGGATCCCTTTTCGATAGCTACTACACCAAGGTGTAGGGGAGGGCGCTACTCCTTCCCTGGATTGCTCTACTTTACCCTTGATCCGTACCTTATAATGCTGAGTGTTAAGCAAGGAGGCATCAAGTACCATTTTTTGAGTCTTTGGTATGACTCGACCTGGGATTGAACCGAGGTCTCCCGGGCCATTGGCGAACACTCTAACCGCTACGTGGATTTAATTATTGATGAAGCATTGAAGAAGCGAGTTTTTTTTTTTTTTTCATTCTTAATCGCAATAAACGCTAACACGTATTGCATGCGTTTAATTTTGTTTGCTCGTAAGAGGCGGGAAGGCAAAAAGACGAATGGTTTAACCTTCATGTTTGATAGATTCGTGTCATTAATAGTATTTAATTAAAACCTGCCAATACAAAAGGAAAAAAGTGAAGATGTAGTGAAAGGTGAAGGGAAAATGAGGGGAAAGTTGTGAGTGTAATTCGATCCCTTGATACATTAAATAAGATGAAAAGATCAGATGTTCAGATTAGGCTCAAGAAATGTGAGATCTGAGATTATTTCCAGGTTTATCTTCGATTTCTGCTTTCCTTTTTGTTGCCTCTTAGAATATCATTAGTAATTCTTTTCTTTGCTGAAACCAGCCTTACTCTTTTGTCTATTTTAAATTACACGCAACTCTTCGGTACAGTCACCAAAGGATTCATACAATTACAATTGGTATAATTGTCACCTGCATGTTCCACAGTTTTTTCAGTTCCCTAGCAAGGTCGAGGTACTTATCCTTCTTTTCTCATTCGTTCAGTTTTATTCTGTGGTCTGCCGGAACAGCAAAGATGACTATTTTGCAAGTTTTCTTTTTTTTTTTTTTTTTTTGTTGATTATTATTAAGTCTGGTCTCCTGGCTGGGATTAGGAGATCCGTTTGTATATTAAAGTCTCATAGGAGTTTATGCGAGTCATTTTCTAGGACAGGTGCTGGATTGTGCGTATACCATTTGTTAGTATGGTCGAATTTAAATTTCTTACACATTTCCCAGTGAATCACCTTACCGACCCAGTCGTGTCTCGCCTTATATTCCCGCTGTGCTAATTTACTGCATTCGCTTATTATATGATTGATGGTTTCATCTCTGTCGCCACATAGCCTGCATTTGCTATTTTGTTGCGTCTTATCTATTCTCGTTTTGATATGATTCGTTCTTATGGCGTTGCCCTGTGCTGCTATTAGGAGAGATTCTGTTTTTCTCTAAAAGTTTCCAAATATTATTATTATTATTATTGTTACTATTATTATTATTATTATTATCATAGATTTATTAATTATAGTTTTATTTTTATTTACGTTGTTATTTTATTATTGATATCAGATGTATACGGCAAATCTGTCAGTGTTGCTAAAGTTTATGGCTGTTCATTTTGAATTCAAAATAAAACAAATTTCGTTACACAATTGAAAATAATGAAAATAATTCAATAAATGTCAATTGTATTTTATTTGTCATTTTATTATCCATTTTTATAAAGTTTATGAACGGTGAAATATAATTACTTTAAAATTCATCAAGACAAATAAACGGTTGTAATGTGATATAATGTTATTAACATTCAAAATAATTTTAAATGTATAATTTCTAATATTTTACATGTGAATTTAATATTTCTCTTTTTAATTCTAATATATCACTCAAATTTAATTCATTAGCATAAATATTATTATTAACAATTAGCATTATCGATTTATTAATTATAGTTTTATTAATTTATTTGTTTTGAATAATGTTGTAATCGTACTCAAATTCATACGGAAACCTGTCGTTAAAATTTGATGCAATTGCAGTTGTGGGGCTGTCCTCGTGGTGTAATGGTTAAAGCGCTGGACTGCGGAATCGTAGTAAGCGAGTTCGTACTCCAGTCGCGCTATTACGTTCACATTCGGGCAAATGCCCTTGGGAAAGATATGAACCCCGTTATCCGACCAGCTATGGGTTAAATAGTACCACTACTGTTCTTCTAGGAGAATGGCTTTGGCATTAAATAACCTACAAAGAGTTGATATGCCATTAAACAAAGACACCAAACCAAACAAATTGCTGTTGATTTTACGATTGAAATAGAACAAATAAAGTTACGTTATAAAAATTAGTTATTGAGTAAATAATTCAATAAGTTTTATTCGTATCCTTTTTTCATTTTTTTTTTATTCATGATTATATTGTTGTTGATATGTAAAATATAATTATATCTGAGTTCATTTAGACAGGTAACATTTTTTTAAAAATTCTATTTATCTATTTATGTCATGTTTCTTTGAATTTGAAATGCATAACTTTATAATATAGTTTTTGATGATTAAATTTTTTCTTTGTGGATTATCAATAAATAAGATAGGATATTTTTCTGCTGATAGTGTCAGCAAAACAAAAATACCTTTTAGCAATATGAATAAAATGCAGCAAAACCATACATGAAAACCAATTTTTATCATACACACCGCGGACAAAAATACACTTCATCTCTCAATGATGAACCAGGTTGGGATCGAAAAATCAGCATCTGGAACAAAATCCTCCTTTCCGTTATAATCAGAACCCGACTAATCTCAACCTACTAACATTTTCACAACAACCAATATAGTATAAAAACAAAAGAAAGAAATAATCCTGTGAGGATTAGCCAAGAAGTATTATATGAATTCTTTTATGAAATTAATAAATTATCCAAAGAAATGTAACTCAAGGAATATAAAACATATGGTAAGTAAGGACTAAATGTACAGAAACACACTTAGATCCTAATAGATCAGCAAATGGGAGAATATATATCCTTCAAAGTAAACCCTGACCTGGAGTGGTAGTACCTGTAGGAGTCCAATCTAGGGGTTGAATCGATCGCTTTAATGATAATTAGGATTCTATTCGACTGTGTACAAAAAAAATCTTTAAAAAAGAACTACACAAAAACAGTAAATATAAATTTACAATGAACGCGATTCAATAACTTCTAGCCATAAAATAATCTTAGAAAAGTTGACATGCCGTTAAAATCAATAAATCTACGAAATAGTTATATCAATTTAATTAAGTTTTAATGACTAAGTGCAATTTTCAATTTACGTTTAAGTTTAGGATTGTTTATTGATAGATGAAAGTGTTATATATGAAATAAACGTGCTTATTCATAAAACAAGTTATAAAAATAAACTGAAACAAGCGAGCAATTATTGTACATTTATATCTTTTTTTAAGTAGAGGAATTAATATTGTAAATTAAATTACCACGACCAGAAAATCTGCCAAGCACCTACGCACGATATACGGGAACACTGGACAGCTGTTTCGACCTTATTAGGTCTCATCAGCGGTGTCTTCTTGAAAGAGTACGGATGTAACTTGCAAGACACATTTAGGTTATTTGGTCCACAATTATCATAACTAGTTGATTTTAGCGTCACTTGTGTCCGATATGAACTGGTGGCTCAGTTTCGGCAATGCAATCTGTGGTCGCTGGTTTGATCTCCAATGGTGGAGATTACGGTATATACTGCTGATGAGACCTAAAAAAGGTCGAAACAGCTGTCCAGTGTTCCCGTATATCGTGTGTAGGTGTTCGCCGGATTTTCTGGTCGTGGTAATTCAATTCACAAGCAAGTCTGGAAACTTTAGCAGCAGAAAATAAGTACAACAAATCAGAGAATAACCAGCTTCCAGGTTAAAGAGACCCATAAAATTCACTGGGGTTTTAAGATACGAATAGCCAGAAGTGTAACACTATGTAGGTGGTCTGCCAAGCAGACGATCCCTTTATCTGTGTATGCGCGAAACCAGATAAATGTTTTGGACAAGAGATCTCAACGTGACCGGAAGTAGGAAGGGAACGCGAGTCAGAGGAGTTGGACAAAGGGACGGAGAGAAGGCAGTTGGCGAAAGGTGACGCGAGTGGCCAGTCGACACTGGACAGCAGAGAGACCAGTCGGTATGAGTGAGTCCAGATCAGTGAAAGTAGACCGATCAAGATGGGTTGGCATTCCTAGTAGCGTTGTAGAATTTTCGCTAGAATCCACGCTAGCGTTAGTCTACATATGCACACAGGAAATGTAGAGTGTTACATAACCCCCTTTCTTGCACCTTGAGTTAACCCATGTATTTTGTTCGTTTGTTCTTTTTCTCCCACTCCCTTGATTGTATTTCTTGTAGCTAGGAAGAAATGTGCGATGCCTCTATCGGAACCACTAGTTGATCACCGGCCGTAAGAAAGAAAAATTGTCATCTCGTGTGTTTTGCTGTCCCAGTGTACCACAAAGGAAAATGAAAGAAAGTGAAAAGATTGACGAGTTTTATCAGGGAACAGAGAAAGCGATGGTATGTAAAGGTGAAGGAGATACCAGTCGTAATTGGCATACTTGAAATAGTGAGAGAGAGAGAGAGAGAGAGAGAGAGAGAGAGAAAGAGCTTGGAAAGGAGAAAGGGGGAAATAGAATTGAGACAATCCAAATACCAGCATTGTTAATATCAGCTAGAATACTTAGAAAAGTCCTGGAGACCCTAGGAAACTTGTCAATCAGAATAAACTGGAAAACGATCAGTTAAAACAGGTGTAAAAAAAAGTCACAAGGGGAAAATAATGATAATCCAAGAGACCCGTAGAGAATTCAATCAAAACTATCAGTAAGAATTAGTGCAAAAAACTCACACGGAGTAGACTACTACTACTACTACTAATACTACTTATAATAATAATCAACAAAAAAAAAAGAAGAGAATATGCAAAATTGTCGACTTTGCTGTCCCGGCAGACCACAGAATAAAACTGAAAGAACGTGAAAAGAAAGACAAGTACTTCGACCTTGCTAGAGAATTGAAAAAACTATGGAACGTGTAGGTGACAATTATACCAATTGTAATTGGTGCGCTTGGTACAGTAACTAAAGGGTTATTAAAGGGACAGGAGGACTTGGAAATTGGCGGATGAGTAGAGACCATCCAAACTACAACATTATTGAGAAGGGTCCTGGAAACTTGAGGAGACTTGCTGTCACTCAAACTCCAGTGAAAGACCATCAGATGTCGCTGATGTGAAAAACTCTAATGAGTAAATAATAATAATAATAATAAGGCCCTGGAGAATTTGGAAGTTGGCGGCCAAGTGGAAACCATCCAAACAACAGCATTATGGAAAACGGCCAGAATACTGAGAAGAGTCCTGGAGACTTGAGGAAACTTACTGTCACTCAATCTCCAGTCAAAGGCCATCAGCTTACGCTAATGAGTAAATACAAATAACAATAATAATTATAAAGACTTGACATAATTGGGTGGGCAAGGTGATCACTGAAAAAACAATGAAATACGAAAATGACAGCGATACCATTTGTAATTGGTGCGCTCAGTACACTCATCAAAGGATTGGTACATGGACTGGAAGACTTGGGAGTAATGGGACGAGCAGAGATCATCCAAACTACAACAGTATTAAGAATACTAAGAAAAGTCATGGAGACTTGAGGAGATTTGCTGTCGCTCAAACTCCTGGGATAAACCCTCAGCAAACGCTGGTGTGAAAAACTCTCGAAATAGTAAAATAATAATAACTAGTGCGCTTCCAACCATCCCCAAAACGCTTATTAAGAGGACTGGAAGAGTTAGACATCGGAAGATGAGCCGAGACCATCCAAAAATTGTTAAGATCGGCCAGAATACTGAAAAGAATTCTGGAAAATTTAGGAGACTTGTTGTCACTCAGTCTCCAATGAAAGACCATCAGCAAACGTTGGAGTAAAAAAACTTGTAAGGAGTCATATAATAATCTTAGGCCGAATCTTATTAGAATTAACATATAAGACATCTTAAGAAATACAACAACAGATTGGATGCTACTGTTATTAAATATAAACGAGGCGCCAAGATGAAAATTCTCAATTAGTTAAGCAAGCAATGAATTTGCTTAACCAATTCGATCTCACATTTAGAGAAAATCATAAAAGAAAAAGGTGGTAAAAACAAAAGAAAAAAAGTGGTAAAAACATAAAAGAAAAAAACAAAAAAACAAAATGCATAACGATTAAGTCAATTAAAAAAATGCCTGGTAACTAAAAACCCCACATGGTCGATAGGCACAAATAACTTGATAAGCCGATATCAATATAATTAAACTAATCAGTGGCTGAATTGTGCTGGACTGAAGACGATAACAGAGGGGTTGATAATAGTTGAGGAAAAACATGCGTTATTTTTACTTTGGGAAATAGGTGTACATACTGTTGTCTTTCTGCTGCCTGCGTCCGATTCTTCTTGCATGCCACCCACTCAATTTACGCGGTATTTCAGCTTGAGCAGCTGCGTCCAGTTTACTTTAGGACACAGGTCTATTTCCTGTTATGTGACCTTCAGAAAAAGGGTCTTCAAGTCAATATTCAACATAAGGACAATAAACGAAAAACTGGCCTTCTAAATGAAATGTCAGAGTCAACAGATAATAATATATAAGTCAAAGTGTATAATAAAATGAATATATACAAAATCCAGGAAAAGAGTTGCGCCTTACCGTACCAGTAATTGAGGAAGCTCCTGTTATCATCACGTCAGGGCCAAATAGACATATTAACAAGATATAGAGCATTCCTAGCTTATATGAAAACAAAAACTGCACTATGTGGAATTACTCATATCCTTAGGAAAGTACTATCAAAGTGACAAAAAAATTTCGCCTCAAAGAGGAAAAAAAAGGGCCATAAATCTATGAAATGCGTATAACTAGTACTTCCCCTCATCCTCATCCTCATCCGAGGTCTTGATTTACGACCCGGTGAACAATTGTAAAGCTGAAAAGTAAATATTAATGATAATATTAATAACAAGTGACTAACAAGAGACATCTCATACGAGAAAACGTGGACGAGGCTAACAAAGGGAAAACTTAAGAGAGGAAGTGAATCTCTTCTAATTGCAGCACAAAACAACGCCATAAGGCCCAGTAAGAATAGGTTAGACACAACAAAACAGCAAATTAGCACAGAAGGAATATAAGACTTGACACGACTTGGTGGGCAAGCTGATCCACTGGGAATTGTGCAAGAAGTTTAAATTTGACCATAGTGACAAATGATATATGCACAACTCAGAATCTATCCTTAAGAATGAGACGCACTAACTCCTCCGGGATTTCAAGACACAAACAGATCTCCTAATCTCGGCCAGACGACCGGACCTTATTATAATAAACAAAAAACAGGGGACTTATAGAATTGTAAACTTTGCTATCCCGGCTGACCACAGAGTAACGTTGAAAGAAAGCGAATTAAAGGATAAGTATCTGGACCTTGTTAGGGAATTGAAAAATCTGTGGAACATGAAAGCGACGATTATACCAATTGTAATTTGTGTTTTTAGTACAGTCACTAAAGGATTGGTACATGGACTGGAGGACTTGGAAATAGGAGGACGAGTGGAGACTATCCAAACAACAGCATTATTGAGATCAGCCAAAATACTGAGGAGAGTCCTGGGACTTGAGGAGACTTATCACTCAAACTCCAGTGAAGGACCATCAGTTAACACTGATGTGAAAAACTCTCAAGGAGTAAAATAATAATAACAATAATAATAATAATAATAATAATAATAATAATAAAGTCCTTGAGACTTGAGGAAACTTGCTGTCACTCAGACTCCAAAGAAAAACCATCGGCTAACGCTGATGTGAAAAACTCTAATGAGTGAATAATAAGATTGTGCCATTTGTGATTGGTGCGTTAGGCACAGTAACTAAAGGATTATTAAAGGGCCTGGAGGACTTGGAAGTTAGCGGACGGGTGGAGACTATCCAAACAACAGCATTGCTGAGGACGGCCAGAATACTGAGACGAGTCCTGGAGACTTGAGGAGACTTGCTGTCACTCAAACTCCAGTGAAAAACCATCAGCTAATACTGATGAGAAAAACTCCAGAAGAAGAAGAAGCATGAAAGAAAGGAAGGAAGGAAACGAAGATTGGGAAAATGAAAAAATCAAAGAGTAGAAGTTACATCTATATATTTTCACAAACTGTACTGAGAAACGTTTTAAAAACTTATTAAATATTAGGAAAATTCTTTCGTTTTTTCAAGATATCCGATTTTCTATTGATTAAACGTTTAAATCTACAGATTATCTATGATTAAATATTATCTTTTATACACATCTAATGAATTAATACGGGAATTATTTTAAACATCCCCAGTGATTTACGATTAATTTTTCTCTTTTCTATAACTAAAGTTGTGTATAAGGACCATGACAAGACCCGCGAAAATTCCATGGAACGAAGCAATTCAAGAATTGCTATTTAAGCCAAAAAGTATTTGCAATTTTATCCCAAATAAATTCTATTGTTACCCTTTTGTAATAAATACTACAAAAATGAACAATAAGAAACTATGTAATCCTTAATACGCATATCATTTACTGGTATTTTATTTTACCAAAACTTCAAGATCGATATATATTTGATTGGGCGTCCCTATTGCCTGGTAGTAATTTACGAAGCTCTTTGCTTCGATGTAGCTCCAGGGCAAGTGAATGGGGCACCCAATGAGACTCGAGCTCACTTGTGTAGGTTTGCTAGTCAAATTTGCTAAGCATTACACCACCAGAGGCGCCCTCCCCATGGCCTTGTGGCTAACATACTGGAGTGTGACATTGCTGTCTGAAAATGAAAGTAGAAGTGCTGCTCGAGTTCGAACTCAGCCGTGAATGGCTGACCCACAAGAGCTTTGGCCTAAGTCACTCATAGGTCAGCTGCCCGCTCCCGTAGACACTATGTCTGCCTTTTTATTCCTCTTTTTTTTCTTTTCTCTTTCCTTCCCCAGAAATTAGCCAATCGTTTTCTTTATAATTTGGACTTACCATATCAAGTTACACCGGACATTGGCATAATGTTGAGAGTGTTCGCCAATGGCTCGGGAGACCTGGGTTCAATCCAAGGTCGAGTCACACCAAAGACTCAAAAATAGTACTCGATGCACAATAAGGTACGGATCAAGGGTAAAGTGGGTCAATCCTGGGAAAGGAGTAATGCCCTGCCCTACACCTTGGTGTAGTAGCTATTGAAAAGGGAGCCTTCGGGTCACCCTCGACTAATGTAACCAACTTTACTTATGAATTAAAATCTCTTTTTGAAAATCCTTACGCAAATTCGATATCCAATGACTGATATAAACGTCATTTGTTAGTACATACCATACACATTACACGTCCACCAAGCGTATTAATGATTTCATATGTTTACTCTTTTGATGTAAGCAGAATTGGCTAAATTCATTTATATTAGTGAGTTAAAAGTGGATAATTTTTAAATCATGAACTTTAGAGTGGTTGGTTGGTTGGTTGGTTTTAGGGCATGTCAACATTTGTAGTCCTTTAATCCCGAAGTCAGTCTTTCCTTCCTCTTCTTTTTAATTGGTTTCAAGTTACTACTAATAATAATAATATGTAAAAGGATTATGGCTTCAAGTCACTATTCTTGGTAAAAGTAATTTGCTCAACTTTTTATGGTTTCAAGTAGATTTATCTAAAACTAATAATCAATACACAATCATGGAATTTCAAGTAAAAATTCTTATTTTACGATAATGATCATTTATTTCTATACGATTAAAAGATTCCAATTATTCTTGTTAAATACTAATCATTTGCCCACAATTATATGGTTTCAAGTATTCTTATCAAATGCGATTAATTTTCAAACAGATCACTTTTATCCATACAAGAAACCCTAACAAGTACCCCCACTCCAGGTCATAATGGCTACTGAGTGGTACTCCGTAATCCTCAAGGTTTCGAAACTGGAACCACAGCACCACATGCAGTTTGGTATCATAACAACTCTTTTTCATTGACTGAGTGATTGATTTTAACGGCATGTCAAGCCATCTTGGGTTATTTCATGCCAAAGATTTAAGGAATCAAGTTCGTTGTATGATCAAATTGCCTTTTTTTCTGTTGTTGTTTCTTAAAATGTTTTCGTTATCAAAGGGTCTTATTGAATTCGAACAATTTTAAACAGATTTATTTGAACCCTAGATGAGACCCTAACAGTCCTTTTTGACTCATAGATGAGGCCCAAACAGATCTATTTGGTTCCTAAATGGGACCCTAAGATCTATTTGACCGATTGATGGGACTCTAGCAGATCCATTTGACCAATAAATGGGACCCTAACAGATCTATTTGACCCCTAAATGAGATCCCACCGATTGATGGGACCCTAACAGATCAAGTTGACCTATAGATTGGATCGTAACATTTGACTTCTAGAGGAGACTCTAACAGATCTAGTTGACCCATAGATGAGACTTAAACATTTCTATTTGACCCACAGACGGGACCATAACAGATCTATTTGACCCCTAGATGGGACCCAACAAATCTAGTTGACCCCTAGATGAGGCCCTAACAGATCTATGCGACCCTAAGAAGGGACCCTAACAGATGTATTTGACCCTTTGGTGAGACCTAAACGGATACTGACACTCAGAGTCAAAGTGGAGTAATGTAAACGAAGAGTTACTCCACACTCCCTCGTGCTCCACAAATGGAGTCTTACCATCGGGTGTAGTTTAGTGTCATACCCAGGTTACTACCTTTCTTTTAAAGGGAGGTAAGGCCTTACCCCCACTGCAGGGGAAAGAATCAACGAATTCGTCGCTGAGAAGGTCACCTTGCAGGTCAATAATAATCTTTTGTTAAATTTTATATTAATTATATTAATCACAATACAGATTAGTTTTAATTATAATAATTTCTGTTCGGTTGAGGACAAGGGTATATAAATGTCTGCCAGTTAAGTGTAAGATTTTTAGAAAATTAGATTGCTCCTGCAGCAGTCAGTGGGTTAAAGCAGTGATTTCTTAAAATTATTCTAAAAAGGAAATCCTCTTTTCCACTCCACATGAATTCATTGTTAGGAAATTGTCCAGAATATCCTGCTGATAAAATTTCGGTAATATATATATATATATATATATATATATATATATATATATATATATATATTATATATATATATAACAATCTAATGCTGACATGTGGCATTTAAAAAAAAGATATTTGCTTACCTTTGCCAAACAGAGAAATATTGAGAAACTTGAGAACCTCGAGATGGAGGTAAATAAAAGAAAATGGAAAGGAAATGAATTATGGATGAGTGAATTGGGCGGAGGGGGTTCAAACCTAGCATCGTTATTTTTTGCTTTTATATCTGCGAAAGAAAGCGTTCAGGTTAGGCAAAAGAAAGAAAAGAAGAAAGAAAAAAAAACGATTGTGGGGAGAAAAGAAGATAGATAGATAGATAGATAGATAGATAGATAGATAGATAGGATCAAATTGAGATAGGAAAAGAATCACACACACACACACACACATATATATATATTGGCAGGTTTGTAACGCTCACACGCGCATAAAAAGAAAAGAATAATTGACAAGCAGCTTAACAAAACCGTAAGTATTTCATTCTACCGAAATAAAAGATTAACAGAAAATAAGACACAAAAGATAGTTATGATCCGTACACTGCCAGCCAAGCTATTACAGAAAAGTCTTTCTCGCTTAAGTCCGTTTGACGGATTGACATTTGTCCATCGAACTCATGTCCCATGCTAACAGAACGGTACTTGTTTATATCATCTTGAAGTCCGTCAGGCGATCGGTGTTGAATCGCCAGTATCTCACTTTATTCCGATATGACAGTATATTTCTTTAGGTTGCTTTTGCTTTAATGTTCATTGCATTTTTCGTGAACTTGTCTGTGAGCTTGCAGGAAATACTGTGTAAATTTTGTATTTGAAGACATAATGAAAACTATATGAATTCTTATTTATGTCAGTGCGAACCGATTAAAAACAGCTCTGTTTGCTGGGGCTGTAGAATACACCGACTGCATTTCTGCAGAGGGGTAAGACCCCACCCATCAATGAGTGTCCTGGATATGACACTAAACAATCTGATAGTGAGGTTCTGTGATGTTGGGGCTTTGGGGAATGCGGAGTATCCCTTTATTACCATCGCTCCCAGGTCCACTCTGGCCCGGAGTGGTAGCACCTGATAAGGTCCTATCTTTGCGTTAAATAGAACTAACGATATATTATCCTAAAATGAATCGTTTGACTAAACTGAATAGTTTGAAATAGAAATGTTTTTAACAATTAAACCGTACTTACATTTAAACTGCGTGCTTACGCTAAACTGAATTATTTGAAATGGAACTGGGTTTTTTTTATGTTAAACTGTACTTACACTAAACTGAATTGTTTAATATTGAACTGTTTTCATATTTAACTGTGAGTAAACAAAATCTGTACTTATACTAAACTGAATTAGCTGAATTAGAACTGCTTGACTAAACTGAAAAGCTTGAAATAGAAATGTTTTTGACAATTAAATTGTACTTACATTTAAACTGCATACTTATCCTAAACTGAATTGTTTGAAATAGAACTATTTTCATAAAAATGTATTTGGCGTTAAATAACCAACAAAGGTTCATATGCCATAAAATCCAAACAGGATTAGGAACTCAAGTTATACATGAGAGTTGGTTATACATAAATGTTATGTACCCTACCGGTGAACATTAATGGGTATGTCCCATTCCTTATAAATACGTTAGACACTATTGTGAGGGGGTAATCTGCTGTCTGGCATTCGTGCCGGAAGGTTAAAACTCCAAGGCAGATTTGAGGCTGAAAGGCCACCAGCTTCGGCTGGACCACCTTCGGGTGGGCGAGCTGCAACATTGACACCTTTGTCCCCAATGTATAGCACTAGACCTTGCAGTCTAGTTTAAGCTATAACCTGGCATCCGTGCCTGGACCCAGATTTGTGTCCAAGAAACAGATTTGCTCATTAGACTCACATTGCACTTAGTGGATCAATGAACAGCATAGACCAGCAGGGTTCGAGCCTCGGCACGTGCCCGACCCTCCTTTCCCCTATGTCCCCACTATAATCGACCTTCGGGTCATTGACCTTGTGTCAAGTCCTGTCTGGTGGGAGGCAGAGACAAATATTGGATAATCTGCTGTCTGGCATTCGTGCCGAACGGTTAATGCTCCATGGCAGATTTCGGGTGGGCGAGCTGCAACATTGACACGTTTTGTCCCCTTTGTATAGCCCTGGGCCTTGCTGTCCAGTTTAAGCTATCAGCAAGCATCCGTACCTGGACACAGATTTGTGTCCAAGACCAGCTAGGCTCCTCAAGTCCACATTACACAAAGTGGGTCGATGACCAGCACAGACCAGCAGGGTTCGAGCCTCGGCTCATGCCTGAACTTCCTCTCCCCTACACCACTACAATAATCGACCTTCGGGTCATTGACCTTGTGTCAAGTCCAGTCTGGTGGGAGGCAAAGACAAATATGGGGTAATTTGCTGACTGTCTCTGACGGCGGCCGTTACTCGGTCGAGGCTGCCTGACGTGGGTGCTGGGGAAGCCCCTTTTTAGGGGAATGCCAACGGAGCCCGAGGTATTTTTGGAGCCGTTCGGACCAACCTTAAAAAAAGCCTTGTGCCATACTCGTCCGTTTGGTGGGGTGCGTGGCAAATTGTGTAATGTGCTAAGAAGTCACCACTAGCAACGGGTACCTTCTTCACACTTTTAGCGAGTATAGTATTTTGTTGGTGTTATAAAGATTTTCATTTCATTTCATTCTTGACGTTCGTTTTGGTTCTCATTCCGTAACCTTTTGTTAGGTTACAAATCTAAAAACATTTACGGTTTTGTATTTCTGTTGAATATTTTGTACAATACCGCAGAAATAATAGAAATTATCTTTTGTGTTCTAACAAGGATCAACTGTCTTATAAATAATGATGATATTGAATATTAGACTGACATTTAATCTAGTCTTTCATGCTAAATATTTCCTTCATTGTCCTCCTCTTCTTTATCCATCTCTTTCTCCTTCTACTCCTCCTCTACTTTGTCCATCTCTTTCTTCCTCTCCTCCTCTTCATTGTCCATCTCTTTCTCCTTCTCTTTCTCCTTCTCCTCTTCATTGTCCATCTCTTTCTCCTTCTACTCCTTCTACTCCTCCTCTTCTTTGTCCATCTCTTTCTTCCTCTCCTCCTCTTCATTGTCCATCTCTTTCTCCTTCTCTTTCTCCTTCTCCTCTTCATTGTCCATCTCTTTCTCCTTCTCCTTCTCTTCCTCCTCTTCATTGTCCATGTCTTTCTCCTTCTCCTTCTCCTCCTCTTCATTGTCCATCTCTTTCTCCTTCTCTTTCTCCTTCTCCTCTTCATTGTCCATCTCTTTCTCCTTCTCCTTCTCTTCCTCCTCTTCATTGTCCATCTCTTTCTCCTTCTCCTCCTCTTCATTGTCCATCTCTTTCTCCTTCTCCTCCTCTTCATTGTCCATCTCTTTCTCCTTCTCCTTCTCCTCCTCTTCATTGTCCATCTCTTTCTCTTTCTCCTTCTCCTCCTCTTCATTGTCCATCTCTTTCTCCTTCTCCTTCTCCTCCTCTTCATTGTCCATGTCTTTCTCCTTCTCCTTCTCCTCCTCTTCATTGTCCATCTCTTTCTCCTTCTCCTTCTCCTCCTCTTCATTGTCCATCTCTTTCTCCTTCCCCTTCTCCTCCTCTTCAGTGTCCATCTCTTTCTCTTTCTCCTTCTCCTCCTCCTCTTCATTGTCCATCTCTTTCTCCTTCTCCTTCTCCTCCTCTTCATTGTCCATCTCTTTCTCCTTCTCCTTCTCCTCCTCTTCATTGTCCATCTCTTTCTCCTTCTCCTCTTCATTGTCCATTTCGTTCTCCTTCTCCTCCACCTCCAACTGAAACTCTTCGTATCCTATTACTCCTTACGAGTTTTTCACCGCAGCGTTAACTGATGGTATTTCATTGTCAGCAACAAGCCTCCCCTTGTCTACAGAACTATTTTCAGTATTCTGGCCGACCCCAGCAATGGTGTAGTTTGGAAGGTCTCGGCTCGTCTCCTTTTTCCAACGTCCCCACCCCTCTTACTAAGCCTCTAGGGATCGTTCTAAAGCGCACCAATTACAATTGGTATTTACTGTCACTTTTATAATTCCATAGCTTCTTCAT
>OY757942.1:7972172-7982172 GCA_963585895.1 Sepioteuthis lessoniana
AATTGAAAAGTGTCAGATCGAAAATAAAACTGTCTATTGATATGTGGTGAGAGTAATAATATTAGTTGGTCTATAAAAATGGCTATAAATGGTACAAAAAGTAGTTTTTTCAATTTCCAATCTAGACATTCCATTTGATCGCAACGAGGTGGTCTTGGTTATCTCTTCCTTCTTGCGGATTGATCTTTACAAATTTTTCCAAGCAGGAATTAGTTTCACCTTTCAGACACGATCTCATTGCAACGAAACAAAGCAGAAGCGTTTAGAAGAAGAAAAGAAAAGTAAAGAAAAAGAAAAGAAAAGAAAAGAAAAAAAACAGATCTGTTTACTCCGCGTGAAAAATTAAACTACAACTAATAACGGCGATTCGAACGATCGAATCAGTAAATTGAGGAATCGAATTGAGATTAAATCAGTTTTCTTTTAATTCGTCCTTCTTTGTTCTCTTCGAGCCAATTTTTTTTCTCACTGTGCATAATATTAAAACTAAAAAAGGAAGAAAGAATGGCCGATTTAATCTACTTTTTCACTTCTCCAATTAACAAAACTTGGTTTGGTTTCTTTGTTTAATGGCATATCAGCCTACTTAGAAAAATGTACAGGTATGTATAACCCCCAGCCAGAGGAATAGCAGGTTTATAACTATTCCAAAAATGCTTGTCCGAAAGTGAACGTTATAACCAGACTGGAGTTCGAACTCACTTCCTCAATACTCGCTTATTACTCAATACAGAACGTTAGCCACAACGCTGCGGAAACTTCCCCATCTCCTTGACAAAGACCAACTTAAAATTAGATGCAGATTACTCTTGTCCAATTTATACAGCTGAAAAGAGAAGATGTGATCATTCGCTCTTCCCCGATAAGTTCTTGGGCCTTCCTACTTTATTGTCCAGAGTAAGTGTCTCCCCCCTTTTTTCTTGACGGACATTTTTTGTTTCTTCCTCGAACACTTGTGACTCTTGTATAGCCTTGGGTTTGGTTGCTTTGTTTCATGCCTTTCCCAAGAGTATTACCGCTATGTGAAATGCAATCAGTCTCGTCCAGGATTACGTTCACTTTCGGACCAATACCCTTGGGAAAGGCATGAACCTTTGTAGGTTGTTACATAGCCATATACACGAATATGGTCATGCGCAAAATGAGTGAAATATAATGCTGATTACAATAGAACATATAAAGAACATAGGAATCCCGAAATTCGAAAACACGTAACGACTTCTTGTTCAGGTACGAAACCTTTTTATAAACTTTGAGTTAAAGGTTTCGACGTAAGGAGGAGAGACACAATCTTGCTATGCTGTCTTATTCATTTAGCCCCCAACTCGTGCGGCCCCCATTGGGCGCAAGTACGCCTCGCGCCTGCCAACTCCAAAAGTCGATCCTTCTCGTTTGGCATCTAATTCTCAACTCTCTGACTTTCTTCAGATTCTCACACAAGCCTCCGCACGCTTCCGGTGCGTGACGTCACCCGCACCCTGTCACCGCGTTTCGTCTCGGACTTTTATGACATCTGAGTGACACCTCCATCCGCCCGCGCGCGCCCGCAGTAACACCTGCCTCAATGTTGCACCTAACTAACCCATGTTCTGAGCCGAAAGGTTCTTAGCCTAACTAAACTCAAAGGCATGAACCGAAATCCCTCGGCTATTATATAACAGGTTATCTAATGCCAAAGCCATCCTTCTAGATGAACAGTTGTGGTAATATTTAACCCATAGCTGGGAAGATAAGGTGGTTCATGCCTTTCCCAAGGGTATTAGTCCGAAAGTGAACGTAATCCTGGACGAGACTGATTGCATTTCACATAGCACTAATACTCTTGGGAAAGGTATGAATCCAATAATTCTCCCTCCAGCTATGGGTAAATAGTAGGACAGACTAGGTTCTTCAGCCTTGGTTAGGCAACTAGTCTATGAGAAGGAAAACTCTGAATTCAAACCTGTTAAACTCCGCTTAAAAATTGACCTTGTGTCATATCCTGCCAGAGCGGAGGGGTTGGGAAAATATGGTAATAGCGCGACTGGAGTTCGAACTCGTTTACTACAATTCCGCCGTCCAGCGCGTTAACCATTACACCACGAGGACACCCCCATGGCCTTGGGAAGAAACTAAGTTTCTTACAGGTACTGTGTACAATTAAATGTCTAATTCCATTAATTGACTTATTCTATTTCCTACCGAATATTCTGTGTTAGGTTACTTTCATAGGGATAAACTGATGCATCATAAAAAATCGGATATTATCCACGAATTAACCTCGTCAATTGCTCACCGCATAATTGATAAAGATAATTGAGTTATTTATTGATTGAATTTAACGGCATGTCGACCCATCAAGTATTATTGAGGTTAGGGGATTGTGTTCATTGTATGTTTATATTTACATGCCTTACCAAGTTCTTTCTTAAGAGTTTTGGCACATAGTTATATGATATCAAGTACTCTTATCTAATACATCTGTGATGCGTGGAGTACATTACTCCCAGGTCTACTTTGATCCGGAGTGTTAGTACTCGTATTTTTTATGCCTAGAAGTTAAGGGGTCACTTTAATATTTCAATTTTTTTGTGTAATTACCCCCCTCACGAGCAGAATGGGATACAGTGTCAATTTTAACTGGTTCGCATTCAGTGTTTTCCTTCTCCTTGACCAGTTGCCATACTAAGGTTAAAAAAATCAGTCTGCCCTACTATTTACCCTTGTCTGGAGTGAAAATAATTGTATGCATATCTTTCACAAGATTATTTGCTAGATGAAATGCAAGCAGCATTTTCTGTGTTGTTGGTTCTTAAGTTTTTTCTTTTTTTTTTTCTTTTCTTTTGCACACGGACATAATTTTAGAAAATTATCTCTTTTTAATAATTGTCATTTGTTTGGGAAAGTCTCCGTGGCAAAAATCCTGGAATTCTCCCTTAAATTAAGTGAGTTCAAACTCCAGTTGCGCTATTTACATTCATTTACGTGGTGTATTCAATAGGTTTCCAGACTTTTTTGTACAGGCATTTAAAATCGTTGTAGACTCTTGAAAATTCAGTATCTTATTGCTATACATCTTCTGAGATGACTGACCAGTTCTTATGATTTCAGATTCAAATGAACAGCTACAGCAACAATTGGAATACACCCTACTAAATCCTGATTGTCACAGCTGGTGAATTTCAAAAATGTAATCTGGACGTGAGGACACTTTAGAAGAACGATATGCAATAAAATTCTGTTTTAAACTTGGAAAAAATGATGCCACAGAAACGTATGGAATGCTTCAGACTGCTTTTCGAGCATCTTGCATGAATCGAGCATCAGTTTTGAAGTGGCATAAGAAATTCAAGGAAGGCAGGGAGTCTGTGAGGGATGATGAGGGGTGTGGGAGGAGTAAGGAAGTCAATACCCCAGAGTTGATTGGCCAAAGGGTTAGGGTTAGGGTAACTATGTTGAGGTTTTAAGGGAGTTCAGGAAGAGATTCAGTCGGAAGAGGCCAGTACTCTTTAAATTGGGTCAGTGGTATTTCCACCTGGAAAATGCACCAGTCCAGAACTCCATCCTTGTCACAGACTATTTGACCAAGATGGGCATCATGACAGTTCCTCACCCTCCATATAGACCAGACCTTGCTCCCTGTGACTTTTAGTTATTCCTTAAGCTCAGAGGCTGACGTTATGAGAGAATTGAGGAGATGAAAGAGGGTGTGACGAAGGTCATTGACACGCTCACACAAGAGGACTTCCATGGGGCCTTCTAGAAGTTGTTGGAACGGCACAACAAGTGCATTGCCACCGGATTATATTACTTCGAAGGGGACTAGAGTTTCATGTGTGTACTGTCAATAAAAGTGTCCATACGAAAAAAGCCTGGAAACTTTTTTAATGATCCTCGTACGCTTTATTACTCTGGGAAAAGTTATGAACACCTTTATCCCCACCACAACTATTGGTTAAATTGTATCACGGCTGTTCTACTACAAGGATGTTTTTGGCATTAAATAACCCGCAGATGTTGATATGCCATTAAATAAAGAAACCAAACCAAACAAAACTCTCATTTGTTTTCTCATAGTCGTATGGTTTCTCAACCAGCTCATTGGCCAAGTGAGTAAAGTGTTCGCCAATGGTCCGGGAGACTTGGGTTCAATCCCAGGTTGAGTCATACCAAAGACTTTAAAAATGGTACTTGTTACCTCATTGCTTAACACTCAGCAATATAAGGTACATATCAAGGGTAAAGTGGAGCAATCTAAGGAAAGGAGTAGCGCCCCCCTTACACCTCGGTGTAGTAGCTATTGAAAAAGGAGCCTTCTGGTTGCCATCGACTACGGTCGCGCTAACTTTACTTTACTTTTAAACTATTCTTAATTTCTGGGAATGGAGTAGCGCCCTCCCCTACACCTTGGTGTAGTAGCTATCGAAAAGGGAGCCTTCGGGTCACCCTCGACTATGGTCGCTAACTACTAACTAATACTAATAATCTAATTATGTAGCATCAAGATATGAGGATTACCAGCTCGCCTTTCGCATCAGTGAAACAAGGAGTCATGAGTTTTGCCCAGAAATACGTTTTCTTTCAATTAATATACATAGCGATATTACAGAGAATTTTGTACTCCTATGGACCCCCACATATGGCCGGGCAAAAGCAGGATGACCAGCTCGAACATACATACAGCAGCTATGTGAGGATACGGGATGTAGCCCTGAAGACCTGCCAGAGGCGATCCTATTTACCTATTTACCAACCCTCCGCTCGGGCAGGATATGACACAAGATCAATTTTTAAGCGGAGTTTGACAGGTTTGAATTCAGAGTTCAGGCGATAAACGATGGAGAGAAGTGGCGAGAGAAGGTCAGGGATATCCCTGCCTGCGGCAAGACATGATGATGATGATGACAGAAAATTTTGGTGTACAGATCTTTTCGATTTGGAGGTGCTATTAATCTTAAATTTTAACCACAATGTCTATGTATGTATGTATGTATGTATGTATGTATTGACCCAGTCGATGGGGCTTTCAGTTTAACGGGTTCGATCATCAGGCGAGATTTGCAGAAATTCCATATAAGTATGCAAATAAATTTACCGTACAATTCTAAGACGGAGAATACAAAACCTAAGTCAAGTGACAAAATCTTTGTAACGTGATTAGATCTGGCGCCAAATGAGGAATCTATCTTCATGACATTTTCATACCGACCCCGATATTTCTTTAAAATATTTTTTTAAATTAGAAAAAAAATTATATTCCATTTTTCTTTCAAGCTTTATGTGTTTTAAATTTCCTATAAAAAGCATGATATGTTTTTAATATAAAACATTTTAATTCAGGTTATATAAATTTATACAGCACAATATATTATCAATTTCACAAAATGTAACTAAGTAAAGTTGGCGACTCCCTTCGAGGGCGGGGCGGGGCGACCCGATGGCTCCCTTCTCAATAGCTACTACACTGAGGTGTAGGGGAGGGTGCTACTCCTTTCCCCTGGATTACTCCACTTACCCTTGATCTGTACCTTATAATGCTGAAGGAGGCACCACGTACCTTTTTTGAGTCTTTGATATGACTCGACTTGAGATTGAACCCCGGTCTAGGCCAATGGACAGTAGCGTATTAATTCAGATTATCACGTCTTTGATCATTAGGTGAACAGATAATCAACGTCTGACATATTTAATGGACCTACGGTGCACTTTTATTCTAAAAAAATAGTATATAAAAGGGTATAACAAAAGTATAAAAGTGTATGGCAGTTCTGTTGAATATTTCAGAGTTGTGGATCAGACGTGTGGGTTATTATCCTTCCTTTTTTTTTTTTATTATTGACTATATATTGTGATATTGCTCTGATCTTTTGCGTATTGAGAATTTTTAACCATAACACACACACACACACACACACACACACACACACACACACACACACACACACACATACATAAGTTCTCAATACACAAAAAATCAGAGCAATATCACAATATATATTCAATTATAAATGAATCAATATATAATGTCCTTTCTTGAAACTTTCTAATACACACACACACGCGCACGCGCGTATATATATATATATATATATATATATATATATGGGGGTGTATTAGAAAGTTTCAAGAAAGGACATAATATATTAATTAATTTATGAAATTATAGACTGTGTCTATTTGAAACTCGGGAATGTGACTTACGTGGTTGTGTGATATATGTGACTAGTCAAGTACAACTACGTCTAAATGATGCAAGGTTTGATGTCCCGCACGAAAGCAGAGGTTATACCGACTTATATCCAACCAATACAAATTGCAACAGACGAATATGCCAAACAATCAGCTTACCACTAAGAACACATTTAGGGCCATTGTATCGTCCATCAAGCGAAACCTTCATGTCCTTTTAAGTGGGGATGGTCAAATGCACATAACGAGTCGAACATTGTCTGAACTACATTCGAACGCATTTCTAAAAGTTGTCGGTAATTGGCACTATAGTTCACTCTGCCGTTGCCATCATCAGATTTGGTCACGTGGGTATTGTGTTTGTGCCATATTATGCATTTATTTACATATCATTCAGTGTCGTCATGTCCTGGATATAACTTCCATGTGTATCCGATGGTGAGACATGTATCTGGATTTCTTGGGAGTGTGCACTTACCTCTTGTCCTAGGTCCAATCTAATACGAATTGATTGGTATAGTCTATTCTATGTGACAAATAAATCTGTTTATCGTTAAAATGATTTTGAACTACATTGACTCTAAAGAAATTGATATTGCAACTAAGTATAAAGTGTGTTACCTGTTTAAAATGATTTTAAACTTTATTAATGACAAGTTCTTATATATACGAGGTGCCTTCAATAAGTTTCCAGACTTTTTTGTACAGGCATTTAAAATTGTCGTAGACTCTTGAAAATTCAGTATGTTATTGCTATACATCTTCTGAGATGACTGACCAGTTCTTATGATTTCAGATTCAAATGAACAGCTACAGCAGCAATTGGAATACACCCTACTAAATCCTGATTGTCACAGCTGGTGAATTTCAAAAATGCAATCTGGACGTGAGAACACTTTATAAAAACGATATGCAATAAAATTCTGCTTTAAACTTGGAAAAAATGATGCCACAGAAACGTATGGAATGCTTCAGACTGCTTTTTGAGCATCTTGCATGAATCGAGCATCAGTTTTTGAGAGGTATAAGAGATTCAAGGAAAGCCGAGAGTCTGTGAGGGATGATGAGAGGTGTGGGAGGAGTAAGGAAGTCAATACACCAGAGTTGATAGGCTAAAGGGTTAGGGTTAGGGTTAGGGTAACTATGTTGAGGTTTTAAGGGAGTCCAGGAAGAGATTCCTAGGGAAGAGGCCAGCACTCTTCAAATCAGCTCAGTGGCATTTTCAGCAGGACAATGCACCAATCCACAACTCCATCCTTGTCACAGACTATTTGACCAAGATGGACATCAAGACAGTTCGTCACCTTCCCTATAGTCAATGCCTTGCTCTCTGTGACTTTTGCTTATTCCCTAAGCTCAGAGGCTGTCGTTATGAGACAATTGAGGAGATGAAAGAGGGTGTGACGAAGGTCATTGACACGCTCACACAAGAGGACTTCCATGTGGCCTTCCAGAAGTTGTTGGAACGGTAGAACAATTGCATTGCAGCCGGAGGAGATTACTTCGAAGGCGACTAGAGTTTCATGTGCGTACTATCAATAAAACTGCCTATGCTAAAAAAGTCTGGAAACTTATCGTATGCACCTCGTATATATATATATATAATACTCCATTGTATATTACAACATAACATGTCTCATCACCACGATATTCTTACGTTTTGATCCATCATACACCTCGTCCATTTTGCTTAGAATTCAAAAGTTTATTTTCTTCATAATGCAATGATGATGATAATTTGTTCCTGAGTTAAAATCATCTCCACACACACACACACACACACACATTCAGATACGAATACAAAAAGAAACAAAAAAAAAAAGAAGACAACCTCAAATTTGCCGCGCGGTGCATGTATCATCATAAACACTCATACAAAACATCACTTATACGACCACATGCAACAATACGCAAATATAATCCACACACACACACACACACACACACACACACACATACACTCACACACACATCTTTTTGAAATATGTCACATTGAATTCCCTTCTGTTGTATCAATGAAATAGTTATGGACAGTTCTTGAACAGTTCTACATAAATTTAATCCCCTAACAACTCCAGTACCTCGTAGACTCCATTCTATGTTATATGTCGTCGTTAAGGCGAAGGGAGAAGCTACACTTTATTTGGTTGCTAACTATATTTTTTTAACAATTCAGTTTATATGCTGTAAATTAATAAAGTTTATATTAACGTAAGCATGTTTTACTCGTCTTATTTGGCTAGTTTGTGAGATGGGAGGTAAGTGTGGTTTGGAGTAGTTCTCATTTTTTTTAGGTTTTTTCTTCAAGTCCTACTGTAAAATAAAAAGGTATTCTAATAATTCTAAAAATCGAAATGTAGATTCAGGTAAAAGTGTACAATTCAAGAGTGCATGTATTTCCCGGAAGTTGACTCAGATAACAGAAGACAATCGTTTGCATCGACACATTTGAAATTGTTTTCTAGGTCGTTCTCAGAACGAATCTATAACAATGTAAAAAAGGACAGGAGTGTTTTGTTTCCTGTTTTGACGTGGGAAGTTTGACAGCCGTTGTTGTTACAAGACAATCAAGACGAAGTACCTATCTCAATGGCATTTGACAATAGTTACTTTCGAGTTTAACTTATGACCTTTTCAAAGCTACAAAAGAAAAGTTTTAAATGTTATTTACATAATTTGAAATGTCATTTTCCGATAATGATTTATTTATTAATTCATTTTTGTGTTGAAATTAATATCGAATCCTACGTATTTCAATTATGATTTTAACGGCATCTCAACATACCGGAGTTATTTTATGCCTTAAGGTTAGGGAATTGCGCATATTGTACGTTTATATTTATATTATATTTGTGCAGTTATTTCGTAAGAGTTTTTACTACACAGTTATATGATATCAAGTACTCCGATTAAGTACATCTGCGAAGCGAGAGTGTATTACTCCCAGGTCCACTCTGAACCAAAATAGTTGTATCCGTCAATTTTATGCCTATATGTTAAGGAATCCCATTCATATTTCCATTTTTTGTGTGTATTTACTCAAACCTTCCTCATAATCAGGCTGTGACACAAGGTTAATCTTTTGCGGAGTTTGAATTGAAAGTCTTCCACCTTCTAAATCAGTTGATAGATTTGACA
Organism: Sepioteuthis lessoniana; assembly: GCA_963585895.1. Lineage (NCBI taxonomy): Eukaryota > Metazoa > Mollusca > Cephalopoda > Myopsida > Loliginidae > Sepioteuthis > Sepioteuthis lessoniana. The sequence goes on from OY757942.1 coordinate 7,981,479, forward strand.
CATAAATGAAACTCTAAAAGATATTTCCACACTGGTTCAGAGTGGAACTAGGAGTAGTGGCAATAAAAAGGTGACTCCACACTCCCCAGTTCTACAGAACAGAAGCCTCATAACCAGATATAGCATAATGGCATATTCTGGACCCCCCCCCGTTTTTGTTTTTGTGTTCCTATATGTATTTATATATGTGTGTGTGTGTTGTCGGTAAAACATTACAGATCTGGTCCTTCGTCACAATTCTTTAACTCTCTTGTTTACTGCACAATATGTCTCGAATTCATCTTTTTCGAAAGCTAAGAACAAAAACCTAAAGATTTTCAAACCTGATCTCAACCACACACAAATACACACGCACACATACACGCATACTTCCCTGGTCTTTTGGCTGGGCCGTCTGGCGTTCGTGTCGGATGGGGTATCAATCAGTGGCGGATTCGAGGCCGAAGGGCCCCCAGCTTCGGTTGGGCCACCTTCGGGTGGGCGAGCTGCGACCTTTGTTCCCTATGTGTAGCACTGGACCTTGCTGTCTGGTTGAGGCTGTGGCCCGGTATACGTGCCGGATCCAAATTTGGATTCGTCAAACTGCTTGCGTCGATAAGCAGCACAGACCAGCAGGGCTCGAGTCTCGTTTCGTTCCCAACCTTCCGCCCCCTTTATCCCCACTTTAATCGGCCTTCGGGCTTTTGACCTTGGG
>OY757942.1:7984672-8079672 GCA_963585895.1 Sepioteuthis lessoniana
TAAAAGCTCGTCATAGGAAGTGGACTCTGCTATCAGAGTTCAAACCCGGAAGGAGACTGTTTGTATTTCACATCGTGCTAATGCCTTTGGGAAATGTGTGAATCCAACTATTCTCTCCTCAGCAATAGGTGTATAACAGAGATGAATGGCCTCTTTAATGTTGGTAAGACAACCGGGCAAGGAGAAGGAAAACTTTGCATTCAAAATAATTCTTGGAGATAATACGTCAATTGCAATGCACGCTTTACTTTTGTGTATGTTAAAAAAAGTTTTTAGTATGAGATATTTGGTACCGACATATATGAATTGGTTTACTAATTTCAGAGTATTACCATTTAATGAGACGACAAAATCTTGTTTAAAACATACGAAATCTTTGATTGAGACTGAGGATTTTGGTGCCTGCACTAGGCTATAAATATTGTTATAATGACCTTTTATCAGAAAAAGGATGTCTAATTTTGGCTTGCTCTGTCGACCGGGCTAACTATATCTCTGCATCGGAATAAGACCCATCAAAAAAGTGTTTCCTGTGTACAACTCTAAAATATAATTGATGGTGAGGTTTTTGTTCTGAAGATCTTGGAAATGTGGAGTATCTCTTTATTTCCATTACTCCCAGGTCTACTCTGACCCGGATTGGAAGTACTTGTTAACTTCGCACCTAAAAATAGATCTGTTTGCAAATTATTCATATTTGATAGGACCGTATGCAAAATACCCATAAAAACGACTACCTCAAAGACGTAAATATGAACATACAATGAGCCTAGAATAACTCGATACAGGTTGACATACCGTTAGACTTAGTCAATCAATCTAACATTGACATACCTGAATACGTCTGTACTGCAAAGATAATTGGCGAAAGTCCGTTGGTGAAGTATCAAAAAAGGGTCAGCGAGACATCCCAAAACCCAAAAGAGAAAAATATTTGACTTATAAGAATTTACCTGTGACTCACAAGTTTGAAAGGTGCGGCTAATGCGCGCAATAGGGGGGGGGGCTTATGCGCGTATCAATTATATATCCGATAATGATTAAAAGTCTTTTTTATATCTCAAACTCGACTAATTGGTTTCAAACGCGAATAATATTATAATGACACGCTTGAATTGGCAACAAATTTTAATACGCGCAACGGAAGAACTTGATCGATACTCCTTCAAGATAGGTCGACTTATTTTGAATTGCATAAATAAGGGTTTTTCCAAGAGAAAATGATATCGATTGTTAAATGTTATCCTTGAACATAATGATTTATTCCGAAAGGACAATTTTAAATGAAACTTTTAAAAAATTTAATTAAATTACAAGTTAATCAAATATACAGTTCCCTTCATATGGTCCCTTGATGGTTAGCGATAAACTCCTAGGTCAATCTGATCACAGTATCAGCAAGGTTAAGAATGCATTGACTGTATCCCCTACAGAAGGCTTAGACCCTTTCCCCCCAAAGGGGTGTCCTGGGTACGACAGTAACATTGCATCTGATTGCAAGGCTTTTGTTCCGAAGATCTGGAGAGTGTGGAATACCCCTTTCATAGTCATTACTCTCAAGTTCACTCTGACCCGGAATGGTAGTACCTGTTTCGGTCCTATCTATGGGTCAAATGAATTTGTTTAAAAATTATTCATAATCTATTGGACTATGTAAAAAAAGCAAGAAACTCCTAACTTATATTGTAAATATAAATTTTCAATGAATGCAATTCCCTCAGTTCTAGGCATAAAATAACCCGAGATAGATTGACCCACCGTTAAAATCAGTCATTTTGTCAGAGTCTTGGACAAATGGAAACAAAAATTGGATTCCGTAGCCTCAAGATCTTCACAACTAGAGCCCTGACGCAGTCAAGGGTCCTACCTAGGACATCATTTTTGAAGGGTGTAACGGAGGAAGGAGTCTGAATATTCTACGCTCCGCTGACAGGCTGGTATAACAGACAGACAGACAGATAGATAGATCTCATTTATGTATCTTTACCTAAAAGAACATATAGTGGGTAGAGTGTTCTCCAATGGTCCGGGAGACTTGGGTTCCATCCCGGGTCGCATCATACCAAAGACTTTAAAAATGGTACTTGATACCTCTTTGCTTAAAAGTATAGGGAAAGGAGCAGCGCTCTCCCCTATTTTTCGGTGTAGTAGCTATTGAAAAGGGAGATTTCGGGTAGCCCTCGGCTACGGTCGACAATTTTACTTACTATATTGGCCTTGTGGTTAGAGTGTTCGTCAATGGCCCGGGAGACCGGGGTTTAATCCTAGGTCAAGTCATACCAAAGGCTCAGCATCATAAGGTACGTATTAAGGGTAAAGTGGAGCAGTCTAGGGAAAGGAGCTGCGCCCTCCCCTATACTTCGGTGTTGTAGCCATTGAAAAGGGAACCTTCAGGTCGCCCTCGACTAAGGTCGCCAACAACTTATTTCCCATAAACACAATACTTGACGAGTTTTAGAGTTAAGATTGAAATCTTATTTGCGATAATTTTAGAAGCTCGATTTTAAAGTACCAGCTTAACATGTTTCCCAATATCCCGAACAACTTAAATAATCGATCTTGGGCGCCTCTGGTAGAGTAATGATCAGCAAGCGAGACAAGCAAACCTATACGAATGAGTTTGATTCTTGTTGGATGCCCTATTCATATGGCCTTGTGCCACATTGAGGCAAAAAGCTATTTCATCGATCTTCTGTATCGTAAATCAGATTCTTTTGTATGTACCGTATTTCCAAGTGCCTCTCTCCCATGATACTTGCAGTTCTTCAGAATGTAGTACTTTCTGATGATTGTGAAAGCTTGAAACTATAAGTTACTACATAGGATTTTGATATATTATATTGCATGAAATTGATTTTAAAATACGCTTAGGAAAGGTATAAACTGCAATCGACAATATATCAACCACATGGAAACCTGATCTCTCCAATAAAATAAAACGGCAAATCTTCCAAGTTGTAGCAGTGACAGAACTATTGAATGGCTGCACCACTTGGAGTTGCTTGGAAGAAAAAGGTAGTTGAGAATCACACAAGGATGATACGTATTGTTTTTAACCAAGCTTCGGCGCAGCAGCTAAAAAAACAGCAGTTTTTGGCCATTTACCTCCTATCTCACAAACCATCCAAGCAAGATAAACAAGACATGCTGATTGCTTCCAGAGAAGCAAAAATGAACTCAAAAGTGACGTTTTCCGATGAACACACTGAAATATAGGGCTGACCGGCCAGCAAAAACTTACATTTACCTATTATGTACAAGCACTTAGTCGAGCTACCTTGAGTGATGGGGACTGGATGGGGAGAGAGTATTAAGGGATCTATGCTTGATGACTGATATATAGGCATATATATCTGTATGTGTGTATGTGAATGTGTGTTTGAGTGTGTGTCAGATAAAAAAGAAAATGAATTAACCAACACCCGATCTACAATTTCATTTTTTTTTCTATTTCTTTAAATTGAAGCAAAATTTTGCTGAAAAACAAAGTGCAAAATCTCTTCTTATAAACAAAGGTAACATCAGCCAGAAAGTAGATATTTAAAAAAATAGAAATAGCAATAAATTTTAGCTTAAAAAAAGGGGGGGACATATTTTGTGTATAAAAATCCTTTTGTATAAGTATGTCACGATATAGGAGAGAAAATGTAAGTAAGTGAAGTTTCCCTTAAGTCGAAGGCGACCAGAAGGCTCCCTTTTTAATAGCTACTACACCGAGGTGTAGGGGAGGGTGCTACACCTTTCCCTGGATTGCTCCACTTTACCCTTGATACGTATCTTATATTGCTGAGTGTTAAGCAAGGAGGTAACAAGTACCATTTTTAAAGTCTTCGGTATGACGTGACCTGGGATTGAACCCAGGTCTCTCGGACCATTGGCGAACACTCTACCCACTAAAAATGTAATTATATTTTAAAGGACTGATAATAGATATACTAATGTAAACCATATTCATTTAATTTTTCTTAAATTAAATGAGTGGAAATGAAATTCATTTTAGAAAGAAAAGAATACAGGTTTTCCCTCTAAAGAAATAAATCGAATTGTATTTGAGTACATAATGATTCATTAATTACTGTTAAATAGGTACAGAGAATTCCATACGTATTGTTAGTTGAGTAGGTAGGCAGGGATTCCATTCTTACGGTTAGTTGAGTAGGTATGGACGATTCCATCTTTATTGTCAGTTGAGTGGGTATGGACAATTCCATCCTAACTGTTAGTTGAGTAGGTAGGGACGATTCAATCCTTACTGTTAGTTGATAAGGTATGGACGATTCCATCCTTACTGTTAGTTGAGTAGTTATGGACGATTCCATCCTTACTGCTAGTTACGTAGGTATGGACGATTCCATCCTTACTGCTGGTTGAATTGGTATGGACGATTCCGTCCTTACTATTAGTTGAGTAGGTATGGACGATTCCACATTTACTGTTAGTTGAGTAGGTATGGACGATTCCACCCTTACTGCTAGTTGAGTAGGCATGGACGATTCCAGCCTTACTGTTAGTTGAGTTGGTAGGGACGATTCAATTCTTACTGTTAGTTGAGTAGGTATGGACGATTCCTCATTTACTTTTAGTTGAGTAGGTATGAACGATTCCATGCCTATTGTTATTTGATTAAGTATGGACGATTCCATTCTTACTGTTAGTTGAGTAGGTATGGACGATTCCATCCTAACTGGTAGTTGATTAGGTATGGACGATTTCATACCTACTTACTGTTAGTTGAGTGGGTATGGACGATTCCATCCTTACTGCTGGTTGAATAGGTATGGACGATTCCGTCCTTACTGTTAGTTGAGAAGGTATGGACAATTACACATTTACTGTTAGTTGAGTAGGTATGGACGATTCCACCCTTACTGTTAGTTGAGTAGGTATGGACGATTCCATCCTTACTGTTAGTTGAGTAGGTATGGACGATACTAATTTTACTGTTAGTTGAGTAGGTATGGACTATTCCATGCCTATTGTTATTTGAGTAGGTATGGACAATTCCATCCTTACTGCTAGTTAAGTTGGTATGGACGATTCCATCATTACTGATAGTTGAGTAGGTATGGACGATTCCATTCTTACTGTTAGTTCAGTACGTATGGACGATTCCATCTTTATTGTCAGTTGAGTGGGTATGGACGATTCCATCCTTACTGCTGGTTGAATAGGTATGGACGATTCCATCCTTACTGCTAGTTAAGTAGGTATGGACGATTCCATCTTTATTGTCAGTTGAGTGGGTATGGACGATTCCATCCTTACTGCTAGTTGAGTAGGTATGGACGATTCAATCCTTACTGTTAGTTGAGTAGGTATGGACGATTCCATCCTTACTGTTAGTTGAGTAGGTATGGACGATTCCATCCTTAAAGTTAGTTGAGTAGGTATGGACGATTCCATCCTTACTGTTAGTTGAGTAGGTATGGACGATTCCATCCTTACTGTTAGTTGAGTAGGTATGGACGATTCCATCCTTACTGTTAGTCCAATTGGTATGGCTGATTCCATACTTACTGAAGAAATATTTATTTCTTCGCCTATCTCTATAATTTTAGTCGGCTCGAAATTTACAAAATGTTGATGATTATCTATGAATCTAATTGGCTAAGAAATTTCATTTCTAATATTTTTCGGATCCAAAAGATTCCTAAAACCATTTTGCGTTTTAATCCTTCTAATTTTTCGCAACAAATCAAATATTGTCGTCTGCGAAGTATCTCGTAATTTAAAAACTAGCGGGTATGCACCGGTTGGATGAAAAAATACAGATACAAAATATACAGTTTTTCCAGCCTATTTTTTGGCACAAAAATGTTAACTCTTATTTTTTAGTCTCGGAACCAGTTGAGGCTCCATAATATATATATATATATATATATATACTTCAAATCATAGGAGTATCTACGTCCTTGAAAATGACCTAAGATGATCGAAAATACCCAACTCGGACGACACTAACGGAGATTTTGGATAGTTTTCAAAATGTCTAGAAAAAGTCGAAACGAGTCGTTCGCCAAAAAGAAAAGCTGAAAAAAAAGAAGCTAAACACGAATTTCTTGTTTGTGTTTTCAATGAAATATGCCAACAAGAGAATTTGTTGCATACACTACCAGTCAAAATATTTGGCCAACCTCAAAAATGTTTATTTCTCATTCTAAAAGCATTATTGTTTATGAAAAAGGTTAAGCACCATAATGATTTTATTTATGATACTAAATAAAAGACTTCCTGAGCCACATCAAATACAAATAAAACCAAAAAATAAAAAAATAAAAACAAAAACGTCTTAAACTTTTCATTCATCAAAACGACCCCCTTTGGCCTCTATCACTGCTACATAGATTCTCGGTATTCTTTCAACTAAAGACTGGAGATAGATTGAAGATTATTCTGCACAGCTTTTCTGTGAGAGTTGCTTGAAGTGAGCCGCACTTGAGGATTGTTTAGCTCTGATTTTCGGTGAAGTTCACCCCAAGCTGCTCTCTTGTTCAGTATTTGTTCCTCTTGTTCCACTGGATCCTTTAGACATTGTTTTGTTTTCTCAGCACTGTTTTTTTTTGACAGCAATTCTGCCATATAGGCCCAGCTTTAAATAGTCTTCTCCTCACAGTGGATGTTGACATTTTTTCACGACATTGGTTCAGTTGAGCAATAATGTTTGGATCAGTCAGCTTTCTATCACGCAAACTGGTGACTGTCCTTCTCATTGGTAAAACAGGTAATATCTAGCAAGCAGTATTTCAAAACAATATAGTTTGAGTTTGAGTTTTGTTTAACGGCATATCAACCTCTGTGGGTCATTTAATGCCAGAAGATTTAAATTGCTTTTGTCTTTTATGCATGTTTTAGGTTTTAAATTACGAGTTTTAGTTATGTTTTATTATATTTGACTAGATTTTGATGAAGAGATTGATTTCTTTTAGAAAGCTTAAAATTTCCTCTGGTTTGGAGTTTTTGAAGAGGTTCTTTAAATTGTTTGTTTGGGAATGTTTTGGGCGAATTTGTCTCAACCTGTTACAGTTTATGAGAATGTGTTTGACTGTGAGAGGTACTTTGCATGTTAGACATACTGGGGAGTCTTCCCCTTTTTGGAGGTATAAATGGGTAATGTGGGTGTGACCAATACGAAGTCTGGAGATAATCACTTCTTTTCTATTTCTTCTACAACCTGCTGGCCATTCACCTGTGGTATCTTGAATATGGTGGAGCTTGTTCTGTGTTTGATCATCCCAAGATTTTTGCCATTTCTTGATTATAGATTTGTTAATAAGTGGTTTTAGGCGGATGTATGGATATTGGATATGCGTGTCCGGGGTGCTTTTTTGGAGCTCTGTCTGCCCTTTCATTTCCCTGTATGCCAATGTGCCTGGGTATCCAAGTAAGAATGATGCTATTGCTTTTAGAAAGAGTGTTCATTTTATCTCGTAGTCTTGTTTGGTTTGGTTTCTTTGTTTAATGGCATATCAACTCTTTTTAGGTTATTTAATGTCAAAGCCATTCTCCTAGAAGAACAGTAGTGGTACTATTTAACCCATAGCTGGGAGGATAAGGGGGTTCATACCTTTCCCAAGGGTATTTGGCCGAAAGTGAACGTAATAGCGCGACTGGAGTACGAACTCGCGTACTACGATTCCGCAGTCCATCGCTTTAACCATTACACCACGAGGACACCCCCTAGTAGTCTTGTGATGAGAGGAGTTGATGAATCTTTGCTCTGTAGAGCTTGGAGGACTGATTTGAAGTCTGAATAGATGATGAATTTCGAGGATTTGTGATTTGCTATAATGTTCATAGCAAGGTCAATAGCTATGGCTTCTGTACTAGAGATTGAGGATTCATTTGGGAGACGTTTTAACAGTTCTTGGTTCTGGAAGACAGCAACACAACCAACTTTCATTCCCTATTTAGATCCATCTGTATAGATGTGATGGTGGTCTGGAAGTTGTTTTGGATGTTGAGGAAGTTCTCTTGGAAGGTTTGTTTTGGTTTTGGAAAATTTGGTTATGTCTACCGTTATTATTGGTTGGTTTATGGTCCATGTTGCTGTTTGGGGGGAGGATTGTGTTATGTATTATTTTGGAATTGATTTTGATTTCATTTAGGAGAGTTTGAATTCTTAGATTAAAAGGTTTAATGGCATTTCCTTTATTTTCCAAAAGTTTTTTGTATCTTGTTTCTATGATACAATTATAGACTGGGTTTTGGGGGCAAGGAAAGTGGGGGTTTATTAGCTTCTACGTATAAGCTTTCAATTCAAAACAATATAGTCTAATGTAAGTTCAAGTGGTGATATGATGTAACTTTTCGAAAACGTTTAATTAATGCTTTGTGTGAAAGAAGAAAAATAGATTCAAATTGATTTTTTAGACACCTGGTTATACTAAGGTCAAAGTTACTGGGGAATAATTGTGTTTAGTATGATAAATAAAATCATTGTGCTTATTTACTTGTTTCTTTAGAAATAATACTTTTAGGATGAGAAATATATTTTTTGAGTGCAGCCAAATTCTTTTAAATTGTATATATATATATATATATATAACACGAAAATATTTTTTCCTTTTGATTTTCGCAACCAAAATTAAATTGTTTATGCTTTTTATTAATAAGAATAAATCAGTTTGAATTGTTTTGGTTTAGTTTGGTTTAATGGCATATCAACCATTGTAGGTTATTTATTGCCAATTCCATTTTTACACATATAAACAGTTCTATTTCAAACCGTTCAGTTTCGCATAAGTACATAGTTTTAACGTCAAAACAGTTTTATTTCAAACAATTCCTTTTAGCATACTAGTTTAGTTCTATTTAACACTGTTTAGTTCTATTTAACCCAATGATAGGCGCTACCACTCTGAGCCAGAGTGGACCTGGGAATGATGCCAATAAAGAGGCACTGGAACCTCACTATAAGATTGTTTAGTGTCATATCAGGACACTCTTTGGGGAAGTCTTACGCCTCTGCAGAGATGCACACGATGTATTCTACAACCCCAGCCGACTGGGCCAAGAATAAATCGGAAAACTTGAAACCTTTTTCTCTGATTTACACCTTTCGAAATTATTTGTTAGAATTTCACAGAGAATTTACATCCGGAAAAAAAATCTGATTTCAATCGTGTCGTTCCGAGTCATCTGGACTTATTTAAAGAAAAACTGACAAGTTTTAGACAAGAGAAGAGCAGATCAGAAGATTGGTAGAAAGGAAGGATTATTTGCCGACTCATAAAATCAAAATATGACACATAACCTGTTTGATTCGAGAAAAGCAGAATCTCACTTGTGTCACGGATTTGAAAATGCTGGTTGTTTGCTTGGTTTTACGGCATGTCGACCCTTCATGGCTTATTCTAATCTCAAAGTTGATCTTCTTTTGAAAGCAGTTGTATGCTTGCAAGTAACTATTCTTACATTAACAACGATACCTTCAGGTAAATCTTAATACAAATAATTTTCCCATTGTTATAAGAATTCCTATCAAAACTTATAATTTACAATCAATAATATGATTAGTTTGTTTTATAGCTTATCAATTGATGTTGGATCATTTCATGTCGAAATCTGTTTTACAATTAGGGTCTTTAATTATATACAATGCAATATATATATGTATATATATATATATACAGAGTTATATATATATATATATATATAGAGAGAGAGAGAGAGAGAGAGAGTTATATATATATATATATATATATATATGTGTGTGTGTGTGTGTGTGTGTGTGTGTGTTTTAAGACCCAATATAATAATGGATTTCAAACTCATTTTTAAATGATCAAGTCGGCTGGGGCTGTAGAATACACCGATTGCATCTCTACCATCGCTCTCAGGTCCACTCAGGCCCGGAATGGTAGCATCTGATTGGGTCATATCTATGGCTCAAATAGAACTAAACTGTGTACTGATGCTAAACTGAATTGTTCGAAATGGAACTATTTTGACATTTAACGGTGTGTAAATAAAAAACTGTACTTACGCTAAACTGAATTGTTTGAAATAGAACTGAGCCACACTGAGACTTCAGAACAGGAGCCTCACCATCAGATGTGGCTAGTGTTAAAACATCGAAGATACTTCATGATAAATAAAAAATGTGTATTATGTTGGTTGCTCAGTCAGTTGGGGCTGTATATTACACTGACTTCTCTGCAAAAGGATAAGATCTCTCCCACAACCAGTGTCCGCATATAAACAATCTGATGGTGAGGTTCCAGTAATGCTGGAGCTTTGGGTAATGTGGAGTACCCCTTCATTGCCAGCGCTCCCGGGTCCACTCTGACCCGGAGTGGTAGCACTTGATAGGGTCCTATCTATGGGTCAAATAAAACAAAATCGTTGTTTCGAGAGTTTACTGTTTTGACATTTAAACTGAATTGCTCGAAATAGAACTGCTTTGAAATCTAAACTGCGTACTTATGCTAAACTGAATTATTTGAAATAAAATTGTTTTTAAATTTACCTTAGTGCATTGCCCAGTCGCCTGGGGCTCTAGAATACACTGACTGCTTCTCTGTAGAGGGGTAAGACCTCCCCTAAACAATCTGATGGTGAGGTTCCAGTATTGCTGGAGCTTTGAGGGATGCGGAGTACCCCTTCACTGCCATCTCTCTCAGGTCCACTCGGGCTCAGAGTGGTAGGGTCCTATCTAGGGGTCAAATAGAACTAAACTGTGTACTTATGCTAAACTGAATTGGTTCAGATGAGACTGTTTTGACAATAATTTGACAATTATTAATGCTAAACTGAATTGTTTGGAATAGAACTGTTTATACGTATAAATTATATTCAGCATTAATGACCTACAATGGTTGATGTGCCATAAAACCAAAGCAAACCAATCCTTTGATGCTGGATTTCATTAAAAAGAAAAAATGTCGATTGAGAAAGTGTTCTACAGTTATGAATTATCTAAGAAAGACTTAAAGACTTCTTGAAATCATTTTCTTCTTTAATGAACAATTATGTTTGTTTTCATATTATTATTGATTGATTTAGTAATTGATTGATTGAGTGATTAATTGATTTTAACGTCAAGAGTTTGTTTTTTTTTTTTTGCTTGGAAGTTAGAGAATCACGTTAATTATACATTCATAATTACATTTTTGTGTGTTCTGGGCTTTTTTTTTTTCACATACTCCTATCAAATACAAATCATTTTTTAAAGAGCTGTAACATTTTTTTAAAAGATCCATTATTTTTAAAGACATCTGTAGCCTAGCCAAAATACGACTATGTAAAATATACAGATGCCGGGAAATCCCGAAATATGCGAAACACTGACGACTTTCTTTAGTTCAGGTACGAAACTTTTATTAATTTCTTTAGTTTAGGTTTTCGACACGAGGAGAGAGAGACACAATTTTTACTATGATGACTGTTCCATCTGACCCAACAAACGCGCGGCGCATCGCGTAGTCCCCAAGTGGACTAGCCTCGCCCAGATTCAAATCTCCACTAGCCTCGACCAGAGTCCAATCTCAACTAACTGTTTTTTTCAAAATCACCAAAAATCTCCAGCCCATCGCTTCCGGGCATGACGTCATTTCCTATCTGGGGTTTTTATTATGACATTTGTGATTGTCATATCCTCTGCGTGCGAGCGTGAACACCTGCACAAATAGCCGAATAGTTCAAAGCCTAACCAAACCGAATGATGAAATATAATTAACGAAAAATCATTCCGCAATTTTATAACAGATCTATTTGCCCTCTCTAAGTAGAATGGAACTGGAAGTAATGCCAATGAAGGAATACTCTAATCTCTTCAGACTTCCAGAATTGGGACCTTACCATCAGATGCACTTTAGAGTCATTCCCATGACACCCTATTTTTGGAGGAGGTCTTACCCCTCTACAGTTGAAACAGTCAACGTATTCTTAGCCTAACCCACAGAGCTATTTGATGGCTCGAGAACTTTAGTTTTATAAAATTTGAGGTTGCGTCTCGGGGGTGTCCTCGTGGTGTCATGGTTAAAGCAATGGACTGCGGAATCGTAGTTAGCGAGTTCGTACTCCAGTCAGGCAAACTCCCTTTGGAAAGGTATGAACCCCCTTATCCTCCCAGCTATGGGTTAAGTAGTACCAGTACTGTTCTTTTAGGTGAATGGGTTTGGTATTAAATAACCTACAAAGGTTGATATGCCATTAAATAAAGAAACCAAACCAAGTTGCGTCTCAAGTCATGTGTCTTGGACAGGAATAGCCTGGCAGAGACCATCCCCCTCCAGGACTGCAAGTGGATTCAATTCAGAGTTTTCCTTCTCCTAAACCAGTTGCCATATCAGGGCTAAAAATCTGCCGGCCTAATTATTCACCCATAACTGTAGGGAGAATAGTTGGGTTCATACCATTCGCAAGGGCATTAGCGCGATATGAAATACAAACAGCCTCGCAGAGTTCACTTCTTGAGATGATAACCGTTATGCCACAAGAGCTTCCATTTATGCAAAACGTCCGAAAATATTTTTCGATTTTTTGTATTTTCTTTTTTTTTTTTGCATATTTTGGTTTATTTTTTGGTGAACAGCCTTTAAAGGCAAAGTTCCCGTAGCGTAGTGGCTAAAGTGTTGAACTGCAACATTGAAGTGAACGAGTTCAATCTTCACTCTCGGACTCATAATCTTAGGGAAGTTATAAATTCTCTTGTCTCTCATCTTTGGGTTAAATTGTACTAATACTGTCCTTCTAAAAGAATATATTTGTCACTCAATAACCCACAGAGATTGATATGCCATTAAACTTAGAAACCAATTCAAAAAATACATGGAATAATATATCGTTAATGAATAGAATTATCAAATATCTGTGCCTTATTTTTTGTTTTAAGTTTCTTTACATAAAGCCAATCGTCTCTTTCTTTTAAGGAGTTCAAAGTTTCTTTATTCGCATCCAGTCGTCAGTTTGTTTTTGTTTTTATAGTCAAGCTTTGATAAGATTTTCTTTTTCTGAATTTCCCAATCCGTTCTGTTAGATGTCAGCCGTCTACCAGATTGACAAGACAATCCTCTCTGCCTCAGTCCTGGCTGCTTATACGTTCAAAGGCGAAAGCTGGCATTTAGAGAGAGAGAGAGAGAGAGAGAGAGAGAGTAGGAGATCAAATCATTATTCTGGAAGAAGCGGTCATTCTACAACCTATCCGTGTTTTTGTTCTGATCCGACTTCACACGTCTAGGTTCATTTCGTCTCTCAGTTACAAAAAAAAAAAAAAAAAAAAAAGGAAACAGTTGAAATAAACATATAACAAATACTCATACATCTACACTATGCTGCAACCCACACTGTCATATATATGAATAATTGAGATTTTGTTTGTCTGTTCTTCATAGATGGACAAATGGTTTGATGTTTTAATCATTTTGCGCATTCAGACTATTGTCTTCATCTTTTTTGCTAAATTCATAACGTTTCGGCCGATGAGTCCTTCGGCCTTCTCCAGGTGTTTCTTGTTGATTTCGGTAGCCAACTCGGAACTTCGAACCGAACCCTTTATTTAATCCACGGCAGAAGATTTTTCTTATTCTATTAACCATATCCGGTTACAACTGTTAAGCAAAAGTAAGTATTCCTTATTTTATCGGTGGTCAGAATTAAACCTACATTCTCCTGTTGATTTCACTTTGAAGCTCTTTAACCAGACGCCTTTTATTCGTTACGCTATATGTCCTGATGTTGTGAATATAGTAATAAAGATGAAGACAAAAGTCCGAATATAAGTAAAGTTGGCGACCTTAGCCGAGGGTGACCTGAAGGCTCCCTTTTCAATAGCTACTACACCAAGGTGTGGGGGAGGGTTCTACTCCATTCCTTGGATTGCTCCAATTTAACCTTGATCCTTATCTTATAATACAGAGGGTTAAGCTAGGCGGCATCAAATACCAATTTTTGAGCCTTTGATATGACTTGACCTGGGATTGAACCCCGGTTTCCGGGACCATTTTTTGGACGATTATACACCGATTATTTGGACGATTATACACCGTTCATCCACGCCTCTGATTGATACATTGATAGATATTTTAGATTTGAAAATTAATTTTTATTTATTGCGGACTTTTTTCCTCATCTTCGTAGTTTTTTGTGTAGTTTCTTCTTTCACGACGTTTCGGCCAAATTTCACCTCTGCCCTTCTTCAGGTGATTTACTGCGACCTCGGATATGAATGCTGAGTCTTGTAACCGTATCCCCAGTAATTACTGCCCTCCATAACGTGGTGCGATAGACAACAACTATGGAAGGCAGTAATTACTGGGGATACGGTTACAAGACTCAGCATTCCTATCCGAGGTCGCGGTAAATCACCTGAAGAAGGCCAGAGGTGAAATTTGACCGAAACGTAGTGAAAGAAGAAACAACACAAAAACTACGAAGATGAGGAAAAAAAGTCCGCAATAAATAAAAATTAATTCTCAGATTAAGAAGCCTCATCTCAAAATGATTCCAATTAAAGACAATTTTAGATTTGGTTTCAGTTTTTTTTTTTTTAATGTCATAAGAATCTTCATGGGTTATTTAATGCCGATGATATCCTTGTAGAAGAACAGTAGTGGTACAATTTAAAGCCTCCTGGGGTTGGGGTCGGGAGATTGTTACTTATTCCCATGAGTACAGTTCAAAAACGTAATAGAGCGACTGGAGTTCGAACTCACTTACTATGATTTTACAGACGAGTACGTTAGCCACTACGCCAAAGATACTTCCCCTGTGTCTAAGTTTGTTTGACCAGCTATAGGAAAAGAAGAGCGAACTGTTATATCATCATACTAACATAAATCAACGTATACTTATAAAACCCATATTACTCGATGGAGTTCGAACTCGCTTACAACGTGTTCACAGACCAATACATTAGCCACTACGTCACGAGAAATCCCTCTTTTGACTGATAGATTGGACTCTATGAATACAAACATGTTTTTTTGTAAGACAAATGCCAGATTTGTACGATGAATATAAGGATTGACTTACAAATACCAGATGCTGTATTTACCAAGAGAGAAATAGACCGAAATTGATTTGCTGGACTTTGGTCGTTTTTTAGGATATAGTCATTTTTTACTAACGTTTTTGTTATTGATATCCGAGATTTTTTTTTCTGTCTACAGTAGTAAGAGATATATCTTTGATTCTTTTATTTTTTATTTTGATCGTCACCTGTTAATGACGTAGCAAGCGTTCAACCCAGTGTAAACTGTTCAAAGCAAAGCAAAAAAATAAAAAAAAATAAAAAGACCTATAGTGATTAAATACAGGGTGTTTTTAAAAGATCTTAACATTTTTATGGGATATCTTTGATGATATCATGATTTTAAAGAATCCACCTTTTCATCATTTCTTTCAACATATTATTGGAATCTTCCCAAGATGGTCTTCGTAATATGAATTTTATTTTTCTAATTAAGGTATTGACAAGAAATATTAATATATTTAAATACCTTTCGGCGATTCAGAGAATAAGTTACTGGAATTGTGAACGTGTGGAGACTCTTTAAAATTATATGAAAAAAGGCTCCCATAAGACTGTTAAAACGTTTTAAATCCCCCTGTATATAAAGTTCTTCAGTTCACTGACTTAATGTAAGTTTATTTATCATTACTTTTTAGAATGTTTCTTATAATAATAGCACTTAATAATTGTACTGTCTGTCTGTCTCTGTCTCTCTCGCAGTCTCTCTCTCTCTCTCTATATATATATATATATATACTTATCTGTATAGATATATCAGGATTTTTATCATTAAGGGTTTTCGGACTATTGTCTTAATCTTCGTTGTTATTTCCACAAAGTTTCGACCGATATGTCCTCCGGCCGTTATCAGGCGTTTGTCAAAATCGAGAACCTACACGGAACTTTGAACTATGTCTTCTATTGAATCCACGGGGGGCTGTCGCCTGTTTTGATTCCGTTAGCCATAACCGGATACAAGTGTTAAGTTATCCTGTATTGTTACTCGCCTGCAGTCAGGATTGAAACGGCAACCTCCAGATGATTGTCTCTTTAGAAGCTTAAGGAACCAACACCTATAACCGTTACGCTATGTGTCCTGCTGGACCTGAAGAAGGCCGGAAGACATATCGGCCGAAATGTTTTGGAAATAACAATGAAGATGAATACAAACCGAAAACCCTTAATGATAAAAACCATCCAGCTTCATCTCAGAAATTTAGACAACAAATATATCAGGATATTATCATCTTTATTGTTACTTGCGAGTTTTTTTAAACCAGCGTTAGCTGATGGTCTATCACTGGAGTCTGAGTGACCAAAAATCTCCTCAAGTCTCCAGGACTCTTCTCAGTATTCTAGCCCAACTTAGCAATGCTGTAGTTTGGATCGTCTCGACTATTCCTCCAATTTCTAACTCTTCCAGCCTTTCTCCCAGCCAAGGGTATTTCATACATTTTGAAACAGCGTAGTATCCAGCTTTGGGGGACCATATCGTAAGTCTTTTTGTATTTATTATAAACATTATTACTTACTCATTTAGAGTTTTTCACAGGAGTTTGAGTGACAGCAAGTCTCCTCAAGTCTCTAGGACTCTTCTCAGTATTCTGGCTATTCTCATTAATGTTGTTGTTTGGATGGTCTCCACTCGTCCTCCAGCCTCCAAGTCCTCCAGTCCCTTTAATAATCTTTTAGTTACTGTACCAAACGTACCAATCACAATTGGTATAATCGTCACCTTCATGTTCCATATTCTTTTTAAATTCCCTAGCAAGGTCTAGGTACTTATCCTTCTTTTCACTTTCTTTCAGTTTTATTCTGTGGTCAGCCGGGACAGCAAAGTCGAAAATTTTGCAAGTTCTCTTTTTTTTTTGTTTGTTATTATAAGGTCTGGTCTTCTGGCCGAGATTAGGTGCTCTGTTTGTAACTCAAAATCCCATAGGAGTTTGTATGTGTCATTCTCGAGGACAGTATTATTATTATTATTATTATTTTGACGGAAATCAATAATAAATAAAATATTGATTGTCTCCAAAATACAAGATGTAATCATAAAGTATTGAGACAGCTCTTAACAGATTCGCGACGACATGGAAATCCGATCTCTCTGATAAAATAAAGCAGGAATTCAAACTGTCAGTACTATTGTATGGTTACACCACTTGGACGAAATATTAGGAGAAAAATCTTAATCAGAACTATACAAGGATGCTGTGCGATGCTTTGAAAAAAATCCTGGAAGCAGCACCCTACAAAACAGTATCTGTATAGCCACTTACCTCCCATCTCACAAACCATCCAACTAAGACGAGCGGCAGATGCTGGGCACTGGTGATGAAGTAATGATAAATTCATGAGTGACATTCTTCTATGAACACTTAAAGATGGACGCACCAGTATTGACCGACCAGTAGCAACTTATATTCACTAGCTCTGAGCAAACACTGGATTACGTTAAGAGAACTTACTGAGAGAAATGGCCGATAGGGACAGATGGTAAAAGAGCGACAGAGTGAGAGAGGTAGTCAAGGGAATCCACGCTGATGATAATGAAGATGATGTTGGTGGATGTGTATGTGTGTAAAGAGATGTTTTTATATATAAGTATCTAAAAAGATATTTACATCAAAGTTTAAACATGTCAATATTGTCGTGAGATTATCAAATATGGAAGAAGCAGACGGCTTGGGGAATAAATATATTGATTGCGTTTGAATTATAAATACTTGTAACGATTAATATCAATAAGTTATAACATCATAATTCTTTGATCTTCTTCAAAGGATTTTGTCCAAATATTTTAGAACTTCTAAACTATATGAATTACTTACGCTTGTTGATTTCTCAGATTCAATCTCTATTTTTCAAAGATTATACGTTCAGTCTAATGCACCTGGAGTGGAAGGATCATTATCGTTCTAGGTTCGCAAAATGTTCCTCCTTTTGCCTTTTAACGAAAATTCTGATTTACTCAAAACAAAAATGTTTAGTTGTAATGTTCGGTTTCAGTGTTACTGAGGTATGCATTGGATTATAGGTGTGTTTAAAAAGTATCGAGACTGAAGCTGTATTTACCAAGCCAGAAATGAACAATAATAGAAACGTTAATTTTTTTTTTTATTCTTTCAAATTTTCTGGAAATAATTCATAAATATCTGGAGTAATTTTAAGATAAATTCCACAGAAAATGTCAAAAATCCAATGAGTTTTTATCGATTTTTGCACGGCATATTTCGAGTCTGTTTTTCTTCTAAAAAAATAGACTCGAAATATTGTTTCTTTCTAAAGAAGTTTTGGTTCTTTCTCTTCGGATTTGCTTCATTGATAAGAAAATAAACTTCTGCGTAAAAAAAAAAAAAGAAAATTGATTGCCGTTATGTCGGTGCTTCCAATTTAGATTTCAGATTTCATCGGTGACAGAGACTGTGAATCTCATATCAACAGAATATATGGATTCTTATTGGACAAAACAAAATCCGGCATTGATTATACTAAATACTATTACGTGCATATTCTTTAAACGAAAAGAAAAAAATCAGATATACAAGGTGAGTTGAAAAAACATGGACAGTAAAGATGGGTTTACCAAAGTAGAAAAGAAGAAAAATAAAACATTAATTTTCTTAAAAATACAAGGTGAACCCCAAAAAATTAAGACTGAAGCTGTATTTACCAAAATAAAAAATGAACCACAAATAAAATATTAATTTTCTTAAAAATATAAGGCGTACCCCGAAAAATTAAGACTGAAGCTGTATTTACGAAAATAAAAAATGAACCACAAATGAAACATTAATTTTCTTAGAAATACAAGGTGTACCTCAAAAAATTAAGACTGAAGCTGTATTTACCAAAATAAAGAATGAACCACAAATGAAACATTAATTTTCTTAAAAATACAAGGTGTACCCCAAAAAATTAAGACTGAAGCTGTATTTACCAAAATAAAAAATGAAACACAAATGAAACATTAATTTTCTTAAAAATACAAGGTGTACCCCAAAAAATTAAGACTGAAGCTGTATTTACCAAAATAAAAAATGAACCACAAATGAAATATTAATTTTCTTTAAAAAATAAAAAAAAAAAACAATGTATATTGAAAAAGTATCAAGACTGAAGCAATATTTACCAGGATAGAAACGAACAAAAAAACAAACGTATTTTTTTGTGAAATACGAGGTGTGTTGAAAGAGTATCGAGACTGAAGCTGTATTTACCAAGACAGAAATTAACTACAAATAAAACGTTAATTTTCTTCAAAATATGATGTGTGTTCCAAATATATCGATACTGAAGCTGTATTTACTGCAATGGAAACGAATAATAAACGAAACATTATTTTTCTTTAAAATATGAGGAGTGATCAGAAAGTATTGAGACTGAAGTTGTATTTTCCAAGACAGAAATGAACAATGGACGAAAAATAATTTTTCTTCAAAATGCAAGCATTAACGAAAAAGTATCTAAAGTAAAGCTATATTTACCAAGATAGAACGTAACACTGAATGAAACTTTAATTTTCTCCAAAATACAAGGTGTTATCAAAAAGTGTCAGGACTGCAGCTGTGTACTTATGCTGAACTGAATTGCTTGAAATAGAACTGCTTTCATATTTAAACCGCGTACTTATACTAAGCTGAATTGCTTGAAATTGTTTGAAATGGAATAGTCCTAATGCCAAAAATTCAGTTTAGCATAAGTACGCGGTTTAAATGTCAAAACAGTTCTATTTCAAGCAATACAAGTAAATACAGTTTCAATGTCAAAAACAGTTTTGACATTGAAACTGTACTTACGCTAAACTGAATTGTTTGAATCAGAACTGTTTGACTAAACTGAATAGCTTCAACTAGAAATGTTTTTGACAAATAAACTGTGTACTCATGCTAAACTGAACGGCTTGAAATAGAACTGTCTTGGGTATATTTTATATTCATCATCTGAAGAGGGGTAAGATACCCTAATAACGTATATCCATTTTTCAAATGATAAAATCAGCTAATTCAAATCCAGCTCTGACAGTGCAGCAAACGTTTTATCAATTTAATACTGATCCAATAATGGTATATATGTTACTGTAAAAAATAAAATGTTATATTATAGCAATACATTTAGCGTAAAAGTATTGAAATATACAAAATATATTTTCAATACTACTAAAATCATATTAATCTAATAATTTTTAAGGGAGAAAAATATTAGATGATTGAGTACTTACCCGTATTTAGGCATTTAGAATTAGATATAGAATAAACTCTGTAAAAAAGACTTGATTTGCCATCGAGTTTGCAAAACCTTTGTAACAAAAAACCAAAACAAAAAACTGTATATATATATATATATATATATATATATATATATAAATATATATGTGTGTGTGTGTGTGTGTGTGTGTGTGTGTGTGTGTGTGTGTGTGTGTGCTTTTCTTTAGACTGCTATATATTTATATTGTTTGTTAAGGAATTTCAATGATGTAGATTTCGGTAAAAAAATTAGCTGAAAATATTCGTTCTGATTCTGAAATATTGTCATTAGTCTGTTTGGGTTTTATGGTATATCAACCTTTGTAGGTTATTTAATGCCAAATCCATTTTATACAAATACTCAGTTCTATTGCAAACAATTCAGTGCAGCATGAGTATACAGTTTAATTTTGAAAACATTTCTATTTGCAGCTATTCAATTGAGTCAACCACTTCAGTTTAGTATAAGCACAGATTTTGTCCACACACAGTTAAATGTTAAAATAGCTCTATTTCAAACAATTCAGTTTAGCCTACCCAATCAGTTCCATTTCAAACAATTCAGTTTAGCATAAGTACGCAGTTTATTTCTATTTGACCCATAAATAAGACCCTATTTGGTGCTACCACTCCGGGACAGAATGGACCTGAGAGCGAAGACAATGAAGGAAGGCTCCGCATTCCCCAAAGCTCCGGCATTACTGGAACCTCACTATGAGATTGCTTAGTGTCATATCCAGCACACTCGTTGGGGGAGTCTTGCCCCTCTGCAGAGATGCAGTTGGTGTATTCTATAGACCCAGCCGACTGGGTAAGTGTAAAATTGTTATGTTCTTCTAACTAAAAAATTACATCTACACTTGACCATCTACCAGTTCCTTTAGCGTCGTCCTGTCGTTGCTGTAATTCTTCTCGTTGCCTGTTTCGTCAATTGTCTGATGTTCTTGAACGGAATGAAGAATGACCCAGATACATTTCTACGCACCTTACGTCTCTTTATGCTTTAACGATAACTTATATAAACATATTTACCAACCCTTCCGCTTGGACAGGATATGACACAAGGTCAATTTTTAAGCGAAGTTTAACAGGTTTGAATTCACAGTTTTCCTTCTCCTCGACTAGTTGCCCACCAAAGCTGAAGAACCTAGTCTTCCCTACTATTTACCCATAGTTGGAGGGAGAATAATTGGATTCATACCTTTCCCAAGGGTATTAGTGCTATGTGAAATGCAATCAGTCTCGTCCAGGATTTGAACTCGTGTCGCCGTGTCCAATTCCTACGACAATAACCATTACATCACAGGCACCTCCTAACATAACTTATATAGCCCGTTTGCAATAAATGGGAAACAGCGGGAGCAAAGTTGGAAATCGATTCGCATATTCTGGACTTCTTTGGCGGACTAAAATTACGTTTCTCAAAACTTTCGAGAAACATTTGACTCTCACGTGACTTTTGTCCGATCAAAATCAGGTTCTTCTTCGCAACGGATTTAATATATCTTCGCGACATACCAAGATTTTACAAAATTATCACTTAACAATGTTTAACTAGAGACAATAAAACCCAAGTAATTCTCGTTTAGAAGAAAATGAAGTTTTTTTAAAAAAAATGATGTTATGGGAGGATCTATTTATGGTCGGTACTGTAAACTATCCAAAAAAACATTTCATTCTAACACTCAAATAGTTATGAAGATGTTTTCAAAAATTCTTTATTTAAACAGTCCAGTCGGCTGTGGCTGTAGAATACACTGACTGCATCTCTGCAGAGGGGTAAGACCCCCCAACGAGTGTCCTGATATGACACTAAATAATCTTATAGTAAGGCTCCAGTAATACTGGAACATTGGGGAATGCAGAGTACTCCTTAATTGCTATCGCTCTCAGGTCCACTCAGGCTCGGAGTGGTAATACCTGACAGGGTTCTAACGATGGGTCAAATAAAACTGTTTGACATTTAAACTGTGTACTTATGCTAAACTGAATTGTTTGAAATAGAACTGTTTATACGTATTAGGAATAGACTTGGCATTAAATAACCTACAATGGTTGATATGCCATAAAACCAAACCAACATTTTTGTGTCTATTCTTAAATTCATAACACACACACACACACACACACACACACACAGACAGATGAATCGATGGAGGTGTCCTCGTGGTGTAATGGTTAAAGCGATGGACTGCGGAATCGTAGTAAGCGAGTTCGAACTCCAGTCGCTCTATTACGTTCACTTTCGGGCAAATACCCTTGGGAAAGGTATGAACCCCCTTATCCTCCCAGCTATGGGTTAAATAGTACCACTACTGTTCTTCTAGGAGAATGGTTTTGGCATTAAATAACCTACAAAGGTTGATATGCCATTAAACAAAGAAACTTAAACCATGAATTGATAAGTAAAGTTCGTGACCGTAGTCGAGGCTCCCTTTTCACTAGCTACTACACCGAGGTGTAGGGGAGGGCGCTACTCCTTTCCCTGGATTGCTCCACATTACCCTTGATACGTACCTTATATTGCTGAGTGTTAAGCAAGGTGGTATCAAGTGCCATTTTTAAAGTCTTTGGTATGACGCGACCTGGGATTGAACCCAGGTCTACCGGACCATTAGCGAACACTCTACCCGCTAGACCAATGATAAAATGTTTTCATAGAAATAAGTTCTATAGTAAAATGTTTTCATAGAAATAAGTTCTATAGTAAAATGTTTTCATAGAAATAAGTTCTAAAGTAAAATGTTTTCATAGAAATAAGTTCTATAGTAAAATGTTTTCATATAAATAAGTTCTATAGTAAAATGTTTTCATAGAAATAAGTTCTATAGTAAAATGTTTTCATATAAATAAGTTCTATAGTAAAATGTTTTCATAGAAATAAGTTCTATAGTAAAATGTTTTCATAGAAATAAGTTCTATAGTAAAGATATATAAAGAATGAAAATATACTTTGATAAGTATATTTCCTCAGGAACTGCAGTATGTATTCGCCCAACCACTCCGCTACGGGCATAATGAGACACAATGTCAATTTTTAACCGGAGTAAAGCTGGTATGGATAGAAAGTTTTCAGTCTTCTTGATTTGTAGCCTAACTAAGGATAAATAATTTTTCGGTACCAAAATTATCACCATAGCTGGGATGGGAAGAGAACAGATGGATTCATGCCTTTTTCTAAGGATATTAACGTGAAGTGAGGCGCCTCGTCCAGGATTTGAACTCGTGTCACCAATTCTATTTTTGATGACTATAACAGTTTTGTGCGCTTCTCATATCGTTTGAACCTTTGGTCCTAAGATTTGTAAGTGCTCATTTGGTTACTAAGTGGAGTGTTATTTGTTTGATCGGTAGGGAATTGTTTATTTGAGCAAAGAAATATAATCCTGATTTGAAACGTAACGGTCTACTTCCTTCCTCTCAGCGATGACCAAAAGGAGTCCATCAATGCAAAAGAAGTACATTTTCCATTGTCTATGATTTCATAGCTCATTCATTATCGTCTATCGGATGCCAAAGTGATCAATTGCGTTCACATGAATGAGCCATTGACGAAATTGGTTCCGACGCGATTAGACCAGTTCTCTTGTTCCGTTAACTGCCAATCTCCAGAGATAAATTCTACTTCTCCCAGAACCTGATAAGTAGACACACCAGGAGGGTTCATATATATATATATATATATATATATATATATATATATGATGCAAATCTCTCAATAATTATCAGAGATAATTTTGATTAGAAATTTCTTTAATCTTCTTAATACACTCTTAACTATATTCGGCTCAGTTGACAGGGTTTGGAATACGCTGACTATATTCCCTGTCAAGGAATAAAAAAAAACCTTGGGTATCACATAAGACTAAATCTGATGGTGAGGCTCCAGTTGTAGAATTGTGGGGAGTGTGGATTACCCCTTCATTACCGTTAGGTTCACTCTGATCCGACGGAGTAATACCCGCGAGGGTATCCACGGGTAAAATACGTCCATTCAAAAATGATTCATATTTGATAAAACCGTATGGTAAGAATAAAAAAAATTCTAAAGAAAACAAATACACAACACTATGAACGTGCAGTATGTGATTTCCTAACGCCCCACCATATCTTTGTATGTTCGGATTTATATTTTTTTTTAATTGTTTCTTTTTTCTTTTTTCTTTTTTTTTCTTTTTTTTTTTTTTTTTTGCTCACGGTCCTATCACATATGAATAATTCTTAAATAGATCAATGCTGTTAAAAGCTGTCAATCCAAGACAAATTCTACCTATCCAAGAACCTTGTAAGGAGATGCACCAAGGGAGTTTATATATATATATATATATATATATATTAGACAAGTGTGTAAAGTGTTCGCCAATGCCCCGAGAGACTGGGGTCCAATCCAAGGTAGAGTCATACCAAAGATTAAAAAATAGTACTTGATACTCTCAAGATTATAAGGTACGTATCAAGGGTAAAGTGGAGCAGTCCAGAGAAAAGAGTAGCGCCCTCATCTCCACTTCGGTGTTGTTGCTATTGAAAAGGGAGCCTTCTGGTCGCCAACTTTACTAGTATAATTATTATGATTGTGAGAGCTTTATATATATATATATATATATATTTATAAATTTTATTTGTACTAATAATTTTACAAAAGATTTTACTAGAATTATTCTCAAACTTCCGAATAAAAACTATACTTTTAACTCTACTCGTTTGTTAGACCATAAAAGCAAATATGTCACCAACAAATTGAGTGTTTTTACATTTTATTTACGGGTACTTATCAAAGTAGAAGACATTTACCACAATAAAAGAGGTACTCAAGGCAATACTGGACAAGATCAAACCTTCTAATCTCTTAGAAGGACATGATCAAACCTTCTAATCCCTCAGAAGGCGTGGTTTATCGTCTTAGGAAATGGACATGGTGTGCCGAGTTCAAATCAAGGTCGAGGCTGTTTGCATTTCCCATAGGAAAGATATGAGCTCAACAATTTTCCCTCCAGTCATGCGGAAGTAGTAGGGTAGACTGGGCTCTTTAACCTTGTTATGGAAACCAGTCTAGGAGAAGGACAACTCTGAATCAAGACCAGTTAAACTCCGCTTAAAAATGACCCTGTATCGCATCCTATCTGTGCGGGCGCTTTCGGTAAATACATACGAGCCAATCTCTTTATTTACACCGTTTGGCCCGCGATTTTTATACGCAAACAAAAGTGAAAAATTATAAAGAAAGAACTGTGATTGGTTACGACGCAGAGAACAAGAGAGAGAGAGAGATTCATGATGAGAATATCGTTGAGCAAGTCCATTTGAAGAGAGGTAATTCGGGAGTAGAGCAGAGTGAAGGACGTGATCGCGGAGTGCTGAAACAAAAAGTTCAACTGGACTGGACACGTCGCAACGTTTATAGACAACAGGTGGACCACTGCACGCATGAATTTTCAAAATGGCATATGGGAATTCTGAGAGACAGACAAGAACTGAATGTTTATACACTTGTTCAACATAAACATTAAATGCAAACCTAAAAAATAAAACATAAAAGTCTCGTTGCTTTCTAGACACATTTTCTGATCAGTGACAATCTTTATCTTTAAGAGAAAAAAAGAAAAACAGGTTGTTGTTTTTTTCCTTATTGCGTCTTTTCTAATTAAATTGGTTGATCAGAATCAGCTTATATATTCTTGATTTTCATTTTGGAAATGACGTCTTCTTAATGAGATTAAATTTCATTCGTAGAGAAAAGAAATAAATAGAATCGATTTTCTTATGTATATTTTGAACGAGAAAAAAAAACGTATATAATGCAAATAACTGTTTCCGGTAATTTCAATGTTGTTGGACGATTATAGAATCTAACTGAAGAGAGAGAGAGAGAGAGAGAGAGAGAATGTAAAGCGCATTTTGCTGATATGAAAAGTTGAACCGTATTAGTTAATCTTCTTTTTGTCTAATTTCTCTTGGAGTTGTTGGCGAGGCGGTAGGAAAATGGCCGCTTGTAATCATGGCGGAAGTTGAGGTAGAAGCAGCTTCACTTTCCGCTCCAGAAAAGATAAGCAGCTGACAGTAAATCAAAAACGAATCTTCTTTGTTTTACTATCTTGACATTTTGTCGGCTGAAACGATTCATTTACGTCATTAATCTCTTTGTACCTATCTCCTTCCGATTTTCTCGACGCTTTTGCTTTATCTAAAATATATGTAAGCGAAAAGATATTTTTCATTGTATCTTATCATCCTTCTGTACCCTGAAATGCTGTTACCATGTATATAATTTTCTGTTTCGTAGAGTCTTAGGATTCAGAACGAAACCAAGAGTCATGTTACCATAATAATTAATCAAAGGATCGGTAACTTCAAATTCTTCGGCAGTTGTGGATTCCTGCTTTTAATCTTTGACTTGCCCCGCAAGAATTACAGTATCGTCGAATGAGGCTAGGATACCAGAACTTACACTCACAATAAAAGAGTGAGAAGTAACCCAAGGAATACAAGACCTGTATGAGATAAATAAAGGCAAGACTTTATTTTCGCTTGATGTACAGTGAGCAAAGGGATTATGTTGAAATATCTACGAAGGCAGCTGCTGCTTAGCCATCATTTGAAGTCTCTTTAAAGTAGCTGTTACTGCTGAGGCATCGTGCTGAAATTTGAAGCTGCTCAGTCATCGTTTGGCTTCTTTTTGAAGAAGTTTCTACCCTTTTGTTTTCGTGCTGCTTCTTCTTTGTCATTGTAGGATGTTACTTTGAAATAGCAACTACCAAAGCCCATTTCCTTCTGACTGCAGGGTTAAAACAGCTTTTTTGGATACAGAAAGACACTCTTAAATCCGCTCAGAAACCGACTTGCATGAAGGCGTTGTAATATTTGTTGATTGGTCGAAAATATTTTATTACTTTTTATATTTTTTCTTGCGTTTGTCACGTAAATGGATGCGTGGAGTCGGTCGCGCTTTTGTTGTATAGCCATGACCAACAATACAAACACATAATATATATACATCTACATATGCATCCAGAATCATAACGACGACACAATAAAGACGAGCGACAGTTCTTAGAAAAATATACCTCTCACTTTATTTGAAAGGGTTGTTTGTGAGAGGGAGTTGGAGACCGAACAGAACTGCAATGTATTGACCCCCACTTTATTGGTCATAACCGCGTTTCTTTCCCATTCTCCTGGGGTGATCAACCAGGGGCCTGGGGGCCCAGCCTCTCTGGGACATGTTCCTCAATCCAGCATCTTATCTCTAACTCGTCTGATTCCCAACTGCTTGATCGGGGGCTTGAGGGCTCCATCTGCTGGGTGCTGGCTTTCTCTACCGCATCTTGTCTCCAACTGATTGAATTTCCTGTGCACTGAGTTATATAATAGTTCAACGTACATCTTCTTCTTGTGGGCGTCACAATTTCGCACTCATTCAACCTGTCCACAGTCAATGCAATAATATCCTGATATTCTTCGACCGGATGCACCTGTTATTTATACAGGTGCATTTCCTATTTTGACAGCCCGGCCGGGTTGTAGGCCAATATACAACACTTTGGGGTTTTTTTTTTTTTGGTCTTTTTGCCATATGCACGATGGCTATTGAATGAACACTTCCGTTTGAGTTATATATATAAAGAAGTTAAAACTGGTTAAAAGAAATCGTCTGTCCCGGGTTTTACGTCAAGCCTAACAGACAAATATAAAAAAAATTATTTTATTATTTCAATTTTTCTAATCAATGTTTATTTTACAAATTTATTTTATCAACAAAAAATTTACAACAAATTTTTATTAAATCTTTGACATAAACGTCCATAGCAGCAAAGAGATTTACGAATTTTATTTATCATGATATTGTTCTTTAAAAAGAAAAATTCCACAGGTTTGTAAAGAAATATTTGAAAATGGATATTTTTACCGATGAGATTATTTATGAATGTAGATGCAAGTTTTAAATATACCGGGTGAATTCAATAAGTTTACAGACTCTTTTTTACAGGCATTTAAATTTGTCGTAGACTCTTGAAAAGTCACTATATGATTGCTAAACATCTTATGAGGTGACTGACCAATTTTTATGATTTCAGATTCAAATGAACAGCTACAACAGGAATGGGAATACACCCTACTAAAGCCTGATTGTCACAGCTGGTAAATTTCAAAAATACAATCTGGACGTGAGGACAGTTTAGAAGAACGATGTGCAATAAAATTCTGTTTTAAACTTGGAAAAAATGCCACAGAAACGCATGGAATGCTTCAGACTGCTTTTTGAGCATCTTGCATGAATCGAACATCAGTTTCTGAGAGGCATAAGAGATTCAAGGAAGGCGGGGAGTCTGTGAGGGATGATGAGAGGTGTGGGAGGAGTAAGGAAGTCAATAGACTAGAGTTGATTGGCCAAAGAGTTAGGATTAGGGTTAGGGTTACTATGTTGAGGTTTTAAGGGGGTTCAGGAAGAGATTCCTAGGGAAGAGGCCAGCACACTTCAAATCGGGTCAGTGGCATTTCCAACAGGACGATGCACCAGTCCACAACTCCATCCTTGTCACAGACTATTTGACCAAGATGGGCATCAAGACAGTTCCTCAGTCTCCCTATAGTGCAGACCTTGATCCCTGTGACTTTTGGTTATTCCCTAAGCTCAGAGGCTGTCGTTATGAGACAATTGAGGAGATGAAAAAGGCTGTGACGATGGTCATTGACACGCTGACACAAGAGGACTTCCATGGGTCCTTCCAGAAGTTGTTGGAACGGTACAACAATTGCATTGCAGCCGGAGGAGATTACTTGGAAGGGGACTAGAGTTTCATGTGTGTACTATCAAAAAAAGTGCCCATACGAAAAAAGTCTGGAAACTTATTTAATGATCCTCGTATATATATTTGAAAAGTAAACGCTACACAATACAACAGTACAGACGCTCTTCTTCTTACAAATAGTAATGTACACAGAAAAGTTACTTCACTTTTGAAATACATCCTTCCCTGATGATAGCCCAAGTTTGAGCAGAAAGTACTTGCGAAATAACTAATTATGAAAGGTTTATCAACTAATTCTCTCCGAATATCATGAGATCGATACGGCAATTTGAAAGGATTAACAAAAAAATATGTTGACAAAAAATGCCTGTAATGTTCAATAAAATATGTATCAATAAAGAAATGCCGCCATTATATATATATATATATATATATGTGTGTGTGTGTGTGTGTGTGTGTGTATGTGTGTCTAATCAGTAAGTGAATAGTTTTGTTGATAACAATTTTAAACTAAGCAGAACTCATATGTTTTCACCCAGTTAGATTATTTCAAGTACTGCAATCTAACACAAATAATTCTATTAAATATTGATAATAATCCCTAGTAAAAGATCGAACAGTTCTTTTTGACCCATTGGATCAAAATGAACCTAAGAGTAATGCTAATAAAGGGATTCTTCACAATCCCCAAACTCCAGGACTGGAGCCCCACCATCCGATGCAGTTTGATGTCATTCCCAGAACATTAGATAATTTTAAGAATTGCTATCTAACACTGATAAGTTTGTTGTGTCTAATGGCATATCAACGCTTCAGAGTTATTTAATGCCAAATGCTGTTCCTACATATATATGATTTGTAAACGATAACTTTGGGGGTAACAATTTTTAAACAAGCCAGGGTTCATTTCTTTGCACACAGTTAAATGGTTTCAAGTATTTCCATGTAACACTATAATTCTAGGTTGGCCGACAGTAGTCAAAGAGCGGCCCGATGGCTCCCTTTTCAATAGCTACTACACTGAGGTGTTGGGGAGATGGCTACTCCTTTTCCTGGATTGCTTTATTTACCCTTGATCCGTACCTTATAATGCTGAGTGTTAAGCAAGGAGGCATCAAGTACCATTTTTTGAGTCTTTAGTATGACTCAACTTGGGATTGAACGCCAGTCTCCCGGGCCATTGACGAATACTCTAACCATTATTCTAATCAACAATAATCATTTGTTTGCTAATAGTTAAATAGTTTCAAATATAGTAATGCTGGCGACAGTAGTCGAGGGTGACCCGAAGGCTCCCTTTTCGATTGCTACTACACCGAGGTGTCGAGGAGGGCGCTACTCCTTTCCCTGGATTGCTCCACTTTACCCTTGATCGTTACCTTATAATGCTGAGTGTTAAGCAAGGAGGCATCAAATACCATTTTTTGAGTCTTTGGTATGACTCTACCTAGGATTGAACGCAGATCTCCCGGGCCATTGACGAACACTAACCATTATGTCAATGATTAAATATTTCTATTTGACCAATAGATAACACCTTAACAAGCATTACCACTTCGAGTTAGAGTGGACCTGGGAGTAATGGCAATGAAGGAGTACTCAACATTCCCGAAATATCAAAGAGAGTTTAAGATAAATATCAGATGCAGTTTATTGTTATATATCAGGACATTCATCACTCGTTGAGGGGTTCTTACTCCTCTGCAGAGAGGCAGGGGTGTGTCCTCGTTGTGTAAGGGTAAAAGTGATGGACTGCGGAATCGTAATAAATGAGTTCGAATCCCAGTCGGGCTATTACGTTCACTTTCGGACAAATACCTTTGGGAAAGGTATGGACCTCCTCATCTTCCCAGCTATGGGTTAAATAGCACCACTGCTGTTCTTCTAGGAGAAAGGTATTGGCATTAAATAGCCTACAAAGATTGATATGCCATTAAAACAACCAAAGCAAACCAAACCAAACCAGAGAGGCAGTTTCCGTATTCTTCGGTCCTAGTTGACTGGACAACTACCACTAATAGTTTTATTTGATGTTAATAATTCCCTTGCAAAAGATCGAACATTTCTATTCGACCTAACAGGTACTACCATTTCGAGTCAAAGTGGACCTGGGAGTAATGGAAATAAAAGAGACAGGAGCTTTATAATCATATGGAGTTTAATGTCATGCCCAGTAAACACGTTGTGACAACATAATTTGTTCACGATTAAAATCAAGCGGCATCTTATTTTCGTCCCGTTTTCACGGTCAAATTTCAAAATGTAACTTTTGATTAGATATGACTTGCAAATAACAAAATTTTTTAAAAATAATCTATAAATATTAAAAAGATTTTAACCTTTACATTATATAACCTTTACACAATACAGGGTGGAACGATAAAATTGTCGCCCTAGAAAAGACGACATGATTCCATTTCCGTTTAATGAAAAACGGTTTTCTTTTTTTTTTTTTTTTTTTTTTGTTGCAGACCATCTACTAGTTGGCCAGTTGTGTACAAATCCCAAGAGCGATAGGATCCTTCTACATATATATCAGTCAGGGTTTTTGGACTATTGTCTTTATCTTTTTGGTTATATTCACAATGTTTCAGCCAATATATCCTCCGGCCTTCTTCGGGTCTTTCTTGTCGAACTCAGGAGCCTACACGGAACTTCGAACAACGTTCTTTATTTAATCCACGGGGTCGCTTGCTCTGATTCAATTTCAACTCCCATCATCCATATAATATAAAGACACCATCGCCTATAACATCGAACAAAAGCTATTAGTAGCAACACTGAAACATGTTAAGAAGAACTGATTAGTTTAAGACATAACCTCTATTGCAACAACTACCCAGAGCGCATAACATCGGCTCTCAGAAACCTTGATAGGAAGATAGAGGACGATATCCGAGAAAAAAGGGTCCTTTTTTGAGAACTCACAATGCATGCTCTATTCAAAGCTACTCAAAAATTCTGCACGAGCAATTGGATTTTGATATATATATATATATATATATATATATAGAGAGAGAGAGAGAGAGAGAAATGAGCAAAGTAATACGACAAATAGCAATATGTCTTTGTTGTTATTTATTTTTTGATTGTTCTAAACGATTTTCGACCCGCGGTCATCGTCAAGGCGATCGTTAGCCACCTGAAACAATAGACTCTAAGTGTGAATAATTTGCGTATTTTAAGATACATTTATTATATCTATTTTCAATATGAAAGATATTATATATACGGAGACGTATCAGTATGTGTTGGGGTCGGTGCAAAATAGGCTATTTTGTCTGTCTCTCTCTGATTGATTAAGTTGGTGATTTTAATGACACCCCAACCCATCTATTGTTATTTTATGCCAAGAGGTTTGGGAAACGCATTCATTATACGTCCATAAGTATATTTTTGCGTAGTTGTTTTGTAAAAGCTTTTTTTTGGGATACGGAGCAATAAAATACGAATAATTTTCAAACAGATCTGATTGACCCATTGACGGGACCCTAACAGATCTATTTGACCCATATATGAAACCCTATCAGATCTATTTAACCCATAGAAGTGACCCTAACAGATCTATTTGACCCAAAGATGAGACCCTAACAGATCTATTTGACCCATAGATTGGACCCTAACAGATCTATTTGACCCATAGAAGTGACCCTATCAGATCTATTTAACCCATAGAAGTGACCCTAACAGATCTATTTGACCCATAGATTGGACCCTAACAGATCTATTTAACCCATAGAAGTGACCCTATCAGATCTATTTAACCCATAGAAGGGACCCTAACAGATCTATTAAACCCATAGATTGGACCCTAACAGATCTATTTGACCCATAGATGAGACCCTATCAGATCTATTAAACCCATAGATTGGACCCTAACAGATCTATTTGACCCATAGATGAGACCCTAACAGATCTATTTGACCCGTAGAAGGGACCCTAACAGATCTATTTAACCCATAGATGAGACCTTAACAGGTATTTCCAGTAATAAAGATAAACTGGTGGTCATACCCAACACTTTTCCTTTGGTGTCTTACCCCTCAACTGGTGATACAGTCTGTGTATTATAAGCCCCACCGACAAGGTAATCTCTCTCTCTCTCTCTCACTATTATTTATCAAAGGATATCTGGTTTTGTATACCTCCGTAACCGAAATACGATGAAAGTTAATAGATGTGTTTAACTTATGTATCCAACTGATTTGATTTACGGTCTCCGCTTCGAACCATATTCATCCTAAAAGTTGAAGTGATTGGTTGATGGTTGTTTTTAGAACAAGCTACCTAAGCAATCGTCTCTACTCTTCCTCTTCCTCCTCCTCCTTGTTCTCCTCCTTCCTTTCCTCTTCTGGCGGCAGTTACAGTAATGATCTGCCTGAAGCCGGGAAAATGTCTCGTTGAGTTTTCAATTGACCAATTAGTAAATGGAAGAAGGCAATGTCTGCATTCAAGTACTTCAGGTACGAGAATGTAAGTGGAAACGGGGGTGGTACCTCCTGACCTCTCCTCGATTGGAGACGTGGGAAATCATTAAAAAAATGATTTATTTTTGTGAGACCAATGTTTTTTTTCTGAATAGAGAGCCGAGTAGGTCTTTAAGAAATATTTCTTTCCCTAAATAAGATATGGAGACAATACAACGTTCGTGGAGCCAGATTTCTCAAGATAAAAACTGTATCCGAAATAATGACTGGCAGTTGAAAGATACATAATCGTTCATAAATAGAATGGAGTTTTAACGGCATGTTAACCCGTCTAAGGTTATTGGTTTGGTTGTATTTTATAGCATATCAAACTTTGTGGTTTATTTAATGCCAGGGCTTCTTTATATATATATATATATATATATATCGTCTCATCAACCGAAAAAGACATCGACACACGACTGACGAAGGCATGGACAGCTATCGATAGGCTCTCGATCATATGGAAGTCGGACCTAACCGATAAAATGAAACACAGTTTCTTCCAGGCAGCGGTTGTGTCGATACTGCTATATGGATGCACCACATGGACGCTAACTAAGCGGCTGGAGAGGAAACTAGATGGAAATTACACAAGAATGTTGAGAGCAGTATTGAACAAGTCCTGGCGACAACACGAGACGCCAACTATACGGACACTTGCCCCCCATCACGAAAACTATACAAGTTAGACGAACCAGACACGCGGTACACTGCTGGAGAAGCAAGGACGAGCTCATAAGCGATGTACTCCTGTGGACCCCCACATATGGATGTGCAAAAGCAGGACGACCAGCACGAACTTACATACAGCAACTATGTGAGGACACAGGATGTAACCCTGAAGACCTGCCGGAGGCGATGAATGATAGGGAGAAGTGGCGAGAGAGGGTCAGGGATATCCGTGCTGGCGGTGCGACATGATGATGATGATGATATATATATATAAATATTCAAATAAAGGAAAGAAATTTTATAGATAAATTCAAACGTAAGTTAAATAAAACATGAACCGTACACACACTCAAATGGAAATAAACATACGTACATATATATATATATATATATATATATATATATATATATATATACAAAAATAAGTAATTAAAAACCACTCAAACTACAAACACTAGTAAATTAAAATCTTATTGAATACCCATTAAATAGACCTTATGCCAAACATGTTCTTAGACGAAAGAAAAAAGCTGAAAATACACTTATATATATATATATATATATATATAGACAGACATGTATATACATATACTAAAAAAAAGAGAAAAACTACCTGTAAATTTAAATCCACAAAACTCCCCAAGATACATACTTACACACACACAAAAAAAATTGTTAGTGAAACCCCAAACCACTCCAATGCTAACACACACACACACACACACAACTATAAACATATCAAATATCAAAGACGGGTAAAGCAGACTAAAGTAAACACACTCCAAGAAAGAGGA
Source organism: Sepioteuthis lessoniana (assembly GCA_963585895.1). Lineage (NCBI taxonomy): Eukaryota > Metazoa > Mollusca > Cephalopoda > Myopsida > Loliginidae > Sepioteuthis > Sepioteuthis lessoniana. The sequence goes on from OY757942.1 coordinate 8,019,551, forward strand.
AGAATGACCTCTATATATCCAGCCTGACCAACCAATGGTCATTTATACTGGAAACAAGAGTGAGTTCAAGTCTCATTGAGTACCCCATTAAAAAGGCCTTGTGCCACATATGTTCTCTGATGGAAGCAATAAGCTGGAAACATATATATATAACACGTATGTAAGAACAAAATAAATCAACTCAAAAAATACAAATCTCTTCGTGGACCTTCTTATTTTGAAATATATCCTTATTCTTTCTTTGGACTTTCAATAACCATCTTTATATATATGTATATATGACATATCAGCGAATAGTTTGTAACATTTTTAAACGAGCAAGAGCTGATTTGTTTAAATGGTTTCAAGTATTGCTATCTAACTCTAATAATTCAAGTTAACATCAGTCATTTGTTTGCACACTGTTAAATATATTAACGCTCATCACTCGCTTCAATCGAAGTGACCTCTTTCAAAAGATTTCACACTTTTATTTGGATAAATGTTGGTAGGGAAAGATAATATATAATACCTAGCGGTCGTGTCGATACTGCTATATGGGTGCACTACATGGACTCTAACAAAACGGCTCGAGAAGAGGCTAGACGGCAATTACACAAGAATGCTGCGTGCAATCTTGAACAAGTCCTGGCGGCAACACCCCACAAGATACCAACTGTACGGCCACCTGCCTCCTATCACGAAAACTATTCAAGTTAGATGAACCAGACATGCAGGACAATGCTGGAGAAGCCGGGACGAACTCATAAGTGATGTACTCTTATGGACCCCCCACACATGGCCGTGCAAAAGCAGGACGACCAGCACGAACATACATTCAGCAGCTATGTGAGGATACGGGATGTTGTCCTGAGGACCTGCCTGGGGTGATGAACGATAGGGAGGAGTGGCGAGAGAGGGTCAGGGATATCCGTGCTACCAGTGCGACATGATGATGTTGATGATGATGGAATAACTGATTTTAGCGGCATGTTAAACTGTCCTACGTTATTATATGACAAGAGATTAGAGAATCGCATTCATTGCACTTCGTCTGGGGCTGTAGAATACGCCAGCTGTATCTCTGCAGAGGAGTAAGACCCTCACACACAAGCAGTGTCCTGGTATTAATACAAAACCATCTGATGATGAGACTTCAGTTCTGGCGCCTTAGGGGTGGCGTATACCATTTAATTACCATTACTCCCTCGTCTACTTTGACCCGAAGTGATTGTACCTGTTAGGATCCCAACTATGGGTCAAATGGAATTGTTTGATCATTTATCATTCTGCAAACCATTTAACAATTAATCAGAATAATTAATGTTAGATAGCAAATCTTGAAACCTTTTATCTGTATGTGAATAGAACTATTAGTATTAGTACTGCTTGAAACCCTTTAACTGTGTGCAAACAAATAAGCTCTGGCTCGTTTAAATCTTACCTACAAACTATTCACTTAAAAACCATATGTATAAACAGGAGTTAGTATTAAATAACCATGAAGGGTTGATATGCCATTAAACCAAATTATCTTACGAAAACTCATTGAATGTTCATATTTTCATATTTTGTTCGGTGATTTCTGGTGAGTTTCTTTGTATTTTTGCACACGGTCTGATCAATAAATAGGAATAATTTTTAAACAGTTCTATTTGACTCATAGATCAGCCCTGAGCAAGTATTACCTTTCCGAGTCAGAGTCGACCTGGGAGTAATGGCAATGAAGGAGTACTCCACACTCTTCAGATCTCCAGAACAAGAGCCTCAACATCAGATGCAGTTTAGTTTGATACCCAGGACACCCATTTTTTTGTGAAGCCTTTCCTCTTTGCAGGGGATTCATTCAACGTATTCTATACCTCGCCAACAGGGCGGAAACCATAATGCTTTTTTCTTTTTTTTTTAAGCGATTAGAAAACAAAATATGTTTTAGTTTATTATTTCTGTTATTTAGGTTTGGATTAGGTTTTATGGCATATCAACCATTATAGGTTATTTAATGCCAAATCTTTTTTATGCAGAAATATTAGATATATGTTTAATATTTTTAAACAAGCCTGAGCTAATTTTTTTCACACAGTTGAATGGTTTCACTTATATCTGATAGGAATACATCGTTAAATGTAAAACAATTCTATTTCAAACAATTCAGTTTAGCGTAAGTATACGGTTTAGTTCTATTTGACTCATAGATAGCATCCTATCAGGTGCTACCACTCTGCGCCAGAGTGGACTTGGGAGCGATGGGAATGAAGGGGGTACTCCACATTCCATAAAGTTCTATCATTACTGGAACCTCACCATCAGATGCAATCTTCATAGAAGTCATAAAAGTCGAATGAATTTTGTTTATTATACCCACCTCTGCAGCTCGTTGCATAAGTTACCAACTCCACGTCGAGAACTTATGTGTGGCCGGATCGAGCGAGAAGCAGGTTCACAGGGAAAAGAACAAAAACACAACAACAACTTTGTGGTTAAAACGCCAAAGGAGGATGGAGAGCGTGTAACACTTTGTAGATAATTAATTCTAGTTTGAGTTTCGGTTGGCAAAAAAATTATCTTAACTAAATGGGTCCGGCTGGTAATGTCGCTGTTCGTTGTTTCTTTGTTCCGGCCTAATCAACCTTCCTTGAACCCAAACTAAGTCTAACTGCTAGGATCCAAAACGCACCTGTATATAGACAGAATGTTTCATTATTATTTCCGACCGAGGGACACCCACGAATAAACCCATAACTTTTTGGGGGTGCCATTTAAAAAAACTGGACATAGAAATAATTTCTAGCCTGGCCGTCTCCGATACAGGGACATTAAATTCAGACCCTTTTAAGTTTTTGACCTGTACCCGACAAGTACTTAACCCTTATCCACGTCCATGGCCATATGTATAAGCATTTTCTTATATAGATTTCCTTAATCTAGTTAATGGGTTTTTCCTAACATTTGAAATTTGATACCCAGGCCGAATCTAACCCATCTTGCAACATATATATATATGTTTGTATATGTGTGTGTATATGTGTGTGTGTGCGCACACACATGTGCGTGGGCGTATATATATACACACACACGCACACATGTATGGGTGCACACACACGTGTTTATACATGTATGGGCATATATCCAACTCATAGTGTCACAAGAAGTATGGAGCTCTCAATAAGAATCGAACTTACTTCAAAATAGTCTACAAGTCAAGTTCATAAACTACTGCACCACTCATAGGGCCCTCATGAGAGCAAACGTAAACTTACATTACATAAAGTTCCAGATTGTTTCGTGTCATCACCATCAGATTGTTTCGTGTCATATCAAGGACGCTCATTAGTGGGGATCTTACCTATTTGCAGTGATGAAATTCGTGTATTCTACAGCCAGAACCGACTGGGCCACTGTTACTCGGATTTAAATTTTATAATAACGACGACAGATTGTAACCTTTCAGGGTAAATTTTTATAACCTATGCAATCTTAATGAAGGCTATAAAAATCGAAGGAATTTTGTTTATTCGTCTTTAAGTGTTTAAAATTCTCTTATTTACCGAATGGTCGGCAAGATTTGATTAACTTATCATTAGGTCAGAACTATGGAGCACTCAATAAGAATCGAACTTACTTCAAAATAGTCTACTAGTCTAGTTCTTTACAACTGCGCCACTCATAGGGCCCTCATGAGACCAAACGTAAACTTACATTTGATAGAGAGTTCCAAGTCAGAATCAAATTCAATTCTCTGTAGTAGTAGTAGTAGTTAATCTGCAAGACAACACCGAGAAAAAGATAGATGGGAACAACGCTAAAATACTTTACAATAGTTTCCAGCTGTACAGCCACTTACTTCCCATCTCGCAAAGCATCCAAGAAAGGCGAACAAGAAATGCTGGGTACTGTTGGGGAAGTAAGAGATGAAATCATTAGCGACGTTCTACAATGGACTCTTACACGTGGTCACATCAGTGGAGGCCGACTCGGAAAAACTTACATTCATTAGCTTTTCGCGGACAATGGTTTCCGTCAAGAGGATTTACTAAGTACGATGGCAGGAGAAGGAAGGATAACAAGAGGGTCAAATGAAGCTGTATTTTATTATTATCATTATTATTATGACACCACTATCAAGTGTCTTTTTAACAATGAGTTGCTAAAGATTGGCACAAGGCCAAATGTATTGAGAGCCTTGTGATGATTGAATTCACAATTCAGTTATAATTACTCTGTTAATTCTTTCTCTATGATGAGGTGTCTCTGAGCGTGGCGTAGATTTCGCAACAGGCATAAAGTATAGGGCACCTTGTGAAAATCGAATTCTCTACCAGGCCGACATTGGTTCGTGGAGCTATTTTACTAACCATTACATCACGATGTAAATACCAACCACTTAATCGGTATAGGTTTGGTTCTATTGCACATCAACCACTGTAGGTTATTTAAAGTCAAATCCTCTTTATATATATATATATATATATATATATAAGCAATATACCAAATGTATATATATATATATATATATATATATATATATATATATATATATATATAAACACATTTTGTTTATAGCGTTTTTAAACGAGCCTAAGCTGATTTTTTGCATACAGTTAAATGGTTCAAAGTATTGCTTAGTATCACTAACAATTTAATTTTGCCCGGTCGGCTGGGACTGTAGAATACATCGACAGCTTCTCTGCAGAGGGGTAAGACTCCCCACAACGAGTGTCCTGGATATGACACTAAGCAATCTGATGGTGAGGCTCCAGTGATGCTGGAGTTTTGGGGAATTCGGAGCTCACCTTCATTGCCATTGCTCCCATGTCCACTCTGGTCCAGAGTGGTAGCACCTGATAGGACCCTATCTATGGGTTGAATTGAACTAAACTGAATTGTTTCAATTATAACTGTTTGACTAAACTGAATAGCTTGAAATAGAAATGTTTTTGACTATTAAACTGTGTACTTATGTTAAACTGAATTGTTTGAAATGGAACTGTTTTTAACATTGAAACTGTACTTTCACTAAACTGAAATGTTTAATATAGAACTGTTTTGACATTTAACTGTGTGTAAATAAAATCTATACTTATACTAAACTGAATTAGCTGAATGAATATTGTTTGACTAAACTGAATAGCTTGGAATAGAAATGTTTTTGACAATTAAACTGTGTACTCATGCTAAACTGAATTGTTTGAAATAGAACTGACTATTTGCATAAAAATGAATTTGGCATTAAATAACCAAAAAAAGGTTGATATGCTATAAAACCCAAACAACCAATCAACCACCAATTTAATTAAACATCAGTGTTTTGTTTATACACAGTTAAATGTAAAAGCATTTCTATCTTTAACCATTCAGTCTTATATAAGCCATTTGTCCGGACATAGTTTTGATGTCAAACAGTTCTATTTGATCCATGGATAGGACCCTATCAAGTGCTACAGCTCCTGGTTGGAGTGGACCGGGGAGTAATGCTAATAAAGGCATACCCTGAATCCCCCAAAGTTCCAACATTACTGGAGTCTCATGGTGGGGGTTTAACCCCTTGGCAGTCGGTGTATTCTACAGCCACAGCCGACTCGACTTTTACTCGGTATAAACGGGTACTTCAGCTAGTTTAAGATAATTCGCAATGATTCCATTCTCTTTTTAAATTTAAGTCACGCATCTATCTTTATGAAATGAGGTCTTTATGAAATACCACACTCAACTTCTATTTCATTTGTTTAAATGTCGACTCTTATCTACTTTTCGTCTAGAAACGGCTATCATAAACTTCCTTGTTTATTCTGGTCTCAGCAGAAATACATTAAATGTACTCTTTTCGCTTGGGAAATTTTTATTTTCACTGGGAATATGTTTTTGGCTCACATTATCTCGCAAACTTTTACGACTGCTTACAATTTTGACAAAGCCATCTTTTGACGATGCCGTAACGTAACGAATAAACATGTCAGTTGCTGTTTCCTCCATTCTTTGGCTATTATCTCGTTGTCTGCCTTTTTTTTTTTTTTCTAGTTCTCTATCTTCTTCCCAACTATTTTTACCTGTTGTCATTCCGTCTTTCTCATTTTCCCTCTTTTCTTTCCTCCTTCAACTAAAGAGTTCCACCATAAATAGATGCAAAACCATAAATGGCTTAGGACAGCTTCTTAGGTTGTAACAGTGTAACAAAGAAATGCTGGCTGAGAATGCATAACATATATTTGTCTAGTGGTAGTGCTCTAATGTTAAAACATATTACAAGTATATATATGTATATATATATATATATATATATATATGTGTGTGTGTGTGTGTGTGTGGATAGTAATGTTTATTGAGCAATGTATGTACCATCGAAATGTCTACATTACCTTAATAAAGGAAGGAAGCACAAGCAGAATCTGTTGTATGTAAAGTTTAAAGGGATTGTCTTTTGAAATAACAAATGACACACCTGAATTTCTGTGCAGGAAGAAAAAAAAAAGAAGCAACGTTTTTTGTGGGTTTTTTTTTAATGATTTTTTTCTTTTAAAACTAATCTTTATTTTCACAAATATTCAAAGAATTTTCCAAATGTAGTTTTCTATTCATTTCCTGGAAACAGAAATGGATTATACTATAACACTGTTGAGTAGTGCAAGTTTTCAGAAACAAAACACTGATTTTTTTTTCATAGTTACACCATTTAACAAAGCCTTTATACTGACAAAATATCCCGCTCATATGAGTGTTGCACCGAAAGTTTAATTTCTCTCCGTCGAAAATACGATAGGTTGGTTGGTGGGGGTTTTATGGCATGTCAACCTTTGTAGGTTATTTAACGCCAAATCCATTTTTATGTAAATAATCAGTTCTATTTCAAACAATTCAGTTTAGCATGAGTACAGAGTTTAAAAACATTTCCATTTCTAGCGATTTAGTTTAGTAAAACAGTTGTAATTCTGCTAATTCAGTTTAGCGTTGGCACAGATTTTGTTTACACAGTAAAATGCCAAAACAGTTCTAGATATAACAATTCAGTTTAGTCTAAGTACAGTTTTAATGTCAAAAACAGTTCCCTTTCAAACAATTCAGTTTAGCATAAGCACGCAGTTTAAATGTAAAAGTACAGTTTATTTATCAAAAACATTTCTATTTCAAGCTATTCGTTTTAGTCAAACAGTTGAGTTTTGCATAAGTATGCAGTTTATTTCCATTCAACCCATAGATAGGGCCCGATCAGGTGCTACGATTCCGGGTCAGACTGGACCTGGGAGCAATGGCAATGAAGGGGTACTCCGCATTTCCCAAAGCTCCAGCATCAATGGAACATCGCCATCGGATTGTTTAGTGTCAATACTAGGACACTCATTGGAAGAGGTTGCAGTCGGTGTATTCTACAGCACCAGTCGACAGGGCAAAAGTACGATAGAAGGAACACAATTACAACATCCGTGAATAGAACAAATTTTGCTACAAAGCACTATTTTCTACATAATCAACATTATTGGCAAGACATTTTCGTCAGAAATTAACGAGAATCTTCATATCCTAATTGTAAAAGTTTTGCATGGAAAGTAGTGAATCCTATTTATTTCAAAACTTACTACAATAGATACAGAGAGCAAAATAGCAATATTGGATTAAGCTAAATAGCAACGTTGGGTTAAGCACAATACCAACGTTGGATTAAGCAAAATGGCAACATTGGATTAAGCACAATAGCAACGTTGGGTTAAGCAAAATGGTAACGTTGATTTAAGCAAAATAGCAACATTGGATTAAGCAAAATGGCACCGTTGGATTAAGCAAAATAGCAACGTTGGGTTAAGCAAAATGGTAACGTTGGATTAAGCAAAATGGCATCGTTGGATTAAGCAAAATAGCAACGTTGGGTTAAGCAAAATGGCAACGTTGGATTAAGTACAATAGGAACGTTGGATTAAGCAAAATGGCAACGTTGGATTAAGTACAATAGGAATGTTGGATTAAGCACAATAGGAACGTTGGATTAAGCAAAATGGCAACGTTGGATTAAGTACAATAGGAATGTTGGATTAAGTACAATAGGAACGTTGGATTAAGCAAAATGGCAACGTTGGATTAAGTACAATAGGAATGTTGGATTAAGCACAATAGGAACGTTGGATTAAGCAAAATGGCAACGTTGGATTAAGCAAAATGGCAACGTTGGATTAAGTACAATAGGAATGTTGGATTAAGTACAATAGGAACGTTGGATTAAGCAAAATGGCATCGTTGGATTAAGCAAAATAGCAACGTTGGGTTAAGCAAAATGGCAACGTTGGATTAAGTACAATAGGAACGTTGGATTAAGCAAAATGGCAACGTTGGATTAAGTACAATAGGAATGTTGGATTAAGCACAATAGGAACGTTGGATTAAGCAAAATGGCAACGTTGGATTAAGTACAATAGGAATGTTGGATTAAGCACAATAGGAACGTTGGATTAAGCAAAATGGCAACGTTGGATTAAGCACAATAGGAATGTTGGATTAAGTACAATAGGAACGTTGGATTAAGCAAAATGGCAACGTTGGATTAAGTACAATAGGAACGTTGGATTAAGCAAAATGGCATCGTTGGATTAAGCAAAATAGCAACGTTGGGTTAAGCAAAATGGCAACGTTGGATTAAGTACAATAGGAACGTTGGATTAAGCAAAATGGCAACGTTGGATTAAGTACAATAGGAATGTTGGATTAAGCACAATAGGAACGTTGGATTAAGCAAAATGGCAACGTTGGATTAAGTACAATAGGAATGTTGGATTAAGTACAATAGGAACGTTGGATTAAGCAAAATGGCAACGTTGGATTAAGTACAATAGGAATGTTGGATTAAGCACAATAGGAACGTTGGATTAAGCAAAATGGCAACGTTGGATTAAGCAAAATGGCAACGTTGGATTAAGTACAATAGGAATGTTGGATTAAGCACAATAGGAACGTTGGATTAAGCAAAATGGCAACGTTGGATTAAGCACAATAGGAATGTTGGATTAAGTACAATAGGAACGTTGGATTAAGCAAAATGGCAACGTTGGATTAAGTACAATAGGAATGTTGGATTAAGTACAATAAGAACGTTGGATTAAGCAAAATGGCAACGTTGGATTAAGTACAATAGGAATGTTGGATTAAGCACAATAGGAACGTTGGATTAAGCAAAATGGCAACGTTGGATTAAGCAAAATGGCAACGTTGGATTAAGTACAATAGGAATGTTGGATTAAGCACAATAGGAACGTTGGATTAAGCAAAATGGCAACGTTGGATTAAGCACAATAGGAACGTTGGATTAAGCAAAATGGCAACGTTGGATTAAGCACAATAGGAACGTTGGATTAAGCAAAATGGCAACGTTGGATTAAGCACAATAGGAACGTTGGATTAAGCAAAATGGCAACGTTGGATTAAGTACAATAGGAACGTTGGATTAAGCAAAATGGCAACGTTGGATTAAGCACAATAGGAACGTTGGATTAAGCAAAATGGCAACGTTGGATTAAGTACAATAGGAATGTTGGATTAAGCACAATAGGAACGTTGGATTAAGCAAAATGGCAACGTTGGATTAAGCACAATAGGAACGTTGGATTAAGCAAAATGGCAACGTTGGATTAAGCACAATAGGAACGTTGGATTAAGCAAAATGGCAACGTTGGATTAAGCACAATAGGAACGTTGGATTAAGCAAAATGGCAACGTTGGATTAAGCACAATAGGAACGTTGGATTAAGCAAAATGGCAACGTTGGATTAAGCACAATAGGAACGTTGGATTAAGCAAAATGGCAACGTTGGATTAAGCACAATAGGAACGTTGGATTAAGCAAAATAGCAACGTTGGATTAAGCAAAATGGCAACGTTGGATTAAGCAACGTTGGATTAAGAGGGTGACTCCGAAAGTAATGCATAGAATCTATTTACATATACATTACAACAGCTACAACGAAGGTAATGATACCGTTAGATAGAGAAAGTTTTCTGCTACAAAACACTATTTCCCCCACCCAATCACCATTATTGGCAATACATTTTTGTCAGCGATGAACAAGAGCCTGCATCTTGTGATCGAAAGAGGTCGCGCTCAGGAAGTAATGTATCATATTTATTTATACGTACACTAAAACAGATAGAGGCAATGACAACGTTAGATAGAGAAATATTTCAGCTACAAAACACAATTTGCACACTTTTAAAGAGACTAAAGATTGAATGTGTGTTGAGTTAGGCGGTGGGTGATTCTGTCCTGATGTAGGAACAGGGATAAGAGCGACAATACATGCAAAATCCTGTTTCTCGATTAGCTCAACTGTGCAAATCGGGCCGATATAATATTGACAACGTAGGCGGTATTTTTCTGACAAGGACACCGTCATCATTACTGTGAAATAAGGTTGGTTGGTTGGTTGGTTTTATGGCATATCAACCTTTGTAGGTTATTTAACGCCAAATCAATATTTATGTGAATAATCAGTTCTATTTCAAACAATTTAGTTGAGCATGAGTACACTGTTTAATTGTCAAAAACCTTTCTATTTCAAACTATTTAGCAGAGGAGTGCGGAATGACATGTTTTCATTGGCTGTTTACTAAAAGACAGATGTCTATAAGAACGGCCGAAATTTGGCCTTTTTATTTATTTATTTATTTTCTTTGCTTTGGTAGAGGCACGAGCGTAACACGTCGCGATCACGGAGGCGGCTTAGCTCTTTCAGAGTCCTGCCGGGGTTACTCTCGGAGCTGATATGATGCAGAAATAACCCGAAATCGGCAATGAAGACAGCGCGTCACTGAAGACCTCCCTGATGCATCTAAGATATATGATTGAAATTTATTCAAACAGTTTTAATTCAGCTAATTCTGTTTAGCGTAAGTACAGATTTTGTTTACACAGTAGAATGTCAAAACAGTTCTATATATAACAATTCAGTTTAGTCTAAGTACAGTTTTAATGTCAAAAACAGTTCTCTTTCAAACAATTCAGTTTAGCATAAGTACGCAGTTTAAATGTAAGTACAGTTTAATTGTCAAAAACTTTTCTATTTCAAGCTATTCAGTTTAGTCCAGCAGTTCTAATTCAGCTAAGTATAAGTACAAATTTTGTTTACACACAGTTAAATGTCAAAACGGTTCTATATTAAACAATTCAGTTTAGTTTGAAACCAATTAAGTACAGTTTCAATGTCAAAAAATAGTTCAATTTCAAATAAATGAGTTTAGCATAAACACGCAGTTCAAATGTAAGTGCGGTTCAGTTTAGCATAATTTAAATGTAAGTACGGTTTTATTGTCAAAAACATTTCTATTTCAATCTATTCAGTTTAGTCAAACAATTCAGTTTAGCATTAGTATGCCGTTAGTTCTATCTAACCCAAAGATATAGCCCTATCAGGTGCTACCACTCCGGGTCAGAGTGAACCTGGGAGCAATGGCAATAAAGGGGTGCTCCGTATTACCCAAAGCCCCAGCATTACTGGAACCTCACTATCAGATTGGTTAGTGTCATAAACAGGACACTCATAGGAGGGTCTTACCCCTCTGCAGAGTTGCAGTCAGTGTATTCTATAGACCCAGCCGACTGGGCAAAGTGAAATATGGGTCGCCTTCGATGGTACAGCTTTTTACGAGTTTGATATGCAGGCTTTTGTTCATCACTAGTGGAATTACATAAAAAATGCCTGAAAACTTGTTCTCTCCAAAGCTAACATCGTGCTACCTGTACTTGTTATAGATTAAGTGAAAATGAATTGATTGTGCCGAATATAGAATGCATCCGCTGTTAAAATTAAAAATCTACATTTCTCTAAAGATAATACAAATAATCTTTTTGATAGATTGAAAATAATTTCTCCAAAGAGACCATCAGAACGTAGGAAACTCAAATTAAATTTTCTACAGAAGGTTAAAAACCTTTCTGGTCCCCCACCCCACAAGAAGTATCCTGGATATGTCACTAAACTGTATATGATAATGACTGTTCAGAGTATGTTACTGATGAATATCCAGTATAGTGATGAATATCCAGTTCTGGAACTTTGGGAAGTATGAAATACCCCTTCATGGCCATTAATCCCAGGTCGACTCTGACTCAAGGTGTAGTAATACCGGCTAGGTTCCCATCTATGAGCCAAATAGATCTGTTTGCATATGGTTTGTTTTAGATTAAAAAAAAAAAATTGATGTATAACCGTGCGCATAGGAATTATACCAAAATTTAGATATACAATAGCCTAGTCTCTAGGCATAAAATAACACCAGACGTGTTGGCATGGCGTTAAAAACAACAAACCAATTAATCATCGAAAGAGAGATAAGCTATTTTGTTTTGTTGGGGCAAAAATAAATGTCGTTTTTAACCGTCAACTTTAAAGTTGTACATTTTTCACTAAGAATAAAATTCATGTATGAAAACAAGAAACACAAAAATTTATGGAGTATTTCCAGCAATAAATAAGTCGATTTATTCTGATGATATAAAATTCTTGTGTCGTAGAGCCGATAAATTCATCGAAAGTACTTTGAGCTGTTGTTTGGTTGATGAAAACTACTGGCCGGAATTTGTCGAGATGCTTCAAAAGTGATTGTCGGCTGGAGCCAGGTCTTGTGAGTAAGTAAAGTGAGGTAGAAATCTGTCACTTAGTTTAGGCTCGACTGTCATTCATTGATTGATTATTGAGTTTAACGACATGTCAACCCGTCTAAGACTACTTCATGCCAACATGTTTGGGAATTGCATTCATTGTAAATTTATATTTACATTTTTGTGCAAATTTTTCTGAAAAGTTTTTTTTTTTTTTTTTGCACAGTTAGAGGATATCAAGTATTCCTATCTAATACAAATAATTACACACAGTTATATGGTTTCAAGTATTCCAATCAATGACTAATAATTACATGGTTTCAAGAAATTATTTCTATCCAATAATTGTTTTTTATTCGTATATTTATATGGTTTCAAGAAACTAATAAAAATAATCCTTAGTAGAGAATAATAGTTTCAAGTAACTCTAATTTTAAAAATAATTTAGAGTTATATGGTATGATAATACAAATAATTCTTAAACATCTATTACGCACATAGATTAGACCTTAACAGGTACTACTATTCCAGTTAAAGGGACCTCGTAATAATTGCGATTAAGGGGTGCCCAGTTCTCCAGAACTGGACCCTCATAATCAAATGCAGTTTGGTGTCATGACGGGGACGTCTTTTACCTGTTCGGAGAGGTCTTACTTCTTTACAGAGGGTACAGAGTGTGTATTCTACGCCCCGCAGACATGGGGGGATAAATCAGCAGAGATAAATTCTGACTTCAAGATTGTATATTAAGATGAAAAAATATTTTTTAATGCGCATCAAATTTCGAAACGATAAAAACTTAATGATATATGCATTGATTTTAGAGAGCTCCAATATTTTTACGGTTATCTCTGTGGTACAAGTGAACTTAGGCAACTGGTAATGGTAGCTCTATCAAGCTAATGTATTCTTATTTTATTTAGAGATATAATCCGTTATGATTATTGTTCCGACCAGTACACACTGTGTGTTTGCTGTTGAAACAATTTTTACGATTGGTGAATTTGTAATTACTACACAGAGAACTTTTCGTGCTCATTTCATCTAACCTCGGAAAGATGCTGTTCCGGATATGGGTTGAAAATTCTACCCAAAACAGCATCATTCCGACATTACAGGAAAAGCAGCATGTGTGTAGTATTTCCACGTTCACTAGTCTAAAATCTGTTTTAAAAGCACATACCCGATATGCACCGGTCAACGCCCAGATTATAACTGATCGTATTTGAAAAGAAAAGGGTTAACAATTATCTAGACGGAGCTACCATATCTACTTTTCTGAGCTCATTTGCACCTACAAGCGATAGTTTAAAATGTGAGAGGTATTTGTGTGACATCCTGTATGTGTGATTCATCAGAATCTTGGGTCTTACAATGTGATTGAAAAGTTTCATAGCCCGAGGATTAAAAAAGTTAGATACTCAGTTCCGATTCAGTCCCGACAAACAGTGAAGTCTGATTGATTACACAGAACATTTAAAATTCATAACGGTTTTTTTTTCTCTTCCAAAACAATTGAAACTTGGTTGCCTGACATTTCTGAAAGAAAACGGATAATAGCATCAATCATTCATTCAGATGATTATTTAGGAGATCCGTCGAGGAATGGAAAGACAGATTTCTTATTTTTTTAGGTCAGCAACCTTTGTTGTATGCTCAGCTTTGTTGTATGAACAACGAGGAATACGTATATATAAAATATATCTCTCATTTTATTCTCGAAAGGGGCACACAGTTTGTTGTTAGTTTTAGAGATAGATGGAGAGATATATACTCAGAGAGGGGACTTCTTCTTATCCCATATCTTCTTCCGGGAGCCAGGAGGTGCCAACGCTTGCACCCCCTTGCGAGCCGTATCGTCAGAGACGCTTCTGATCGGCTGCGTATCTCTGGCTCGACTCTCAATTCTCTGGACTCTGTCTCAATCTGACCACGTGGTTCTCATATCACGTGGTCTTCCTCCGGTTGCACACCTGCTCGACCGGCTTGTCCCGACGCACTGCCATCTCCACAACGTGACGGCTTGTCAAAGCACACAAGGTCACTAGGAACGAACCGAAAATCCATGTTATATGTTATATAACACCTCGATTGAAAATCATCTCACCAACGCCAAGGGGAAAAAATCAGTCTCATTATTTTTTAGACACACCTCTCTAGAATGATGTTTGTACCCCCCCCCCAAAAAAAAACTTTTCTTGGTACCACAGTCTCCTTATTTTCCTACTTTCCTGAGTATGACATTAAAAAAAGGAACGACCGTCATCATCATAATCGTCAAGTCTTGCTGACAGTATATATTTCCCCCGTCTCTCTCTCTCGCTCTCTCTCTCTCTCTCTCTTTCGCAATTTATCCCTATCATCCATCTCTCTTGGAAGGTCTTCCAAACTAGATCCAGTGTCCGCAAAGAGTTGATGCAAATGAACATTGGCACGCGCATGTGTAGTGGTTCATAGAAGATCATCCTTTTTACGTTCGTCTTTGTTTCTCCAACAAGTAGCCTGCATGCCTTGTTCGCCTTACTGTTGTGGGAGCCTTACCCATCTCCCCATAATGGACTCTTCTCACCGTTATTGGTACAGACAGATTTCGCTGCCAGATCAATCTCGGTCTGAACCTCTCCAGTTGCCGAGTAGCACTTCGGCCGGCCGTGTTATCTGCGGCACGGATCTGGCCGAGTGTGTCTCGGTACCTGGAGATTTCCTTCGGCCTCAGGGGGCCTCCCTCCAGGCTTTTACCTCCTTCGGGGGGGGGGTCATCGCCCGGCGACCCTAATAAGGGGAATACCGACGGGACCGTAGGCATTTTTGGAAATGCCGGGCGCGTGTGGGCTACGGCCCTGCGCTAGAACCCACCATAAAAAATGCCTTGTGCCACACATGCCCGTTGTGTGGGGCGATCATCAAATACCGCGGACCAATATCGGTGTTATCCGAACAGTACGAGACTTCTTACCTTTTCTATGTAACTATCTTTCTTGAGTAATATTATCTGTTATCTAATATCCGTGTTTGCGTTTTCATTAGTGACCCTTTCCGGGACCACAACACGTGCTCGGATAGTTTGTGAGATAGGAGTTATAGGTTTTATGGAGTTTTGCTACCTAAATCTGTTCAAAAAAGATCTTAGCATTCTTTTATGGTTCTTATCTGGCTTTTTCTCCAAACATTTTGTTAGTGTCGATGTGGTGCATTCATACAGTAGTACTTACATAGCTTAGAAAAATCACGTTTTATTTAATTAGATTAGTCAGACTTCTAAATCGGAAGTAAAGTTTTACAATTTTAAAATTTTGAAATAAAGACGAGCCCACAGCTGAGAAATTTATACTACAAAATGAATGCCAAGAGGTTGGATGAGTTGTTTTCAATTTGCAAAAACATAGGAAGATAGTGTCATACGAAACGTTTATTGTAAAAAGTGCAGCACCCTCCATACTACCCACACCTTGATACCTACGATTTTTTCTTGTTTTTTTAAAATGAAATTGTACTCATCGGTAGAATTGAAGATTTCATGGATATTTGGTCTAGTGAGCATGGAAGCTGCTACCATTGCACAATCTTGTGTTTCATGCCAAAATTTTCGTTCTAGCAGCATAACTTCGTATCAAGTCTGGTTTGTTCTTTTTTCAAAATTGTTAGTGACTCGACAAACTGAGGCACCGTCATATCATCATCATGAACATCATCAAAATTATCATCATCATCATTATCCTCATTAGTTGCTCAGCAGTATACACGCCATAATTTCGATTTCGAAATTAAATAAAAATAAAAACTTCAGTTAAGATACTTTTTGTCAGGCCGATTAACATCCGGGCACTCTCAAGCAATGGATTCGGCTATTGGTGAGCATTTGCTTACTATAAATAGCTGCAGAACCAGTTATGAAGATGATTGTTTCTCAGTCCTGCATAGAGCTAGAGATAAATTCCACCTTAAATTTCTAGAGGCGATTTATATTTCTATGACTCGCCCCTCTCTATGCAGGCAGTTAAACAATCATACATTAAATATTTTTGGGGAACTGCTAGTTCTGGGGTGAGTGAGTGTTTTTTTTTTGTCGTTTTTTTTCTCAACCCCGTATCTGGCAATATAAATTATATAATTTACACCCCAGTTTTTATCTAATTTCCGGTGTATAAAAAACTTGAAAAGCGCCGGACGAAAGGGCCTTCGTTTGTTTATCATTTTATTCGAGTTCCCCTTCTTTCATTACCGATGGTGTCTTTGCTAATCACTTTATATAAGTTTTCCTGTACCCGAAATTTAAATAAGTATATATATATATATATATATATATAGAGAGAGAGAGAGAGAGAATGTGTGTGTGTATGTGTGAAAAAGAGATTAACGTTGATAAGAAGCCAATACTTAGATTAAAAACCCAACAAGGCTAAGAAACAACAATCTCTTCTGTAAGCAAAAAATGAGGGTTGTACTAACTTTTTACAGTGACATCTTTTACGTTGACACGTATGTGATTGATTCTGTAATTCCATTTCTTCTCTGCCCCCTCCGGCTCCCAGATATGTGTAAAAGGGTGGAGTTCATTGGGCTCTCTTGCCTTCGTAATGCCAATCTGTCGAGAAAAAAAAGGAACACTGAATTCATCCCTCCTACCAGCATTGGCATTAACTTACCTCAGTAATGTAGCAAAATCAGGAGGTCGAATCCCTTGCGCAATCCGAAGTTGTATTTTAGTTCGTTCTTGTAAAGCACTTTACCTTTTCACTAGACAAGCAAAGATGTCTTGAAGTGGGTGAGATGGACAACAGCCTGTGTTCCGGGTCGAGATCCAGGCCCAGATCCATAGTCTCGTGAGACTGGCCGATGTCAGGCAGGGATTAGACATTTGTCAGGACGAGTCCGTATCAATTATCGATACTTTTGATTCCCTTCAATTATTTCCTTATGGCAATCACTGTGTCAAATTTTGCAGAACAAAGATATTTATTTGATAACAAATATTTATTTTCAAATCAATTGATATTAACATATATCTACTTTTCATGTTTGCTAAGATAAGGAAATTCGATAGAATTCGTCTGAACAGATCGAACCTATTGTTTGATGGAATATCTCGATTAGACATAATCAAGACTAAAACCGGAAATGCTGAAGAGACAGAACACTGAGGAAAAAAAATCAATAATTAATTGAAAGGAGGGGCTTTAAGCTGACAAAAACAGATCGATAATGGTTGTACGAAATTATGAATTTTCGAAGAAAAGTGCAACGAAAATTCATCAACGACATATATATATATATATATATTCATCCACAAAAAGACTATTATCTTCAGTGTGGCTAGACACGGAGTACGCTTCAAGCTGGAGATCGAAACCTGCCTAACTTTACGCTAGACATGGTATCTAACTGTTCGGCCATTTCTACGACATATGTCAACTTTGGAATTATAACGCAAATGTATTTGCTTTCGTTTATTGACATTTTGCGCTATCGGATACCAGACTGCTCAATTCGTTAGAAGAGCTTTGCATTACGCGGATGGCAGCCATTAATTCCTTTGCCAGACCGCTCAACACACACACACAGACACACACACACACGCACACACACACACACACACACATATATATATATATATATAGTCAAAATTTAACACTAAAAATTACTCTCAACACTCTTTTCATCACTCCATAAAATTGTTAAATTCTTTTCTGCGATGATCAAATATATTTATATTACTGTTATTGTAAAGAATTGGTGTATATTTTAATTGTCGACCAAGATTGTTTGATCCGACCGAGAAGAGTATGTCAGCTAGTATTCTAAAGAACATAGAACAGCTGGTCTATATCAAAAACTACAGTTCTTTCTCTAATCGATCGATTCAAATATTTTTATCTTCTTCAAAATCACAAATTATATATTTCTTTTCTAGCTTCATTTTCTGCAATGGTTTTTCTTTAAAATTTCTATTTTATTTTGTTTTATTTTTTGCCTCATATTTTTTTTCTTGAATTTTTCCCGGTTGATGAAAGAGAAACAAGGAACCATTCCATTAACTAATTACCATTTGACACCAGACAGAAGAACAAATTCCTTCTTTATTAGACATTTTAAATATCAGACGACAAAAACAAATGAGGCGTGTTGTGTCTTCTTACAAAGTCTTAAACCAAATAAAACTGATTTTCTTAATTGGAAAATTTAGTTCACTAAGTGTATGTTGAATGGCATATCAACCTTTATGGCTTATTTGATGCCAAATCCGTTCTTGTAGAAGAACAGTAGTCGTTTTTGGTTTGTTTTCTTTGTTTAATGGCATATCAACCTTCATGGCTTATTTGGTGCCAAATCCATTCTTGTAGAAGAACAGTAGTCGTTTTTGGTTTGTTTTCTTTGTTTAATGGCATATCAACCTTCATGGCTTATTTGGTGCCAAATCCATTCTTGTAGAAGAACAGTAGTCGTTTTTGGTTTGTTTTCTTTGTTTAATGGCATATCAACATTCATGGCTTATTTAATGCCAAAGTCATCCTTGTAGAAGAACAGATTTGTTTGTTTGTTTGTTTGTGTTTTATGGCATATCAACTTTTGCAGGTTATTTAACGCCAAATCCATTTTTATGAAAATAGTCAGTTCTATTTTTAAAAATTCAGTTTAACATGAGCACACAGTTTATTTATGAAGACATTTCTATTTCAAGCTATTCAGGTTATTCAAACAGTTCTAATTCCGCTAATTCTGTTTAGTATAAATACAGATTTTGTTTACACACAGTTAAGTGTCAAAACAGTTCTATATTGAGCAATTCAGTTTAGGATGAGTACATTTTCAATGTCAAAAACAGTTCCATTTCAAACAATTCAGTTGAGCATAAACATACTGTTCAAATGTGAGTATAGTTTAATTGTCAAAAACATTTCTATTTCAAGCTATTCAGTTTAATCAATCAATTCTAATTCAACTGATTTAGTTTAGTATAAGTCTGTAGTTAGTTCTATTTTATGCATAGATAGAACAGTATCAGGTGCTACCATTCCAGGCCAGAATGGACCTGGGAGTAATGGCAATAAAGGGGTACTCCGAATCCTCCAAAGCTACAGCATCACTGGAACCTCACCATCAGATTGTTTAATATCATAACCAGGCCACTCATTGAGGTGGGGGGTTACCCCTCTGCAGAGGTGTAGTCGGTGTATTCTGTTTGTAGGTTATAATAACTTGCTAGTAGAAGTTACCGTGGTGTAATGGTTATCGTCGTAGGAAATGGACACGGCGACACGAGTTCAAATCCTGGACGAGGCTGATTGCATTTCACATAGCACTAGTACCTTTGAGAAAGGTATGAATCCAATTATTTCCCCTCTAACTATATAAATCAATTAATAGCTATTACAAGATGGCGAACTTAAAACCTGTTTTAAATCATTAAAATACTCAAGGGAGGTGTCCTCGTGGTGCAATGGTTAAAGCGATGGACTGCGGGATAATAATGAGTGAGTTCGAACTCCAATCGCGCCATTGCGTTCACTTTCAGACTAATGTCCTTGGAAAAGGCATGAACCCTCTTACCCTCCCAGCTATGGGTTAAATAGTACTAGTACTGTTCTTTTAGGAGAATGGCTTTGGCATTAAATAAACAACTAAGCGGAAGGGTAGATAAGGGAGGTGCCCGTGGTCTAATGGTTATTGTCGTAGGAAATGGACACGGCGACACGAGTTCAACTCCTGGACGAGGCTGATTGCATTTCACATAGCACTAATACCCTTGGGAAAGGTATGAATCCAATTATTCTCCCTCCAGCTATGGGTAGATAGTAGGTCAAACTGGGTTCTTCAGCATTGGTGAGGCAACTAGTCTAGGAGAAGGAAAACTGTGAATTCAAACCTGTTAAACTCCGCTTAAAAATTGACCTTGTGTCATATTCTGTCCGAGCAGAGGGGTTGGTAAATATGATAATAACTTGCTGTTATACATTAGCATAAATAAGTCTACCCTGCAAAAGTTTAAAGTTAAACATATAAGTTAAACAAATTTAAGTATTGTTGTCTAAATCCCTGAGATGAAGACTGGTAACTTTTATTACTGATAATATTCAAATGAATTGGTGGCATCAGCAACACTTGATTTAAAAATCCTTAAGTTTGCGCACGGTCAGAAAACGTCATGTATAAATTTTATTTATCAAATCAAATTTATAAATGACGTTTTCTGGAGCTGTGGAGCTGTTAAATACTTACATTCATCGACTCTGCACGGACAATGGATGCAGTCTAGAGGACCAGTCACTAGGGACGGATGATATGAGAGTTAAAGAAATCCGTGCCATCAGCAAGACTTGATGATGAAGAGGAGAAGCAGGATAAGATCTACGTATTTTTTTTAAAGAAATGATAAGAAATTTCCAAGTTTAATGTTTTAGTAAGATGCAAATTTTTTTCTTTAATTTTTTTTTAAAGAGGTAAACATCCTTTCCATCGAAACAGAATTTATCTTGGCAGCAAGACTACTGCCATCTTGGCTGCAACTAACAAGAGAATGAGCTTATAACACAAGCATACATTATTTTATTGGACTTAGCAGATATACATTTTTACAAACTGAAAATTCGTTGATTGATTTAATGATTTTAACAGCATTTCAACTCATTAAAGTTATTTTATGCTCAGAGGTTAGGGAATCACATACATTGTATATTTTGTATATTGTACCTTCATGTTTTTCTGTAATTGTTTCTTTAGAGTATTTTTGGGCACAGTTTTATGATATCAAGAATAACTTTCAAATACAATTAATTTGTACCCAGTTGTAAGGTTTCAAGTATTCTTATTAAATACGAATAATTTTTAAACACATTAACGAGACCCTAAGAAGTACATACAACTACTGAGATTAAATACGAATAATTTTTAAATAGATCTATTTAACCCATAAACGGGACCCTAAGAAGTACATACAACTACTGAGATTAAATACGAATAATTTTTAAATAGATCTATTTAACCTATAAACGGGACCCTAAGAAGTACATACAACTACTGAGATTAAGGATAATGAACGGGGTACTCCACGCATCCTTCCTGGTTAAAGTGCTGGACTGGTCTCGAAGTAACCGAGTTGAAGCTCCAATCGTTCTATTACGTTCCCTTTGGTACTGATATCCTTGTGAAAGGTACGAACCTTTTATTTGCCCCCAGCTATGCAGGGAGTTAAATAGTATCACTGATGTTATTCTACAAGGGTGACTTTGGCATTAAATAACTCCCGGTCAATATGATATGATATTAAACAATTGCTGTCCTATGAGTACGTATGGCGATGTGGGACACTTATAGTTTGGTCTGTCTCTGGTGAGCCTGTTCGTTCGGACCCACCTGCGCCCACGTGGTGCTGATAGATCCACAGGAAAGTCAATAAAGAGTCATGGAAGAGTTGGCTTAGACTTTTCTCAGTTCTGGCTGGGTTTGTTGAACATTCTCCAGGGCAATTAACTACTTCAATAACTCAGAAACCCTTGTTGAGTATCTGTCACGCGCCCCACCGAACGAGCGAGTTTGGCAAAAGGCTTTTTTAAGGTGGGTTCGTACTCAGGGCTGTAGCCCACATGCTTCTAGCATTTGCCAAAAATACATTCGGCCCCGTCGGCATTCTCCTTATTAGGGGCACCTCAGGCGCCAGGCAATAAACCTAACCCCCGTTATGGGGTAAAAGCCGGAGGGATAACGTCCTGAGGCCGGAGGAAATCTCCAGTCAACAAGCCACACCCGGCCAGATCCGCATCCCAGCTAGGCGCGGCCGACCAAAGTGCGACCTATCGGCTGGAGAGTTGGCCCAAGACTGTTAAAAAACAGGATGGAGCTGGTATTTGTTGCACGCCCCACCGAACGGGCAAGTGCAGCACAAGGCCTTTTTTTAGGTGGGTCTGGGTGCAGGGCCGCAGCCAACACGCGTCCGGCATTGCTAAAAATACATTCGGCCCCCTCGGTATTCCCTTTATTAGCGGCGCCTTAGGCACCAGGCAATAAACCTAACCCCTCGTTAGGGGGTAAAAGACTGGGGGGATGGCCACCTGAGGCCGGAGGAAATATCCTGTAAACAAGCCATACCCGGCCAGATCCGCACCCCAGCTCGGCGCGGCCGACCTCAGTGCGACCTATCGACTGGAGCGTCAGCCTAAGACTGTTCAAAAAACAGGATGCACCTGGCCAGAAACACTTGTTGATATGTGTAAATTATATCCTATTTACCCTATTTACCAACCCCTCCGTTCGGGCAGGATATGACAAAAGGTCAATTTTTAAGCGGAGTTTAACAGGTTTGAATTCAGAGTTTTCCTTCTCCGAGACTAGTCGCCTCACCAAGGCTGAAGAACCTAGTTCTTGTGTGATATGTGTAAATTATATAAAACTTTTATTTATAACACCATGATTAAAATCATGTTTACATAACAAAGGGTTTTTTATTTCAAGATTCATCATCATCATCATGTCGTGCCGCATGCACGGATATCCCTAACCCTCTCTCGCCACTTTTCCCTATCGTTTAACTGGGAGATTCTTTAGTTGAAGTTAAAATGTTTACTAGCGATAATCTACATGGCTAATTAGCTTCAACTCAATCCTCTATCAAGATAGGGGGTGTCCTCGTGGTGTAATGGTTAACGAGCTGCACAGCGGAATCGTAGTAAGCGAGTTCGTACTTCAGTCGCGCTATTATGTTCACTTTCGGACAAATACCCTTGGGAAAGGTATGAACCACCTTATCCTCCCAGCTATGGGTTAAATAGTACCACTACTGTTCTTCTAGGAGAATGGCTTTGGCATTAAATAACCTACAAAGGTTGATATGCCATTAAACGAAGAAACCGAAACCGAAATCTATCAAGATAGTTTCGATGGAAATTCTGATTGAATAGTCATGTTCAGGACTTTGGGTGGTAAAGCCGGCGGCAAAGGCTTTGCTCTTCTGACAATGGAACTAACCTTCGATCATCTACTTCCTCGTTCGATGTTGTTTTATTTGTTTTGTTTTTTTGTTTTTTTATTGGGTGATCCAAACTCACAACTTCACGACTTTGATTGGCCAGCCAATAAAAACCCTGGATCAATGGCCTCGCATCGTAATCATCGGAGGGGGGAAGAAAAAGTCCCCGAGCCCACATTTCATTATTTAACCGATTAAAACTATGGCCTTGTTTTGTACATCTCAGGAAGCGGGTAAAAGTTCCACCCCTGTTTTCTTTGAATGGTGGGCCAATTAATAATATCCTATTATTGTATCATGTGTCAAAGATTTTACTGAAAAGCCGTCAAGTTTCAATTATTCTAATCCTGGCTCAACCCTGACCTTTCAAACAAATCATTTCCATGCACCCAAAATCAAAGTTAAAACAATGACCTTTTCAAAATTATTGTTTTAATAATTCAAACTAAACGACCCAGAATTTGTATCGAGGAGAATTTCATGTATTCAATAATTTTTATGT
Organism: Sepioteuthis lessoniana; assembly: GCA_963585895.1. Classification (NCBI taxonomy): domain Eukaryota; kingdom Metazoa; phylum Mollusca; class Cephalopoda; order Myopsida; family Loliginidae; genus Sepioteuthis; species Sepioteuthis lessoniana. The sequence goes on from OY757942.1 coordinate 8,043,566, forward strand.
CGATTCGTGGTGTAATGGTTAAAGCGATGGACTGCGGAATCGTAGTTCGCGAGTTCGAACTCCAGTCGCGCTATTACGTTCACTTTCGGGCAAACACCCTTGAGAAAGGTATAAACCCCCTTATCCTGCCAGCTATGGGTTAAATAGTACCACTACTGTTCTTCTAGGAGAATGGCTTTGGCATTAAATAACCTACAAAGGTTGATAGGCCATTAAACAAAGAAACCAAGCCACTTTTTGGGGGGTAAGGTTTTACATACATAAATACAGTCAGTGTATTCTGAGCCCTAACGGAGAGGTTAAAGGTTTGCGACAACCATTCCGTGAGTGACAAGATTTTGTCAACTACGTGAGTTTAAATTTCAATAAATGATAGATTTTTTTGTATGACGAATTGAAAACCAGTTCAAAACTTTTTCTTCTGTGAAAATAGATGCATTAGAAACTAGCTTAATAATTGTCAGAGAAATTACAGCAGGAAAACAGAGTTTAATCATAAACGTTGAAGAGAGAAAATTTCAGATTGAATAGAGTATTTTTCTTTATTTAGTCACGATGAACATTTTATCAGTGATGAAGGTGAAGCGATGAACCTGAAGCTGTAGTACGTTAAAATCTGTCACCAGTGGGACAATCACCTTTTCCCTGGATCAATTACAACATCGTTGTCCGGAAAATATTGTTTGCATCGTCTATCTTTTATCGCCTCCATTAGCACAAACGAATTGATTTCATTTCGTTGGTTAAAAGCTATGGTTAATGTTGTTTGTCTCTAATATCATTTTCCCCAGTACTCGTAGTAAGGGGTTGGATAAATACAAAAATTCTTCATCCAAGGGTGAGGCTCCAGTTCAAGTGATCTGGAGAGTACACCTTCATTGCCATTACTCCCAGGTCCACTCTGATCTGATTCGGTTCCATTTCTAATGGCATATCAAACTCCGTGGATTATTTAACGCCAAAGCTATCCTTGTAGAAGAACATTATGTGGTATAAAGGGATTCAGACTTTTCCCAAGATTATAAGTCCATAAATGAAAATTGCACGACTTGATGGTTGGTTAGTTGGTTAGTTGGGTTTTATGGCATATCAACCCTTGTAGGTTATTTAACGCCAAATCCATTTTTATGAAAATAGTTCTACTTTAAACAATTCAGTTTATCATAAGTACGCAGTTAAATGTAAGTACAGTTTCATTGTGAAAAGCATTTCTATTTTAAACTATTCAGTTTAGTCAAGCACTTCTAATCCCGCTAATTTAGTTTAGTATAAGTACAGATTTTGTTAACACACTGTTAAATGTCAAAACAGTTCTATATCATACAAATCAGTTTAGTCTAAGTACAGTTTCAATGTCAAAAACAGTTCCATTTCAAATAATTTAGTTTAGCATAAGCACGCACTTTGAATGTAAGTACGGTTTAATTGTCAAAAACATTTCTATTTCAAGCTATTCAATTTAATCAAACAATTTAGTTGAGCCTAAGTATGTAATTAGTTCTATTTTACCCATAGATAAGGCCTTATCAGGTGCTACCATTCCAGGCCAGAGTGGACTTGGGAGCAATGCCAATAAAGGGATACTCTGAATTCCCCCAAAGCTCCAGTATTACTGGAACCTCACCATCAGATTGTTTAGTGTCATATCCAGGACACTCATTGAGTGGGGGTATTACCCCTCTGCAGAGGTGCTGTCAGTGTATTCTACAGCCCCAGCCAACTCGGCAATACACAGAGTTAAATGTCAAAACAATTTTATTTGAGATAATTCAGTTTAGCATAAGTACGCTGTTTAGATGTCAAAACAGTTCTTTTTTAAACAATTCAGCTTAGCATAAATACGCAGTTTAAATGCAAAAATCAGTTTAGTGAAGGAAGCACGATTTAGTTCTATTTAACCCATAGATAGGACCCTATCAGGTGCTACCACGCCGTGCCAGAGTGGACCTGTTGCTATATATTGACCCTCGACAGAGCCGTCAATCAAGAGATGCACCTGTATAAATAAGCGGAAGAACAGCGGAAGCAGGTGGACATTAGAAAATAATATAAGCAGGTGCCCGGACGGTTTAAGACAGTTGGAGACAGGATGCCGAAGTGAGAACCAACTCCAGACAGAGGGCTTTGGGCCCTCAGTGACCCCCGGTTGAGCAACGCAAGCCAAGATGCGAAAGCTGTACTGCTATGGTCGAGAGAAGAATTTGGGGTCAATATAGCAGTCCGTCCTTGTCTCCACTCATTTCTCACACACAACAAACATCATCTTTTCGAAAATAAAGTGTGTGAGAGATTTATATTTTTATAAGAAGTGTATTCGTTCGTTATTGAAGTTTGTTCATTACCAGTTGATTGTGTTCCCGTGTTTATTGTATACGCGTAGTATACTATACAACACTGGGAACGATGGCAATAATGGGGTACTCCGCATTCCCCGAAGCTCCAGTATTACTGGAACCTCACCATCAGATTGTTTAGTGTCATATCCAGGATACTCGTTGTGGGGGTAGTCTTACCCCTCTGCAGAGGTACAGTCGGTGTATTTTACAGCCCTAGCCGACTGGGCAATGCACTAGTAGGGTTCGAACTCGTCTACCGCAATAACACTATCCAGCAACCTATGTGACAGAACTTGATACGGCCCCAACTATGTGTTAAATATTTCTGTTTGAAAATTATTCGTATTCGATGTACAAATTAAAAAAAAAAAAAAACTTTAAGAGACAACTAAACAAATAATACACATCTGAACGTACAATGAACACGATTCCCTGTACCACATGCATAACTAAACTATTCCAGCCTGTATTTCAGTGTTCTAACCAGAAAGCTACACTGTCAGTCAACAGCAATAAAAACTATCAAAAAAAAAATTTTTTTCTCTTTACTCCGCAGAATGTTTATCATTGTATTGCCTTAAACTCGTAAAAAGAAAAGAAATCTTTGTAGGCGCTGAAAAATATAAATATAGACTTACGTAGAGAACACATAATGGTTCTATAGTTTTTATTAATCACGACAGTTGCGAATCGGTAGGAAGTTATTGTCTCAGCGGTAAAATAAGCCTTCTCATTGAAAGAGTGTAGAATTTACACGAAGAGCTCAGTCAGATTTCTATTCTGCTAATTTGTCATAAGATCTCATTAAGAAAATCAAGAAAATCTAAGATTTCTCATTTTCAGACATTTATTCTTTATCTTGTAAAGTTCAAATAACATTCTTCATAGCGACTGCCTGTCGGTGGGGCTCAGAATATGATGGTTGTATCCCCCGGTGAGAGGATATAACACCCCACACACCAAAATAGAGTGTCCTCGTATGACACTAAACTGTATCTGATGGTTCTAAAGATCTGGAGAAGGTGGAGTACGTATTCATTGCCATTACTCCCAATTCCACTCTATTCAGGGTTTTCCTTCTCCTATGTTTACCAGCCAACACTGATGTGTCCATGTGTCGAAATTCATTGGAGAACGTTGATTATGAGTTGGTCTTTACTTCACCAAAAGTGCCCAGAAAGTTTTGTTCGTCTAACTTGAATGGTTTGTGAGATGGGAGAACTACTGTTTTGTGAGGGGCTCCCTCCAGGATTTATTGAAATCAATACGTAGCATCCTTGTATATATACCATCAATTCAGGACGCTACTTCCAAGATTTGTTCAAAACTGCACGAAGAATCCAAGAGTAATTTCCTTTAAGGATTTCCCAAGCGTTTTCTAAAAACTCGGATGGTGCTGCCATATAGTAGTAATGACACGGTTACAGCGTTTAAGAATTCCTGTTTTATTTCATTAGAGAGATCAGACTTCCACATAGTCAATAAAATGTTAATAGCAGCTCATGCTTTACCTATGCATATGGTGACATCTCTTTCAGTAGATGAGATACTGCTATCGAGGTATGTGAAGAGGTTTACTAATTTCAGAAGCTTGGTATGGCATCCTCTCGATTGAAACACGTGAACTCTGTTTTATCAAAGATGACTGAATAAATTGAAAACATTAGCGAAGATCCATTTAATGAAGGAGTTTTTAATTTGGTTGCTGGAAGCTAAGCAATTATATATATATATATGTGTGTGTGTGTGTGTGTGTGTATGTACATATATATATATATATATATATATATATATATATATGGTAATTTACAAAGCTCTTTGCTTCGATGTGGCACAAGGCCGAATGAATGGGGCGCCCAATGAGACTCAAACTCACTCGTGTAGGTTTGCTAGTCTAGCTTGCTAACCGTTACACCACCAGAGGTGCCCTATACACATATATGTAAGTATATATATACATATATATACATTTATATATATTTACATCTATATATACATATATAGATATGTTTACATGCATACATACATACATGCATGCATATATATACATACACACATACACACACACACACACACGCACACACACATATATATATATATATACAAACATATATATATACACACATATTTATAGAAAGCATTTTCTCTTTCTCAGTCTTGTTCTATTTATTCAAACCTGTATATATGGTCTAATTATTAAGAACGATGATATATGTGAGGGGGTTGGGTTGGTTCTATGTATTGGGTCGCTGTGTGAGTGGCATAACCAGCCAAGACTATTCGAGCGGATATGACCTAAGTTAACAGCAATAAAAACAAGTTGATTTCTCTCTCTCTCTCTCTCTCTCTCACACACACACACACACACACGTGCATGCACACACACATACTCAATTGTTTTAATGATTGTATTTGCGAGAAAGAGACTGTCACCAAACCCCATTGACTCAATGAAGGCAATTTTAACTTATATATTCATATATATATATATATATATATATATATATATATATATATCACGCACAAACGCACACATCCTCTCTCACTCTCTTTCTCTCTCTCTCTCACTTTGTCTCTCTCTCTCTCTCTCTCTCTCTCTCTCTCTCTCTCTCTCTTACACACACACACACACACACACAATTGTTCTCATGACTGTATTGGCGAGAAAGTGACTGTCACCAAACTACATTGTATCTATATACGCTGTCCTAAATTATATATATATATATATATATACTCACAAACGCACACATTCTCCCTCTCTCTATCTCTCTCTCTCACTCTCTCTCTCTCTGTCTCTTTCTATCTATCTATCTCTTACACACACACACACAGACATACACGCACGCACACACACACACACACAATTATTTTAATGACTGTATTGGCGAGACTTATATATATATATATATATATATATACACACTACAAAACACACACACTCTCTCTCTCTCTCTTTCTCTCTCCCTCTCTCTCTCTCTCTCTCTCTGTATGTGTTCATACTTTAGATAAGACACGAACTTCAGATAATCCACTATAATACTGACAATAGCAAATAAATGCGTATCATTCGGGGCAACTTTCGAGAATATTCTTAGCGTAGGTTTTTAGCTCTTTTTACATTCGAGGAAAAGACTGCATTCAATTGGATTTATTCTAACATCAATTGCTGGCGGTGTTAAAAGTTTCTTTTGAGAAAATCGTGCCGCTATTGTTTTTTTTTTTTTTGTTTTTTTGTTTGTTTTTTTTAGAACAAAACCCACACCTGATTATCTAGAGAGAAAAACAAAATCAACTGTTAGTTGCATGTCGACATCCTTGTTGTGTATTTACCTAAAAGCTCACAAAGCTGTGAATAGTTTCTTTGTTTCAACGGTGCATATTTGATGGAAAGAGATGTGTCTCTGATTGTCTTGTAGTCGTTATTGCAATCGATACTTTAAACCTTGTTATCTTGAATCTTATGAATTATCTCCCATTCTTTTGTCTCTGCCGACGTGCGAATTGCGAGATACAGAATCTTCCAATTTTGTATCGACGCTAAGAAAAATACAAAGTAAATAATAAAAAAAAGAAGAAAAAAACACAATGAGAATAACAATTATAGGGAAAAGCGAAGGCAGAGTGGAGTTAAATGGTTGTAGGGATATGTAAGTTTCTAGAAGTCATTATATTTGTGACAATCACCTATAACGAAAGATAATAAAAAGAAGAAGAGAAAAAAAACAGAGTTAATTAAACTAACTGTTAGCGAGTAGATAATAAAAAAGTTCATTGAAAACTGAAGAAAAGGATTCAATCTAATTTTGTTTAACTGGGGATATCTTTATATCTATCCATCTATCTCAGTATGTTAATACCTACCCACTTACCTACATACTTTTGGAACCTCTGGTGGTGAAATGGTTAGCAAGGTGGACTAAACAGCCTGTACATGTGAGTTCCCATTTGTTCGGCCTTGTGTCACATCAAAATAAAGAACTTCGTAAATAACTATTTACCTTGCACAGTTTGTTAATATCTATCCATCGACATCCAACCAGTTTTCAGGTTGCACAATTAAATTTTGTTAGTCTTATATAGACATCCAAGTATTTTCAAGTGGTGCAATAAGATCTTGTTTGTGTACTTAGTAGAGTGAGTGGAATACTGTTTGTTTTTTTGTTGTTTACCAATAAAAAAACAAACAAACTAGGATTCTCGTCCAGGTGAAATTTAAAACAATCAATGTAATCAGTGAGAATCTATGTTGATGCAAGAAATAATCAATTGTACAAAATTCAAATTTTTTAAAGTTCCCCAAAATTTATTGTCTCCATAAAATTATTTATCAAACTTTATTGAGGTTTATTGGTAGTTTCACTTTGTTTTTTTTCCCTTTTCTCTATTATTCATAATTCATATATTACTCCGGTTATCTCCCTTTGTTACATCACTTCATCTTCTTCTTCTTCTCTTTCTCTCTCTCTCTCTCTCTCTCTCTCTCTCTCTCTCTCTCTTCAGCTCATTCTACTCTCACTCCTTCTTTCCCATTCTTCCTTTCTGTCTTTTTTTTACTCGAGTGATTCGAAAGAATTTATCTCAGATAATCTCATATTCTTAATTCACCCACACACTTAATCTGTTTATCTAAAAGAATATCAATTTCATGGATGTTTATACATCTCTCACTGGTCCGGTAAACTGATTAAGTCGGGGGAGGGAGGCGCTTCTCATTTAGCGTGTCTTGAGAAGAAATAGACAGGTGGAGCCCATCCCTTTCAAGGTCTTGAACAGTTGTGAATTCAGAGTTTTCTTTTTCCTAGATCGGTTGCCGTACCATGGTTAGAGAGCGCAATCTGCCTTACTATTTACCCATAGCTGGAAGAATAGTTGGATTCATATCTTCCCAAGGGTATTAACACTATGTGAAATGCGGATAGCTGCGTCCAGGATTTGAACTCGAGTAGCCGGCTACATTTTTACGACAATACCCTTTACACTACCGGCGCCTCTTTTTATCCTTTATTTTTCTCGAGGGTAATAAGTAGATAGACTACATTCCTGAATATATCTTTCTTTCTTTCTTTCTTTCTTTCTTTCTTTCTTTCTTTCTTTCCCCCAGTTTCTTCTGTTGGATATAATTTCATTTCCTTTCTTTTTTTTTTCAATTTCTCTTTCCCACCAATTTCTTCTTTTTTCGCTTTCCTTCTTTTCCTTTCTATTTCCTCGTAGGGTTTTTGAGGAGACGCACTCAGCGTAACGGTTATCGTTGTATCAACTCATTTATTCTTTCCATCTCCAGCTACTCGTAAATAGTAGGCCACCCAGAAATTAACCTTGTGTCCTATCCTGTCCGTGAGGGATGGGTTGAGTAAATATTCATTCGAGTAATCTTTGTATTATATAATTAAGGAATTATTTTTTTTATTTTAATCATTTTTCATTGATTATATCTTATCATTCAGTTTGGTTGGGTTTTGAACTATTCGGGTTAAGAGTTCAGGTGCATAGTCAATTGGTGCAGTTTACGCTCGTGCGCAAAGGATATGACAATCACCATGGTCATAATAAACCCCCAGACAGGAAATGAGACTGGAGTGTGGATAACTTTAATGCCCAGAAGAGATGGACTGTGAATTTGAGGATTTTAAAAATCACATCTGTTGAAGATTTAAGATTGGACCATGCAGGTAGAAAATAGAGTCTCTGCCATTGGGGCGTAGAGAATTGAGTTCTCTACCGTTGAAGATGTTCTTGGGATTTTTCGGATCTCTACCGACAGAGATCTTAAACATCACGGGGTGCGCAGCGCGTTTGTGGGGTCAGATAGTATGGCCAGCATTGTAAGAATTGTATCTCTCTCTTCGTGTCGAAGAACCGAAGTCAAGAAGTTAATAAAACCGTTCGTACCTGAACAACAGAGTCCACCTGTGTATCTCTATTTGTACATATATGTACTGTTGTGATTGATTATGATTATGGCTATCTAACATTTGGAGATTTCAGTCAACCTGTATTCCCACCTCACTAATATCAATCATGGTAAAGTTGTCCCCCTTTAGTCGAGGGCGACCAGAAGGCTCCCTTTTCAATAGCTACAACACCTAGGTGTACGGTAGGCCGCTACTTCTTTCCCAGAATTGCTCTACTTTACCCTTGATACGTATCTTATATTGCTGAGTGTTAAGCAAGGTACCAAGTACCATTTTTAAAGTCTTTAGTATGACGCGACCTAGGATTGAACCCAGGTCTTGGCTAATAAGTTGGTCCTTCCAATCCAAACTGAAGTCAGTTCCCTTGGTGTTGTAAGCAATGAGCTGGACTGAGACTTTTTAGTTTTGTAATTACGTTTACTTTCGGGCTGATACATTTGGAAAGATTTGAACTCTCTTATTTACCCCCCCCTCCCCAGATATGAGTTAAAGAATCCACTTCTCTCCTTCTACAAGGATGACATAAGCCTTAAATAATCCACAAATGTCGATGTGCCATCAAACAAAGAAATCAAATCGAACTGACATCCATATCTAAGCAATATAGTAATTTTTACGGGTATTATCTTATGGCTACCAAAGGCGTCCTCTAAGCAATTTTAATTTTGACGGTTTACTGTGTTGTGGCACCAGTTGGATTCTGACGAAACTCTTGGAAAAAAAGCTAAATGGGAATTGTACAAGAATGTTGCGTGATGTTTTGAACAAATCCTGGAAACAGCACCCCATAAAACAGCTGTTATTTGGTTACTTGCGCAAACCATTCAAGTTACATGAACAATATATGCTGGGCAATGCTCATAAATTAAGAATGATGTCATAAGTGACTTTTTTCCCATGAACTCCTACACATGGACCCACTAGTGTTGGCCGAACAGCATTGTGCAGACATCAGATATCGTCTAGAGGACTAGCCAGGAGAAATGGATTGGTTTGGTTTGTTTTCTTTGTTTAATGGCATATCAAGAAGAGAGAGAGAGACAGAAAGACAGAGACAGAGAGAGAGAGAAAGTATGTGTGAGAGAAAGAGAGTCTGTGTGTGAGAGAAAGAGAGTGTGTGTGTGTGTTAGAGAGTGAGAGAGAGAAAGTCTGTGGGAGAGAGGGAGAGAGAATGTGTATGTATGAGAGAGAGAGAGAGAGAGAGTGGCGTGTGTGTGAGAGAGAGTAAAAGAGTATTTGTGCGTGTGTGTGAGAGAGAGTTAATGAGTGTGCTTGAGAGAGAGAGAGAGAGAGGGAGAGTCTGTGTGAGTGTGTATGAGAGAGAGGGAGAGAGAGGTAGAGAGAGTCTGTGAGAGAGAAAGAGAGAAAGAGAGAGAATGTGTATGTATGTGAGAGAAAGAGGGGCATGTGTGTGAGAGAGAGTAAAAGAGTGTTTATGCGTGTGTGTGTAAGAGAGAGAGATAATGAGTGTGCGAGAGAGAGAGAGTGTGTGTGTGTGAGAGAGAGAGAGAGAGAGAGAGAGAAAGTGAGAGAATATGTGTGAGAGAGATTGAGTTTGTGTGTGTATATGTGTTTGTGTGTGTGAGAGAGAGAGAGAGAGAGTGTGTGTGTGTGTGTGTGTGTGTGTATAAGAGAGAAAGTGTATGTGTGTGCGGGTGTGTGTGCAGGTGTGTGTGTGGGAGAGTTTGTGTGTGCGTGAGAGAGAGAGAGAGATAAACGTGTGTGTGTGTGTGAGAGAGAGAGAGAGAGAGAGAATTATGTGTGAGAGAGATTGAGTTTGTGTGTGTATATGTGTTTGTGAGAGAGAGAGAGAGAGAATGTGTGTGTGTGTGTGTGTGTGTGTGTGAACGTGTGTGTGTGAGAGAGAGAGAGAGAAAGAGAGAGAGAGTGAGTGAGAGAGAGAGAGAGAGAGAGAGACGGAGAGTCAAAGGAATCCATTCAGTTAACAAGCTTTAACAATGATGATGATGATGATGATGATAATGATGTGCCGTCGTAAAAACCATCATGAAGAAAACCAGTGACAGAATTCTTTTATCACAATAAACGGCGTATATATATATATATATATATATATATATATATATATATAGTTGTGCTGTAGACCTTTAATTAAACAAAGAACATCTCCGCAAATATAAACAAGTTGATCATCATTTCTGCACCAACAACGGCAACTATTTTCTAAGTTAACAATATGTAACGGCAGCACTTACTGGTTGTTCGTAAAAATTCAATCAAAAAATTAAGTTAATACGCTTAACCGTATATGTACATCAACAAATTTATTAAGGTTTTTATACGTAAAATAGAGGGATTTGATAAGGACGTGAAGATATATTCAACTTTTAAATGACCTAATAGTGGGGACGAATACGAATGTCGGGCGAAAACCCTTCACCTCCCATTCGTAGTTTAAAACTCCTTTATTAACTTAAAAAAAAAAAACCTACCCAAAATGAGGTGCGTCTTATATGCCCTTGCGTCTTATAAGTCGTTGTATTTTACCAACAAAATCCTCTATCACCTTTTCTCGACAGCAGCACCTGTCTTTTAACATGGCTGATTCAAGACTAACCAGAGATTTTCTTTTAGTTTTTGCCAGTCAGAATTTTTGCTCAAAGACAACAGAAGAGAATACAGAATGCACTTTGCCGCGATTCTTTAGTTCTCTGAACTCTGGTTCAAGTTGACTGACCCTGTTAATATCTGACAGCGTCTGTCATGCTATAAATAAAGTGGTCGCTAGCCGACGGGAAGGAGCCAGTCTTTGACTCGAAAAAGTCTTCTTTCTGTTTCTCGTAGAAAACTGTGCATCTTAATGGACACACCGTTGCCTGACCCTCAATCAATCTGAAGTCCGCACGAGTGTTTATCTCCACCCCACCAATTTTTTTTTCTTACCAATCGATTTTTTTTTTTCGCATCAGGATTGTAGGGAAATTAAAATCTAGTTCGTATGTACATGGTTGCTTATTCGAGGCTGGTTCAATAAATCTGTAACCTGAGATAATTATCAGCTGAAATTGCATCTGAAATATTCACTGTACTATTCAAAGTATTCTTTTACCCAGAAAAGGAGATTTTGACTTGGATCACATTTGATGATAATGAAAGCAAAACGACCCTTTCGTACTAATATTAAGATAAATCCCTCCCAATAATTAATCTATGGAATGATCGATTTTAACGGCATTTTTACCTGTCTAGGGTTATTTTATGCCTAAAGGCTTGGGAATCGTGTTCATTATACGTTCAGATTTACATTTTTGTGCAGTTGTTATTTTGGTACACGGTCCTATCGAAATGAAATAATTTTGAAACAGGTCAATTTGATCAATGCATAGGACCCTAACAAGGTCAGAGTGGACCTTGGAGTAATGGCGTTGAAAGCGTATTCCATACTCCCTCCACAGCTCCAGAGCTCCAGATGCCGTTCACGGTCATCCCCATTTTTGGAGTTGGGCCTTAAACGTCTGTAATGGATACAGTCAGCGCATTGTAAGCCCCGTAAGAAATCACTTTTTGGAGACGTTAATCAGGAATAGATTTTCTCCCTGTGTTTGTTTGAAATAATTTTGAAACAGGTCAATTTGATCAATACATAGGACCCTAACAAGGTCAGAGTGGACCTTGGAGTAATGGCGTTGAAAGCGTATTCCATACTCCCTCCACAGCTCCAGAGCTCCAGATGCCGTTCACGGTCATCCCCATTTTTGGAGTTGGGCCTTAAACGTCTGTAATGGATACAGTCAGCACATTGTAAGCCCCGTAAGAAATCACTTTTTGGAGACGTTAATCAGGAATAGATTTTCTCCCTGTGTTTGTTTGAAATAATTTTGAAACAGGTCAATTTGATCAATACATAGGACCCTAACAAGGTCAGAGTGGACCTTGGAGTAATGGCGTTGAAAGCGTATTCCATACTCCCTCCACAGCTCCAGAGCTCCAGATGCCGTTCACGGTCATCCCCATTTTTGGAGTTGGGCCTTAAACGTCTGTAATAGATACAGTCAGCGCATTGTAAGCCCCGTAAGAAATCACTTTTTGGAGACGTTAATCAGGAATAGATTTTCTCCCTGTGTTTGTTTGAAATAATTTTGAAACAGGTCAATTTGATCAATACATAGGACCCTAACAAGGTCAGAGTGGACCTTGGAGTAATGGCGTTGAAAGCGTATTCCATACTCCCTCCACAGCTCCAGATGCCGTTCACGGTCATCCCCATTTTTGGAGTTGGGCCTTATACGTCTGTAATAGATACAGTCAGCGCATTGTAAGCCCCCTAAGAAATCACTTTTTGGAGACGTTAACCAGGAATAGATTTTCTCCCTGTGTTTGTTTGCAGTCATTTCAAAACAGACTCAAAGTGATAACTATCTCTGTTTCGTGTAAAAGCGAAACAGCTTGTCACTGATAACAACCAAATTACAAACAGACAGACACCGTCGTATAGCAAAAACAACAGTAAATTATAGAGAGAAATCCACCCCCACCCCAAAACAATATAAATCGGATATCCACATATAGTGAATGACCCAATCCTGGATGAAGGTACCCGTGGTGTAATGGTTATCGTCGTAGGAAATGGATACGGCGACACGAGTTCAAATCTTGGACGAGACTGATTGCATTTCACATTGCACTAATACCCTTGGGAAAGGTATGAATCCAATTATTCTCCCTCCAGCTATAGGTAAATAGTAGGACAGACTGGGTTCTTCAGCCTTGGTGAGGCAGCTAGTCTAGGAGAGGGAAAACTGTGAATTCAAACCTGTAAACTCCGCTGAAAAATTGACCTTGTGTCATATCCTGCCCGAGCGGAGGGGTTGGGTAAATATGATAAGCCTGAATGAAGTCGTATACGAATGGATGGAGCTTCAGCAGTACAAAAAATATTAGGTCTATTTATTTATTAAAGATATTGTGCCTATTAATGTTCCGAGTATCTTTGGTTAAAGTAAACTGGCTCATTGGCCTAGTGTTTGCCAATGGTCCGGGAGACCGGGGTTCAATCCCAGGTCGAGTCATACCAAAGACATAAAAAATGGTACTTGATACCTCTTTGCTTAATACTGAGCTTTATAAGGTACGTATGAAGAGTGGAGCAATCCAGGGAAAGAAGTAGCGCCCTCCCCTACACCTCGGTGTAGTAGCTATTGAAAAGGGAGCTTTCGGGTAGCCCTCGGCTAAGGTCGACAACTTTACTTACTATATTAGCCTAGTGGTTTGAGTGTTCGTCAATGGCCCGGGAGACTAGGGTTCAATCCTAGGTCGAGTCATACCAAAGACAGCATTATAAGGTACATTTCAAGGGTAAAGTGAAGCAATCCAGCAAAAGGAGCAGCACCCTCCCCTACACCTATTGAAAAGGGAGCCCTCGGGTCACCCTCGACTAAGGGAGACAACTTTACTTACTATATTGGCCTAGTGGTTAGAGTGTTCGTCAATGGCCCGGGAGACTAGGGTTCAATCCTAGGTCGAGTCATACCAAAGACAGCATTATAAGGTACATTTCAAGGGTAAAGTGAAGCAATCCAGCAAAAGGAGCTGCACCCTCCCCTACACCTATTGAAAAGGGAGCCCTCGGGTCACCCTCGACTAAGGGAGACAACTTTACTTACTATATTGGCCTAGTGGTTAGAGTGTTCGTCAATGGCCCGGGAGACCACGTATCAAGAGTAAAGTGAAGCAATCCAGGGAAAGGAGTAGCGCCCTCCCCTACACCTATTGAAAAGGGAGCCCTCAGGTCACCCTCGACTAAGGGAGACAACTTTACTTACTATATTGGCCTAGTGGTTAGAGTGTTCGTCAATGGCCCGGGAGACCACGTATCAAGAGTAAAGTGAAGCAATCCAGGGAAAGGAGTAGCGCCCTCCCCTACCCCTATTGAAAAGGGAGCCCTCGGGTCACCCTTGGGTCGCCCTCGACTAAGGGAGACAACTTCACTTACTGACTTTATTATCTTTGATTAAGAAGAAAATCAACATTCTTTTTTTCATAAAAAAAGATGTTGGGGTGTACTTATTTTTTGGAGATACCATACATAAGTTTTAATTGCATAAAATTCCCTCAGGAATAAGAAAAACTTTAGTGGAGAAGAGAATCAACTTTTTTTATTTAAAAAAAATAACTTGGGGGTGTACTTATTTTTGAACGATTCTATAAATAGAAGAAAACAATAAAGAAAAAATTTCATCGGAAAATCTGGGATGAAAAAATAATGTTTGCTCCAAAAAAAGGTAACTAAATAAATATTAAATATAAATAATAAAAAAAAAAAGATTTGGGAGTTGGTGGGCGTTATATTTCGAAGAGAATCCGTAAATCTGTAAAAGGCAACAAATTTGCCATTTTGAAAAAAATGTGTATACATATATATATATATGTATATATATATATATATATATGTGTGTGTGTGTGTGTGTGTGTGTGTGTGTGTGTGTGTGTGTGTGTGTGTTAATTTAAGAAAAACTGACAAAAAAGTTCTAAGGGAAAATGCTAATATAAAAACAAAGACACCAAAGAAAAATAATGACTTTGAGGAAAGAAAAAATTAAGTACATTGATATCGCACGGAAATGTTTTTAAAGATTGTTGCGCATGCGTAAAAGGAAACTTAAAACAAAGAGAAAATGACGACAAGATCAACAGAGAAAATTAAAAAGAGCCAAGAATGAAAAGAGCTTTCCTGGGAAATACTCGTTTCCTGATCACGTGATATTTTTGGGTTGTTCAGAATAAATAAAAGAGAATAAATAGAATCCACAATGTTTACTACTTGATTGTTGTTGGCTGAGATTTTTCTAGATTAATTTTTATGTTAGTTTTGCTATCAGCTTAGAGTTCTGTTGATATTTTGGCTTAAAATAAACAAGTGCGTTACATTCGATAAAATTTTGGACTTGTCGGGGGGGGGGGAAGCTCAGGAACGCTTGTTTGTTATGAAAGAAAGAGAAAAAAAAGCAAGAAAAAAAATAAAGAAAAGAAAAAACAGGTTTTATTTTGCTTTTCGCTTTGTTTTTGTTTTTGTTGTGTTTTTTGTTTTCGTTTTTATTTTGTTTTGTTTTTTTACATTCCGAGATCTTTATAAGAGCTGAGCGAAGATTTTTTTAAAAATTCAATATACCAAACAGCAAATCCAAAAAAAAAAAACAACAAAAAACAAAAAAAAACAAACAAACAAAGAAAATCTCTCAACTGTTACGCGAAATGACAAGCGCCAGGAGCAAGGAGAATCTCTAGAGCTTCCGATCAGAATGTAAATATTTTTGCCCTCATTAAACTTTACAAAATCTTAGTTCTAAATAATGGGTTTGGGTTGGTTTCTTCGTTGAATGGCATATCAACCTTTATAGATTATTCAATGCCAAAGCCATCTTTTTAGAAGAACAGTAGTGATACTATTTAATCGATAACTGGAGTCATAGATAGGGTCCATACCGTTCCCTTTGAGACCGAAAGTAAACGTAATAACGCGACTGGAATTCGAACTCGCTAACTACAATATCGAAATCCAGCAAGTTAACCACTACGCCACGAAAACTCTTTCTCGCAAGAAAATGATTGATTGATTGATTTTCACGACATCTCAACCCATCAAGGGTCATTTTAAGTCTAGAGGTTAGGGAATCACGTTCAATGTACGTGTATATTTTTGTGTTATTTCTGAAGATTTTTTTTTAAATTTTGAACACGATCCTATTGAAAAAGAATAAATTTTTATAAGGGTCTTTTTGAGCCATAGACGAGATCTTTACAGGTACTAATACACTGGATCAGAGTGTACTTGGGAGTAATGATACTTAAGAGGTACTCTACAAGAATTAAAGAATATATTATTCTTATACGTAACTTCCCCATAGTCTTGTGCCAGACTAAATGGCTTTGCGTCAAACGTATGTTACTTAGAACTCTATACAGTAGTTTTGTACCTGAATACTTAGTACGCAGAAAATATTTATAGAATAACCTTGTGCCAGACATGCGGCACTTAGCAAATCTCAGTATGGTTGTTTTTGTGCTCGTCTAGTATTGTTATTGAGATAAAATGCATATTGTACACCCACATATTGTTGAAAAGGAAGTTTTATGAAGTCAGTGTCATCCTCATGGAAATGTTTAGGTAAATAAGATATCCATGGTGTTGATATATGAGCGATTCTATAAACAGAAGAAAAAATAAACGAAAAAGATAGAAGAGAAAACAGTTTTAAAAGATCTTGGATGAAAAAATTATGATCGGCTCCAAAAAGTAAACAAGATATACATTATATGGACTTCCTAAATTTTTAACGAGCAAAAATTCTTTTAAATAAATATGTAATATGTAAATTCGTGTGAAATCGTTCGGTTATTCTTTTCTATTGGTGGGTTGTATGGTTGGTCATTTTATGGCATATCAACTCTTGTGGGCTATCATGTACGTACGAAGTGAATTCAATAAGTTTCTTTTTTTATACAGGCATTTAAATTTGTCGTAGACTCTTGAAAGTTCAGTATGTTATTGCTATACATCTTATGAGATGAGTGACCAATTTTTACGATTTCAGGTTCAAATGAACAGCTACAGCAGCTATTAGAATACACCCTACTAAAGCCTGATTGTCACAGCTGGCAGGTGAATTTCAAAAATGCAATCAGGACGTGGGGACACTTTAGAAGAACGATATGCAATAAAATTCTGTTTTAAACTTGGAAAAAATGCCGCAGAAACATATGGAATGCTTCAGACTGCTTTTAGAGCATATTGCATGAATCAAGCATCAGTTTTTGAGTGGCATAAGAGATTTAAAGAAGGCAGGGAGTCTGTGAAGGATGATGAGAGGTGTTGGCCCAAGGGTTAGGGATAGGGTTACTATGTTGAGGTCTTAAGGGCGTTCGGAAGGAGATTCCGTCGGAAGAGGACAGCACTCTTCAAATCGGCTCAGTGACATTTCCCGCTGGACAATGCACCAGTCCACAACTCCATCCTTGTCACAGACTATTTGACCAAGATGGGCATCAAGACAGTTCCTCAGTTCCCCTATAGTCCAGACCTTGCTCCCTGTGACTTTTGCTTATTCCCTAAGCTCACAGGCCGTCGTTATGAGACAATTGAGGAGATGAGAGAGGCTTTGAGGAAGGTCATTGACATGCTCACACAAGAGGACTTCCATGGGGCCTTCCAGAAGTTGTTGGAACGGTACAACAAATGCATTGCAGCCGGAAGAGATTACTTCGAAGGGGATTAGAGTTTCATGTGTGCACTATCGATAAAATTGCCCGTACGAAAAAAATTTCTAGAAACTTATTTAATGATCCTCGTATCACCATCAGATGTAGTAAATTGTCATACCCAATATACAAGTTGAGTTGGGATATTACCCCATCAACAGAGATGCAGTCGGCGTATCCCCCCGCCAATCGAACAATTCTTTTTTTTTTTCGTAGATTCTTCATTATCATCAAGGCGTACCGACAGCGCAGATTCCTTTGTCTCTCTCTTGGCATCCGTCACTATCGGTCATTGCTGGTGATAAGTAGTTCCGCTCGGAATGGACATTCTTTTTTGCCATCATTAAACTCCCCTTCATAAATTAAAACGGAAATCCTTCAAAGCTGTAGCCGTGTCAGTACAATTGTACGGCTGCACCACTTGGATTCTTAGAGGAAAGACAAAATAAGAAGTACACAAGGGTGTTGTGTTATGTTTTCTACAAATTCTGGAAACAGCAGTTGTACGGCCACTGACCTCCTATCTCGCAAAGCATCCGAGTAAGGCGAGTAAAACACGCTGGGCACGGCTGGTGAAGTAAGGATGAGCTCATAAGCGAACTTCTCCTATGGACTACTACGCATGGACTCACCAGTGTTGGCTGGCCAGTAAAAACTTAGATACAACTTCCCTGTGCAGACACTGGGTGCTGTATAGAAGACTTATCAAGAGAGATAACTAATAGCGAAGGATAGTGTGTGTGTGTGTGTGTGAGAGAGAGAGAGAGAGAGAAAGAGAGAGGGAGAGAGAGATCCAAATGAATCTGTAATGTTGCTACAAGGTTATTCTATTGATATTATCTTCGTACAGTCTAGTCTGGCACAAGGCGACTGTATAGATATTTATAAAGTGGCGCAAATATATCACAAGATAATTCTGTAAATATTTTCCTTGTACTGACTAGTCTGGCACAAGGTCACTGTAATGTTCTCGCTATGATACTGGAGTTGTTGAAAGAAAGCAAGGGTCAGTACTGTTTCGCACTATTTTTTTTTTTTTGTCGCAGAATGGGACAGAAGACAACAACAAACTGCTTTCGGGACAACACCAAACTGCTTTCGAAACAACACCAAACTGCTTTCGGGAATCGAACTCGGGAATCGAACTCCTGATTTTCATATCAGAGTTATCATTCTCCTAGACTTGGAACCAAACAAGGCTACTGAGTCCAGTCTGACCAGTTATTTTTTTACTCATACTAAAAGGATAAAAAGATGGGCTTATGTTGCAGAACAAAAGCATTTGTGCGAAGTGAACGCAAACTGATACGATCGGAATTTAGACTCGGCTTGCCTATTCTATTTTTTGAGACAATAACCGTCGCTCAACCCGCACCACCAAAGAATTATATTTCTGTAAAATCTTTTTAAAAAGAAACAAAAAATTCAAATTTATGTTTAATATAAAATAAAACATATTAGCTCTAATCGAGTCCGCCCTGAGCCTGTGAAACCCAACAGATGGAGGCTAATCATTTGTGTGAGTGTGTGTGGGGGGGTACTTTTTCTAATCGATAGAAACACACAATTAACAAGTTGTACTCAGATTACTTTTAATTTTAAACTGGTGAAATCGATAGCTAAAGGGAAAGATTTGAATGCTATTAAACATTAAAGTCATCAGTTATACACAAGTGATTCTTAAATTCAGAGAAATTACTTTTTAAAAATCATTTTTTTTCAGTTTGATAAAATTAGAAGATAAACAACGAGAGAAAGCCGCACTTCTTACGCGGAAAAAAAATACTGAAATGCTAACATCAACTTAATAAATTACTTATTAATAAAATGTATGTGAGGATTTTTGCCCTGTCGACAAAGAATATGCTGACTGTATCTCATTCTGGGGAGCAAGACTCTCCTCAAAATAAGGTTGTCCTTGATATGACACTAAACTACGGGGTGTATTCAATAAGTTTCAAGACTTTTTTTGTGCAGGCATTTAAAATTGTCGTAGACTCTTGAAAATTCAATATATTCACTATACATCTTATGAGATGACTGACCAATTCTTATGATTTCAGATTCAAATGAACAGCTACAGCAGGAATTGTAATACACCCTACTAAAACCTGATTGTCACAGCTGTTCAATTTCAAAAATGCAATCTGGACGTCAGGACACTTTAGAAGAACGATATGCAATAAAATTCTGTTTTAAACTTGGAAAAAATGCCGCAGAAACATATAGAATGCTTCAGACTGCTTTTAGAGCATATTGCATGAATCGAGCATCAGTTTTTGAGTGACATAAGAGATTCAAGGAAGCGAGGGAGTCTGTGAGGGATGATGAGAGGTGTGAGAGGAGTAAGGAAGGCAGCATACCAGAGTTGATTGGCCAAAGGGTTACGGTTAGGGTTACTATGTTGAGGTTTTAAGGGAGTTCAGGAAGAGAGATTCCGTCGGAAGAGGCCAGCACTCTTCAAATCGGCTCAGTGGTATTTCCACTAGGACAATGCACCAATCCACTACTCCACCCTTGTCACAGAATATTTGACTAAGATGGGCATCAATACAGTTCCTCAGCCTCCCAATTGTCCAGACCTTGCTCCCTGTGACTTTTGGTTATTCCCTAAGCTCACAGGCTGTCGTTATGAGAGAATTGAGGTGATGAAAGAGACTGTGACAAAGGTCATTGACATGCTCACACAAGTTGACTTATATAGGGCTTTGCAGAAGTTGTTGGAACGGTATAACAAGAGCATTGCAGCCGGAGGAGATTACTTCAAAGGGGACTAGAGTTTCATGTGTGTACTATCAATAAATGTGTCCATACGAAAAAAAGTCTGGAAACTTATCGTATGCACCTCGTATGCGTTCAAAGCATAACCGAAACGCTTAAAGCGGTATCAGTGGCTACTTCAAACTTAATAGCACCAAATTTAAGTGGGAATAAAGCTTTTAACAACTAAAAATCTTGGGGATTGTTTTAACACGCCACATAAACGGGTTTTCTCTTTTTTCGAAGGAGCCGTTAAACACTGAACTTGATTCTCCCTCATTTTATTTTTTGAGTCTGTTGTAGCGACAGATCTAGGTGCACATGCGCACAGTTTTTAAAATCCTGTATCACATTCATTGAAGCCTTTTAAAGACTGGTTTTTCACTCTCATTACATAAAAGTGAACGTGGCAAATCATGAGATCCATATGCGAATTATATTTGAAGATGCACGAAAATCTTATTAGGAACGCCAATAGAATTACTGATAATATGATTTAAATTAATTGCTAAATCGAACTTAATGAAAATCCATTCGGTATCTGAGGGATGCATCACCGATTTAGTCCCGCCAATTGATCATCATCAATTCTTAATAAAATATCTTTTCATATAAATAGTAGCTGAATTACCTGTCTACGCTGAGTAAGGAATCGAGGCGTTGGTCGATGTCGCTTATATTACAATCTGTCTTGTCAAATTAAAATTCAATCTTTCATAAAATAACGCATTCTCTTAGCGTTGTCACAGATTGCAGATGAGCGGCATTCTGGCAAAATGACATCTGATATGAAAGCGGAGATGTATCATTGAATACTTCTATACTGAAAAAGTGCACTCATTGACGTTAATCGACGCTTATTCTGCGTTTACGGATCCCAAACTGTGGATATGGATTCAGTTTCGTGGGGAATGACTCATTTCGGCAATTGCACCAGCAGTGTGATTGATTGTACTGCATACACATCTCAACTCACAAAATGAAGAACATCTTAGTCAACTCATGCATGCGAATCGAGCCGGTAAAAGGACAACACTTTTTTTTTATGTCAACGTCGCTTTCATCGATGCAATGAAAAAGTGGGCCGTACTTTTAAGTCTGTCAAGTATCATATACGATTCACGCTTTAGGGTGCTCTCCGGTGTGCATACTGTTGGCGAAGTGTATCTACTGAGCGTATCTACTGTAGAGGGGGTAAGCCCCCACCCACCCCAAAAATGGTGTCCTGTGTATAACATTTAACTACATTTGATAGTAACGCTTCAGTTCAAGAGATCTGAAGTGTGGAGTAATTCTTCATTGCCATTACTCTCAGGTCGACTCTTACACAGAGGATTAGTACTTGTTGGAGTTTCCTGTATGGGTCAAATAGATTTGTATAAAATTTCATTTCTATTCAAAAGGACTGTCAACAAAAAAATCTCTTACGAAACAACTACACAAAAATGTAAATATGAACGTGGAATGAACGTGAATCCATGAACTGTAGGCATAAGATAACCCTAAACGGGTTGATATGCAATTAAAATCGATCCATTAAAACATTATTCCTACACTGTATCAAATCAGGAATCCTTCAACCTGAAATGTATTTACGGTATGTGTAAGAAGTTGCCGGGCATCAAAATGATCGTACTGATGCCCCACAAAAACTGAAATATTTTCAACACAATATTAGTCTATGTGTGGATTTTTTAACAAGAATATTGCATGAACTGATCTAAATGATATGGTTACAATATCTATTACGCTATCAGTGAAAAGGACCCGATAATTCTCATGGGGGTTGAATATCTGTGGGGATTTAGGAATTAACAGTAAAACTCCCAACCGGATATTGACTCGTCGGCTGCCAGATACAAAATGTATAAACGCGTCGCCACGCATAAGGCTCCACGCATCCATCCGGTTAAAATTAGAAAAAAGAAAAATAATAAAATGTAAAGTAGCCAATGAGAAGCGGTCGCGCCAAAATTAGAAGGATTTTGGAGTGGCGAATTTGGAGCCGGTGAAGAGAGATAAATACCCAGGTTTTCTGTGAACCGAACTCTCTTTTCGGGTAGTGACGTCGAACCGACAACACCGATTTTACTATCTGGTGTTTTGGACACCACGCTATGTTTTGGGACGTAGCGTTGGTTAGTCCATTCACCAAGTAAATAAAGGAAAGTATGAAAGAAGTGTTTTCGTCTTTTATCTGTTTCTTTTTTTTCTTTGCATATTTCTTTTGGACCTTCTTTGGGCAAGGCATTGCGCCAGCCAGTCAACGTGGGGTAAAATAATATAACCAAAATATGGAGTCAGATATCTTACGGCAACACAGCCTTGCCCTTAGCCACTGACTACCTAAAACCCTTCAAACCCCACATTGGTAACCTCGACGCTAAAAACCTTTAAACCCCACATATCTTTAGAATTATTTGTTCATACAATCTTTCGCATTTAATTAATGAACTACTTAAACCCTATTAAAATCGAATGTGGCATATTGTAGACTTAAGAAAATATCTCGTAGTGACGTGGCAGCTATTGAGGGGGAGATGTGTATTGTATTCTTCCTCTCTACCAGTTGTTTCTTTATGAATTCAGCGGATAAAAATTCTCACACCGGCCCTTGGGCAAGGGATTACACTTCTCTGCCAGCTGGATCTTAACACTACTCCTGGGACGGGACCGGCTTTTATATCCATCGCCTTGATATAGACAACTCAACAACAAGACAGTGCATAGTAAATTCCCGTTTCTTTGTTTCCTTTTCCCCTGGGTTGACTCGTGCCTTTCCCTGGATAGACTAATGCTTACTTAGGGTCACGGGGTCGCTTTCTTCAGCCGTTAAAACCGGTGCAAATATAACTTGAATATGATGCATTACACCAATCCTATTTCTGATTTTTTTTGGAGGGTGGGGGTAGGAGGTAAAATTACAAAAGCTTTCATTTGAATGCTACTAGAAACCACCAGAAAAAGTTGCCATTAAAAATTATTCTTTTGAAATAAAGCACTTCCAATTTCTTTGTTTAATGGAAAGTTAACCTTCGTGGGTTATTCAATTCCGAAGTAATTTTTGCAGAAGAGCAGCAGTAATAATATGCAACCCCAAGCTGGAAGAATGAGAAGGTTCAAATCTTTCTCCAAAGGTATTTGTCCGAAAGTGAACGTCACAATAAGTCGAACCCGCTTACTATGAGGAAGCAGTCCAACGCTTTAACCATTACGCCACCGAGGTTCTCGGCAGAACGTTGACGATCCTCATTAATTACACCGACAGGTGTCGATTGATTAGTAAGAAACTTCTTGACCTTAGATTTTTAGATACCATATACGGTTGAAAAATATTCACGGGGGAGTTTCTTTCAAATTGAATGCTAACAAATTGCATGGACTTCCGTGGTTTTTAAGTCGCTATTTCTATCTAATTATAATGGTCAATTGTTTGCATGCAATTTTATCTTTTCAGAGTCCGATTTGACCCATTGATGTGACCCTAAAAGGTTCTTTTGCGGGGAAGAAGCAGCGTGATGAATGCATATGATATAGAAACGAATATGAACACTGATCGGAGAAGAAGAAGAAGAAGAAGAAGAAGAAGAAGAAGAAGAAGAAGAAGAAGAAGAAACGTCTTTTATACAATATGAAAAAAAAGGTGAAATTACCTTAATGGGTACTTATCCGTTCTATTTCACAAAATGCTAAGTTGTTGAAATACAATTGCCATCCAGAAATATCATCAACAGGAAGGGGGGAGGGAAATAAAGAGAGCGAGAGGGAGAAAGAGTGAGAAAGAGAGAGAGAGAGAGAGAGATAGTAACAAAGACAAAGAGCTACTACGCCAAGGTGTAGGGGAGGGCGCCACTCCATTCCCTGGATTGCTTCCTTTTTACCCTTGATCCGTACCTTATAATGCTGAGTGTCAAGCAAGGCCGCACCAAGTACCATTTTTTGAGTCGTTGTATGACTCAGCCTGTGATTGAACCCCGATCTCTCAGACCATTGGCGAACACTCTTCTCATTAGGCCATAACGTTATGAAATGAGAGCTTTAATACTTCAAACACCGGATCATTGGTTCTGTGGGTAGAGTGTTCGCCAATGATCCAGGAGACCTGGGTTCAATCCCAGGTCGCCTCATACCAAAGACTTTAAAAATGATACTTGATACCTCCTAGCTTAACACTCAGCAATATAAGGTACGAATCAAACGTAAAGTGGAGCCATCCATGGAAAGAGGTAGCGACCCCTACACCTCGGTGTAGTAGCTATTGAAAAGGGAGCCTTCTGGTCGCCCTCGACTACGGTCGCCAACTTAATACTTAAAACAGATTTGCTATATTATTAGACTTCATCAGAAGTATTTAGGAGGAGCCCGTGGTGCAGTCATTATCGTCGTAGGAAATGGACACGGCGACACGAGTTCAAATCCTGGACGAGACTGATTGCATTTCACATAGCACTAATACCCTTGGGGAAGGTATGAATCCAATTATTCTCCCGCCAGATATGGGTAGATAGTAGGACAGACTAGGTTCTTCAGCCTTGGTTAGGCAACTAGTCTAGGAGAAGGAAAACTGTGAATTCAAACCTGTTAAACTCCGCTTAAAAATTGACCTTGTGTCATATCCTGCCCGAGTGGAGGGGTTGGGTAAATAGGATCAGAAGTATCTAAATGAACAACCGAAAATGACTTCAGCATCTCATTACTTATTATTTATAATCCTCGACGCACAGCAGGTGTTATTCAGGCGAACGAGGAACGACACATTATTACGTTGTTCTCTCTTATTTTAAACACTTCGGTGATACACAGATACACACACTGGTAACAACATGGTGTGCACAAAAACCTTGTGTCATGCGTACGTACTTGTATTAGTTAGTATATATATATATATATATATATATATATATATATATTCGGTAATATATGGAATTTTGATGTCAACACTGAAAAATTCTAAAGGTGGTATCAGGTGTCTTTTTCTTCTAACCAAGAATTTACATATATTAGTGAAAACCGAATTTTGAGCAAATTTTTGTAGAGTGCTTAAATAGCTTTCTCACAAAAGAAGACACCTGAGCTTTGTGCGTATATCAACGATATATATATATATATATATATATAAACGAACGCTGCTGTTGCTGTTGCTACATAATACCTTATAATTCCTAAGCCAAAGTGGGCGGGTTTCGATCTCAGCTTCAAGCGTCCTACGTGTCTAGCCACACTGAAGAGTTGTGATACAACGAAACAGTCTGTCTGTGGATGACAATATATATATTGTAAAGTGTATAAGTATATTGATTGGTTTTATGGCATTTCAACCCCTGTTAGCTAGAGTCAGCAATTTTAAGTAAGTATAGATGTTGTATCAAATTATAGTTTCAAGTGCTTATTTTAAGGTTCAGGGGAATTTCTTTAGTGTAGTGGCTTACGTAGTAGACGACGACTTCGAAGTAAGCAGGTTCGAACTCTAATCGTGTCGTTACGTTCACTTTCAGATTAATAACCTTGGGGCAGGCGTGAACCTCCTTATCCCCTAGCTCTTGGCGGAATAGTATCATTGCTGTTCTTTTATAAGAATAATTTGGGCATTAAATAAGCTCACGAAGGTTGATATGCTATCATGTTGTATATTGACCTCCGACCCAGCCAGGCTGTCAAAATAGGAAATTCACCGGTGTAAATAACAGGTGCATCCGGTCGAGGAATATCAGAATATAACCTTGACCGCGGACGGGTTGAATGAGTGCGATTTGTGACGCCTACAAGAAGAAAGTGGATGTCGAACTATTATATAACTCGGTGCACAGGAAGTTCAATCAGTTGGAGATAAGATGCGGTAGAGAAAACCAGCACCCAACAGAGGGGGCCCTCAGTACCCCCGATTGAGCAGTTTAAATTCAGATCAGTTGAAGATCAAACCAGTTCGAGAGAAGATGCTGGAATGAGGAACATGTCCCAGATAGGCTGGGCCCCAGGCCCCCGGTTGAGCAGCCCAGGAGAACGGGAAAGAAACGCCGTTATGGGCATAAGAGTGGGGGTCAATATGTTGCAGTTCTGTTCGGTCTTCAACTCCCTTTCACAGTAAAACCTTGAGTAACCCTTTTGAACCGTTTCAAATAAAGTGAGAGGAATATTTTTTCTAAAGAACTGTGTTGCTCGTCTTTATTATTGTGTCGTCGTTATGATCCTTCATGCAGATGTGTATGTATAGTGTTTATAGCTATACATCAATCAGAAAAGAAGTCAAACTATTCCCAATATTTGCACACATTCATATCGTTTTACGTATTACTATCTTATACTAATATTCAAACCTTGCCCAGTCGGCTGGGGTTGTAGAATACACTGACTGCACCTCTGCAGAGGGGTAAGACCTCCCCAGTGAGTGTCCTGGATATGACACGAAACAGTCTGATGGTGAGGTCCCAGTAATGCTGGGGCCTTGGGAAATACGGAGCACCCCTTCATTGCCATTGCTCCCCGGTCCACTCTGGCCCGGCGTGGTAGCACTTGATAGGGCCTTATCTATGGGTTAAATAAAATTAACTATGCTAAACTGAATTGTTTGATTAAACTAAATAGTTTAAAATAGAAATGTTTTTTGGCCAATTAAACCGTACTTACATTTAAACAGCGCGTTTATGCTAAACGGAATTATTTGAAATTAAACAGTTTTGGACATTGAAACTGTACTTACACTAAACTGAATTGTTATATATAACTGCTTGAATAAACTGAATAGTTTGAAAGAGAAATGTTTTTGACAAACTGTGTACTCATGCTCAACTGAATTATTTTAAATATGACTGATTATTTACATAAAAATGGATTTGGCGTTAAATAACCTACAAAGGTTGATATGCCATAAAACCCAACCAACCAACAAGTTTAATAATATTCAAACCATAGTTAAGGGATGTATTCGTGGCGTAGTGGCTAACTTACCTGACTGTGACATCGCTAAATTTGGTGAATAGAGAGGATGTGGTAAAGTTATCCACCCGAATGAGGCTATTATCCTGATGCTAGTTTGTGGTCGAGCATTGTCGTGATGAAGGAGGACCTTATCGAATGGCAAGATTTAGCACCTTCAAACTATCATCTCTTCGGTCACATGAAAGAGGTTTTAAGAAATAATCCTTATTCCAGTGACGAGGAAGTGAAAACTGCAGTGATGAAGAGGACCAAAGAACAGACAACTGAATTTTTGGAGGCATGGATACATGCTCCTATTCAAAAGTGTAACGTTGCTATTGAGAGAAACAGTGACTATGTTGAGAAGTAGGGATGTGATCCTTAAAGAACCAGCTTCATTTTGATGTATAATGCATGTTTCTCTGTCGGTAATTATTCCTGTACTAAAGAAAAAGGCGTTACTTTTTACTCGACCTCGTACATACAAATAGGGAGAGTCGTTGGTAACCGAATCGAACAAAGGCTGAAAACAACAAAAAAGCGGGGCGGGTAAGATGCATGTGCCAATGTCATGCAGGTCAACACAATTTGTTAAGATGCTTTGGCCCTTCACAAAAAAGATCAATATATTTTTTTATTTTTAAAAATACCTGGCATTCGTGTTGGCCGGGGTAAAATTGAATTAGTTACCTACAAAGTACCAACCTACCCCAAGCAGCCGCTAAGCCCTCGTCTAAAAGAGCCATGATCAGGTTTATTGTCTGATGCCTAAAAACTTTATAAAAGAAGAAATGCCGACAGAGCTTAGCTTTTAAGCCACTGCCCTCAACGATGCATTCTAGCCGTGTCGGCAGAGAAAACGCTATCTATATCCACCTGCAGAAGTGCAAAACTCCCACAAAAAAGTGGTGTCCATAGGGATGACATCAAAATGCATCTGATGGCGAAGTTTCCGTTCTTGGAAGTGTGAAGTACTCCTTTGTTACCATTACTCCCAGTTCCACTCTAACCTGGTGTGGTTGTTATGGTTCCATCTGAGGGCCAAAGAAATCTGTTTAAAAATTATTCTTAATTAATAGAACCATGTGCAAAAAGAAATCCTCTTAAGAAATAACTGCACGAAAATTTGAATATGAAAATGCAATGAATGCGATTCCCTAACATCTAGGTATAAAAAAAATCCTCGATGGTTTGACATACCGTAAAAGTTATTCAATCAATCTTCAATCTATCAACTACGTATTTGTGCCACTGAGAACGTGCGCCTAAATATTGACCTTGTGTCGAATCCTGCACTGGGTGGAGAGGCTAAATAAATCAAAAAGTGAAATACCCTTCTTGGTTAGGCTGAGATCTTTTCAGACTATACAATATTGTATATGTGTCAAATAGTTTTGTTTGCTAGTAAATTTGGTGCATAATATTGATTCCTGTTATTTGCTTCTCTCCAAAATTGAATTGCAGCAAACTGTGGAAAAATTTTCTTACTTGAACGCCAATCAAGGAAACAAATTATTGAGGGATGTTTTTCCTTTCACAATGCACACACTATCAAGCACAGTTTTTTGTTTCTTTTTAAATCACATTCATATGAGGGACTAGGTTACGCCAACTGTTTCTCTGGTGAGGCGTAAGATACCTCAAAAAGAAATGAATCTTCGTTCTATAGCGAGCGGTGAGACTACACTCCAGGATCTCTTGGAAGTGTGCAGTCACTTCTTCGTTGGCATTACTGTCTAGTTCACCTAAACTCATAGTGGCATATATAAAATAGATCTTGTTGAAAATTATTTTATAGGTAAATCAAAAAGTAAAATTTAAAGACAAGAATATTCTAAGCGGATAAACGTGCACAAAATTATTTTTTTACTCTTTGGGTGTTTTCACCCGTAAAGTCTGAGTGACAGCAAGTCTCCTCAAATTTCCAGAACTCTTCTTAGTATTCTGGCCGAATACTGTTCCCTTTACAAGCCTTTGGTGACCGTTCCAAGTGCACCAACTACAATTGGTATCACCGTCACTTTCATGTTTTTTAGTTCTCTGGCAAGGCCCAAGTAATTGTTAATCTTTTCGCTTTCTTCTATTTCCTCATTGTGGTTCGCCAGAACAGCAAATTCCACAAGAAAATTAATTCTAGCTTTTTTAAATTAAGTCTAGGTCTGGTCTTTTGGCCGAGATTAGGTGATCTGGTTGCATCTCTAATCTCATTGAATTGTATGCATCTCTTAAACGGATTCTGGTTTGTGCATAAACCATTTGGTAGTATGGTCAGATTTAAATTTCTTGCAAAATTCCCAGCGGATTACCTTCTTCACCCAATCGTGTCTCGTCTTATACTCCTTATGCGCTAGTTTGCTGCATCCTCTTATTATATGATTGATCATTTCATCTCTATCACCACATAAACTACATTTGCTATTTTGTTGCGTCTTATCTATTTTTGGTTTGACATAGTTTGTCCTTACGGCGTTGTTTTGTGCTGCTATTTGAAGAGATTCATTTTGTCTCTTGAGGTTTTCCTTTCTTCGCAACGTCCAAGTTTTCTCGTGTGAGATTTCGCTTGTTTGTCGCTTGAAATATCCATACAGTTGTTTTTTTCGCATTTCTATTGTTATGTTGATCATTATGATGTTTGTTTTGTTCTAGTCGCTGTAATTAGTTTTTCGTTGCGTTTTATTTTTTTATGTATTCTTCGATATTATTATTTTACTATTTTGTGAGTTTTCCCCACCAGCGTTGGCCGACGGTTTCTCACTGGAAATTGAGTGACAGCAAGTATCCCTAAGACTCCAGGACTTTTCTCAGTATTCTGGCTGATCTTAATAATGCTGTAGTTTAGATAGTCTCCACTCGTCTTCTTATTTCCAAGTCCTCTAGTCCTTATATCAATCCTTTGGAGACTGCAAAGAACACCAATTATAATTGATATCACCGTCACTTTCATGTTCCATAGTTTTTTCCGTTCTCTGGCAAGGTCTTGGAACTTATCTTTCTTTTCGCTGTCCTTCAGTTTTACTTTGTAGTGCACCTGAACAGCAAAGTCGACTACTCGTCAAGTTCTTCTTAAATAGAAATAGTTATTTAGAACCATATAATAGTTTTCAAACTTTTCTACTATTTGTATAATTAATAATAACTAGAAGTTCTGTACTGATATAACATGTAGTATCGAAGACCTACCGAGAGTGATGGACGATAGGTTGAGTGGCGGGAAAGGGTCAAGGAAATCAATGCTTGCGGCACGCCATGATGATGATGATAATGGTTTACACAAGATTATTATTAGTTACATGAAACCATATAACTGATTTCGACATTAAATAACCCAACAAAAGTTGACATTCCGATAGACAAACCAAGCCATCCTTGTAGAAGGACAATAGTTGTACTGTTTAACTCATATCTGGTGGGGGATAAGGGAGTTCGTACCTTTTCCAAGGGCATTAGTTCGTAAGTGAAAGTAATGACATGACGGAAATTCAATCAGTATATTAGCGATTACTCCAAGGTGAGGAATGTTCCGTTTAGTTCGTTAGTATTAATGTTATATAGCATATGACATGGATTTTCGGTTCGTTCCAAGTGACCCTGTGTGCTTTGACAAGCTGTCACGTTGTGATCAGTAAACAGGGTTATGACAGCGCGTCAGAGCAGTCGGGTCCAACAGGTGTGTAACCGGAAGGAGACCACATGATGAGAACCACGCGGTTAAATTTAGAGTGCAGAGAAACGGAGTCGAGCAAGGGACAGGCAGCCGATCAGAGGCGTCTCGGTTTGCAAGGGGGTGCAAGCGTTGGCATCCTCTGGTTCCAGAAAAAGGTATGGGACAAGAACAAGTCCCCTCTTTGAGTATATGTCTCTCTATCTATCTCTCAAACTAACAACAAACTGTGGGCCTCTTTTGAGAATAAAATGAGAGATATATTTTTATAAAGAAGTGTGTTTCGTTCGTTCATTATCTTTGATCATGTTCTTGGTTGGGTCTATGAGACTCTACAACATTAATAGTGGTAACATGAATGATAAAAAATTGTTATTACAATTAGGTACTCAAAACTATATCATTACTTGTAAAAAAAAAAAGTTAAATTTCGGCATAAAATAACCCAAGAAAAGTTGACACGCCGAAAATCGATCAACCAATCAACCCGTCAGCTATAAATCAACCAACCAACCAACCAAGCTGCTAACCACCAAGCAATCCCCAAACAACCAAAGAAACAAGCAACTTTAATCATTAAGATCTTTTCCTAACACATCCTCTTTTCGATTTTTCATAAACATATCCTTGATTTACTTCTTTCACATTTGATTGACCCTCTTTTTTTCTCACACAGCAACAACTGTCTTTTCTCAATAACCCCGGCATCGTTTTGAAATCAAACTAAATGGATTTGCCTTCAAAATAGAAATTTCGTCAACATTGAATTGATTTTAATAATAAACACCTCCAATCGTTTAAATGTACCAATAAGCCAGTTATTTCAGTCAAAGGTCATTAATAATACAAAGATTTCGATTGGAGATTATAACAGAAAAAAAAAACATAAGTTTAAAACAAATGCAGGCAGCTAACAGACAAATACTTCTGTCTATTGACTGTTTGGTTAATTAACAAATTGATTGATTTTAACGGCATTTTAACCCGTCACGGGTTATTTCAAGCTAAAATGTTAGAGAATCGCCTGGTGGACCCGGTTCCCAGAAGCTCTCCTGAGTTGTTTTATTTGCCAGGCATGAAACAAGTGTCTATAGTCTTTCACTTCTATTTGTTGGCTACAGCGTTTCAATCCTGTAGAGTTTGTAATGAATTAGTAAGTAAAGTTGTCTCCCTTTAGTCAAAGGCGATCCGAAGGCTCCCTTTTCATTATCTACTAGATTGATGTGTAGAGGAGGGCGCTACTCCTTTTCCTGGATTGCTCCACTTTACGCTTGATACATACCTTATAACGCTGAGTGTTAAGCTAGGAGGCATCAAGTACTATTTTTTTAGTCGTTGGTATAACACGACCTAGGATTGAACCCCGGTCTTCTGGACCATTGGTAAACACTCTAACAACTATACCGATGGGCTGGTATGATCACATCTCATCATATATTCATGCATTATTCATAACAAAAGCAAGGTAAGTGAGTTGGCCGATCGTAGTCGAGGGCGACCCGAATGTTCCCTTTTCATTATCTACTACATTGATGTGTAGAGGAGGGCGCTACTCCTTATCCTGGATTGCTCCACTTTACCCTTAATACGTACCTTATAATGATGAGTGTTAAGCAAGGAGGTATCAAGTACCATTTTTTGAGTCTTTGCTATGACTTGACCTGGCCTTGAACCCCGGTCTGCTGGGCCACTGGCGAACACTCTACCCATTGGGCCGGTGATTAGTAAGTAATAATATCTGCTTTGATTATTATGACGTTGTTTTATAAAAGATTAAATCCTAGTATCTTTTATTTATAAAACGTTTGAGGTGTACGTACATGTGGGTGAAATTCTGCGTGCACGCACATGCTTGTATGAAAGATGGTCTACGCAGACTATATGTTCTTGAAAACAATATCGTTATCAGACCGATAAAAAAAAAGTAGGCAGACTTCACCGGGATAGATATTTACGAGTGTCCCTCGTAAACATTCCCCCCACCCAGAATCATCATTCACTTATTCATGTATAAAGCTGAAATGTTCTTCGATGAAGGGTGATTACACACGGCCATTTGGGAACCGTTTTATAAAAATCCATAATGCATTGATAATACATTTGAAATGAATTTATTATTATTGGGCTTGGTTTCTCCCGATAACATGGATAGAAAGGAGGTGCCCGAGGTGTAATGGTTATCGTCGTAGGAAACACCCATGGCGACACGAGTTCAAATCCTGGACGAGGCTGATTGCATTTCACATAGCACTAATACCCTTGGGAAAGGTATG
Organism: Sepioteuthis lessoniana; assembly: GCA_963585895.1. Taxonomy (NCBI): domain Eukaryota; kingdom Metazoa; phylum Mollusca; class Cephalopoda; order Myopsida; family Loliginidae; genus Sepioteuthis; species Sepioteuthis lessoniana. The sequence continues at coordinate 8,076,642 of OY757942.1, forward strand.
AATCCAATTATCCTCCCTCCTGCTATGGGTAAATAGTAGGGCAGACTAGGTTCTTCAGCCTTGGTGAGGCAACTAGTCTAGGGGAAGGAAAACTGTGAATTCAAACCTGTTAAACTCTGCTTAAAATAATTAACCTTGTGTCATATCCTACCAAAGCGGTGGGGTTGGTAAATATGATTGGAGGTGCTTGTGGTGTAACGGTTATCGTCGTAGGAAATGGACATGGCGACACGAGTTCAAATCCAGGACGAGGCTGATTGCATTTCACATAGCACTAATACCCTTGGGAAAGGTATGAATCCAATTATCCTCCCTCCTGCTATGGGTAAATAGTAGGGCAGACTAGGTTCTTCAGCCTTGGTGAGGCAACAAGTCTAGGGGAAGGAAAACTGTGAATTCAAACCTGTTAAACTCCGCTTTAAATAATTGACCTTGTGTCATATCCTGCCCGAGCGGAGGGGTTGGGTAAATAGGATAACATGGATAGAAAGATAGATCGATCAAAGACTACAGCGTGTCTTTCTCAGGTAGGAATACAAGATTAATTAGAACTTCTCCTCTCTATATATACTCTCTCTCTCTCTCACTATATATATATATATATCATCATCCCTGACCCTCTTTCACCACTTCTCCTCCGGCAGGTGTTCAGGGCTACATCCCGTATCCTCACATAGCTGCTGTATGTATGTTCGTGCTGGTCGTCCTGCTTTTGCTCGGCCATATGTGGGGGTCCATAGGAGTACATCACTTATGAGCTCGTCCCTGCTTCTCCAACAGTGTCTAACTTGAATAGTTTTCGTGATGAGAGGCAGGTGGCCGTATAGTTGGTGCCTTGTTGGGTGTTGCCGCCAGGACTTGTTCAAGATAGCTCACAACACTCTTGTGTAATTGCCGTTCAGTTTCTTCTGCAGCCGTTTAGTTAGCGTCCAAGTAGTGAATCCATATATATATATATATATATATATATATATATATATATATATATATATCAGTCTGTACATAACGCAATCGGCTGGGATTGTAGAATACGGCGATTACATCTCTGTGTAGGAGTAAAACTTCCCCCACCAATGAGTGTCCTAGATATGACACTAAACCAACTGCTAGTGAGGCTTGAGTGTTGGTGCTTTAGGGAATACGGGGTACCCATTCAATGTCATTACTCCCCGGTCCACTCTTCCTCTAAGTGGTTGTACATGTAAGGGTTCCTTCTCTGAATTAAATAGAAATATGTAGTCATTTTTTAAACTTAGAAACATTTAACTGTGTGCAAACAAATAACCGATACTAAATTAAATTATGACAATTTCAAAGTAAGTCAAGCAACATTTTACTGAGTACAATTCAAATAAACTCTGGTTCCTTTAAAAATATGGTACCTAAAAACAATTCGTTTACAAATCAAATATATATATATATATATATATATATATATACTAACAGGTTTTGGCATTAAATAATTTACAAGTGTTAATATGCCATAAAATTCAATCAACCAATCAACAGTTTGTGCATATCTATCTATCTATCTATTTCAGTCTTTTCAGATCTATCTATCTATCTATCTATCTATCTCAGCCTGTTCGCATCTATCTATCTATCTATCTATCGAACAAAAGGTGTCTACATATACATCAATCAATTCATCTATCTATGTATCTATCTATTTGCACTCAAACACGCCTCTGTCTCTCTGTCTCTCTCTCTATATATATATATATCATCATCATCATCATCATCATCATTATGTCATGCTGGTAGCACGGATATCCCTGACCCTCTCTTGCCACTTTTCCCTATCGTTCATCGCCTCAGGCAGGTCTTCAGGACAACATCCCGTATCCTCACATAGTTGCTGAATGTATGTTCAAGCTAGTGGTCACGCTTTTGCACGGCCATGTGTGAGGGTCCATAAGAGTACATCACTTATGTGTTCGTCCCTGCTTCTCCAGCAGTGTCCTGCATGTCTGGTTTGTCTAACTTGAATAGTTTTCGTGATAGGAGGCAGGTGGCCGTACAGTTGGTGTCTTGTGGGGTGTTGCCGCCAGGACTTGTTCAAGATTGCTCGCAGCATTCTTGTGTAATTGCCGTCTAGCTTCTTCTCCAGCCGTTTTGTTAGAGTCCATGTAGTGCATCCATATAGCAGTATCGATGCGACCGCTGCCTGGAAGAAACTGCGTTTTATTTTATCGGTTAGGTCTGATTTCCATATAATCGATAGCCTATTGATAGCTGTCCATGCTTTCGTTAACCTCGTGTCGATGTCCTTTTCGGTTGATGAGACGCTATTTCCTAGGTAGGTGAATTTGTCTACTAGTTTAAGAGGGGTTCCGTCTAGAGAGGAGATATCACGCGTTTGATTATAGCACATATATTCCGTTTTATGTGCATTGACATAGAAGCCTATGCCTGCGGCTGCTCGTTCCAAACTATGCAGTAGTGTTTCGGCTTGGTTGGGTGTATTTGCCAGTATCGCTATGTCATTGGCGTAGTCGGCGTCGGTAATTGTTTTTGCGGGGTACCTTCTGCTTCTTTTCTTTGTCAGTTCGAAGCCGTTCTCTCTGATTTTGTCAATCGATGTTCTAAGTACGTAGTCTAGACAAATGATAAAGAGGTATGGAGCCAGTGTGTCCCCTTGTAGTACTCCTGCTACAATGTCGAAGTATTCTGTGTCTCCATGGTGATCGTACTTTTAGTTTGGTGTTTCTATAGAGAATCGTTATTGCTGCTACGGTTTCTTTAGGTATGCCGTATGCTAATAGGATTTGTTCCATCTTTCCTCAGTGAATGGAATCAAAGGCCTTGATATGTGTGTGTGTGTGTGTGTGTGTATTTATATGGATAAAATATCCTACCAAATCGAAGCAAAAAGAGGAATGTTAAATTCATTATTATATTTCGTTCGATGACAAGATCTATCAGATAATAATTTAGAAAAAAAATAACTAAATAAATAAAGAATTTTTTTCAAAAATACATTTATTATGAGACAGTCACGGTGAAGTAATTCAGAACGAGGTTCATTAAG
>OY757942.1:8084672-8092172 GCA_963585895.1 Sepioteuthis lessoniana
CCAGATCTCCCGTTCTCGAGCCTCATTGTCAGACACAGTTTACTGTCATAACCATAACATAAAAGAGTGTGAGTATAGTTTTCTCTACGTGCACCAATCAAACGAGACATATCTTTTGAAATTCTGCCATGGAACTAAAATTTATTTAGTCCGTTCGATTTTTTAAAAAGTTTAATATAACTGAATAAATTTGATTAGAGCATAAATAAAATATTCTTCACCCCAGACCGACCTTGAAATCCACAACTGCCCAATTATATTACTAGACACCACCAAATCGATCTTAAATGATATTTTCTTGGGATGTTTATGGCTTCAAGTTGTAAGATATACGGGTAAACACATTCATTATATCTCAGTCGCTCACTGTGTTTATTTAAAGGTTTCCTATACATCTTCATCAAGGCATATCGACAGCACAGATTCCTTGTCTCCCTCTCTCGTCATCCGTTACTATGGACCATTACTTCTGATTAGTATCATCGACAGCATCCAGTGTCCGTACTGAACTCATGAATATAAGATTTGACTTGTGTGTCCATGTGTAAGAGAACGTCGTTTCGGGTTCGTCCTCACTTTACTAACAATGCCTACTATCTCTTACCCATCTTACAAAGTTTGTGAGATGGGAGCTAATAGGCCGTTCAACTGCTGTTTTGTACAATGCTGCTTGCATGATTTCTTCAAAACGACACGCAGAATCCTTGTATGATTCCCACCAAACATTTTCTCCAAGCCTTTCGTCAGATTCCAAGTGATGCAACTATACAGTGGTACAAACACGTCCATTGCTTGGAAGAATTCCTGTTTTATTTTACCAGAAATATGAGATTTCCAGATGGTAGATAACCGGTGAATAGCCGCATATTCTTGACCTATGTGTAGATAATGGTTTTACTTTAAAAAAAAAAAAAAAAAAAAAAGAAGAAGACGATTTATGGCAGAAATGATTAGTTATTCAGGGTAGATGAATGATCTTGCAGTTCTTGCTAATATACCTATTCGAGTCCATATTTACCAACCACTCCGCTCGGGCAGGATATGACACAAGGTCAATTTTTAAACGGAGTTTAACAGGTTTTGAATTCAGAATTTTCCTTCTCCTAGACTAGTTGCCTCACCAAGGCTGAAGAAATCAGTCTGTCCTACTATTTACCCATAGCTGGAGGGAGAACAATTGGATTCATATCTTTCCCAAGGGTATTAGTGCTATGTGAAATGCAATTAGCCTGGTCCAGGATTTGAACTCGTGTCGCCGTGTCCATTTCTAACGACGATAACTATTACACCACAGGCACCTCCTTTAATAAATCTGCTCCAGCCGAATCTCTGTTGCATAGCCAGGAACAAGCAACACAAAGTATTGGTCTCTACTGGAACTGTTTTCATCCGTTTCTGATAAAAAAGTTCATGTGTTTCTAATCAACGTGGAACCATTTGCTTATTGACAATTTAAAATTCATAGAATTTAAATGTGTTCCTGTACAACGTTGTCCACATTCAAACTGGTACTGATGGATAGACGGAGAGCAGAGCTTATAACACGCCAACGAGTGGACCTGGGAGTCATGGAATTGAAGGAGTACTTCACTTTCTACAAATCTCCAGAACTAGAGTCTCAACATTAAATGTAGTTTAGGGTCATACTCAAGGCATCTCTTTTTCCGTGGTGAGAAAGAGTCTTAACAATCTGTACTGGAAACAGTCAACGTATCCAAACCTTCGATGACAGGGTAAATTTTCATTAAAATTACTATTCAGAAAAATGAAAACCCTTCTCGATACGTTTTCAACGAAGCACTTGTAGTGAAACACTAGATTATGTAAGTGCAACATCCTCTATACTCACTAAAGCTAGCTCTGGGCGACTTCTTTTTTCTTCTTAAACAAAAGGATTCATTTCAAGTATAATATTTGAGAACATTGAAAGAAATGGGATTGTACAGTTCCATACGTGATCGAAAGAAAATTTTCCGAGATGTTTTCCGCGTAGAAAATCGTTAGATTAAGTGTGTTGCTTGTCAAGGGAACAATTTGGAAGTAAATCAACGTTTCATTATTTGGTCATTTCATTGTTCGCGTACATATATATATATCAAGGGCGGAGACGGGACTAGTGCTACTCGTACCCTGCACGACCAATAACTCGGTCAATGTTATTCAAAATCGATTAAAAATCATCCATTAATTTCAAGCAAACATCCTTAGTCTGATCTCAATTAAATTACGTATCTATTCAAGTTTCGATAACTAAGTAGCCAAAAGTTCATAAATATATCTGGGAATAATACAACGATGCTGTTTTGAACGGATGGTCTTTGTCCGGCCACCGTCAGATTCATTGAACATCCCATAAAATCGGTTATAATGTTGAACACCCGATCCGTGCCAGGCACTAGACCCTTATAATAACAGTAATGTTAGAGAAATACGCTTTTGGCTGTAGCCAATAGCAAGAGCAACCCTTACACTGTGCTGAAAAATCTTAGCACTGACTGCTGATAGATTTATTGGGAAGAGGGAGAGGGACCGAGAGAGAGAGAGAGAGAGAGAGAGAGAGAGAGAGAGAGTGAGAGAGAGAGAGGGGATAGCAGATTAGAGCCGTCGCCGACGTCATCATCATCGCTATGGTAAATGTTGGTTAAACGGCGTGTTTTAATTCGTTTGTTCACTAACAGATGTCTATTTCTTTAATGAATGTTGCATATATTACATTCTGTAACTAAAATTTGTTTATTTGAATACATTTTCAACAAATAATCTTTATTTTAAGCGAAATTGAAACTACTAGCTATGTCTGTGTATATTTTCATCAGTTTCTTTATTCTAATAAACATATTTTTCTCGTCATAGTAATGAACATCTTCTCTTTTCTTCTATACTTTTGAAAGGAAAAAAATTAGCTTATCTACTGTATTAACAAGACTACAAATTATATTGTATCTTGATTGTTTACAAAAAAACACCATGCAAGGTACGTTTGTCAATCTGTGCTATACAATGGAGAATCACGCAATAGCAACTATGATGACTTACTTTGGGTCCACGGACCACGGGTTGGGAACTCAAGTTGACAGAGGGTGGGGGGGGGAAGAGTAGGAAAAATAGGCTAGAGTCGCCACTGATAAATATATATATATATATACATATATATGTGTGTGTGTGTGTGTGTGTGTGTTGTATAAAGAAAACGGAAAGAAAAAATACATATAAATGGATTCGAAAAAATTTATGACTAAATATTAATTTAGATCCACCAACGCGTTTCGACGGGATATTTAAGATATGAAATAACGAAAATTTCAGGTAGAAAGTGTTTTAGGTCATCTTCAGAGTGGGAATTAGGGATCTAAATCAAAATTTAGAAATAAATTTTTTCTCGTCCATATATATGTATTTTTTCTTTCCATTTACTTTATACAACATATATATCATATTAAACCTCATAACTTACTTATATATATATATATATATATATATATATATATAAGATTTGAAAAAAGTTATTTTCAAATAGGAATATTTCTTTTATGTTTAGTTTTTCATTGTTGTCTACTCGTCTTGACCTTAGGTCATTGTCTGGAGATAAGTTTTTGTGAAACAAAAAAATATAATTTCTTTGAAAGCTTTTAAAAGTATTAAAAGTGTCGAAGGTGTTTGGTGACGTAAAATATTCATTGGTGAATGAAAATTATTTTCAGGTATCCAAATGTGTTTAACTGACCTTTTATATCTCAAGAAAAAAAGAGATTTTTTTAAATTATATATTTCAAGCCTGGAGGGAGTGTTTCAAATTAGATATGACTACTTTTTTTTTGTTGATTTGTTGATTTAAGTCTTTATGTGTCGTCCCAAGTCAGTCCATCCTATTTCAAGCCAGCACCACCCACTTTTTTTTAATTCTTTCAATGATTGTAAACTTTGCTTCTCCCATAATATCATGAGCAGAAGTATTGTTTCTCTCTCTCTCTCTCTCTCTCTCTCTCTCTCTCTCTCTCTCTCTCTCTCTCTCGCTTTCTCTCTCTCTCTCTCTGTTCCATAGCCAGATACAGATATGTGAAACGTACATAGAATGTTCATAACATATATACATAGAACATAGGAATCTCGAAACACGAAAAACACTTACGACTTCTTAGTTCAGGTGCGAAACTTTTTATTACCTTTGAGTTTAAAGGTTCTTCGACATAAGGAGAGAGATACACATTCTTTCTATTCTGGCTTTTCTATCTGCCCCCCCCAACAAGTGCACACCCGTCACAAGGCCCCCGCGAGCAAGCAAAAGTCAACCGTCTTCTTCCGAGGCAGGACTCAACTCAACTCAACTAACTGACTTTTTCAAAATCCCCAAAATCTTCCGCGCGCTTCCGCCGCGTGACGTCACCCGCACTTTGTAGCCCCGTTTCTCATTTGGGCTATTGTGACATCTCTGAGTGACACGTTCGCTCCTCGCGCACGCGTGAACACCCACGTTAATGTTGCACCCAAGTAACCCATGCACCGAGCCGAAAGGTTCTCTGCCTAACTAAACCCAAAGGCATAAAATGAAATCCCTCGGCCATTATATTACATCTCTCTCTCTCTCTCTCTCTCTCTCTCTCTCTCTCTCTCTCTCTCTCTCTCAGTGTGGGTGTGGGTGTCTATATATATATATAGGAAAGAAGAAGACACTTCGGAGAATTAGATAAACGCATTTCGCTCGTCAGCCAGCAGCATTAGAATATAAGTTATAACAAAAATGAATCAAAAGGGTGTCTTGATATACATGGAACCCAGATGACTGCATATAACTTTATTACTAATGATGTTGTGTTCTTTTTTGTTTCAGATTTGAAAACAGTATACTTTAATAACTATTAATCCTTAATCACGATGCCTTAGACCCAATAGGAAAAATATTTTGGGTTGCTACTTATTTGGAGACAAAATCATTCAAAACTGTCTCAAAATAAATGCAACCTATTAATATGATAATTATTTATTACTGAGACAAAAAAGTAAAAACAAGATTGCATATCAAAGAAGCTGATATAATAACAATTTAAAAAAATTTTAATTTGATGTCTCTAGCTGAAAGGATCCATTTTTGACAGGACATGTTCCAAATGACCGCCATTACGCTTGTCTCAGTAATAAATCATTATCATATTAATGGGTTACATTTATTGTGAGACACCCTGTACATTACAAGGGAGATAAGCATAATAATTTATAAAGAGCGTGTGGACGCTTAACGTAATCATTTTGTGGGATATTAAAAGACAAAAGGTTTATTTTATTTGTCTGGGTTATTTAAAGCAAAAGTTATATTTTTTTCCTTTTGAAAAAAATGTTGTATCTTTTCAATAAACCAATGATAATAATTCGTGAACAATCATAACTTCAAGTAATTATTCTTAATACACATACGTAGCACAACGGAGGTGCTCGAGGTGTAATTCGTAGGAAATGGACAAAAATATGATGTTATATTCGTGCATAATAACGCAGGAGATGAAGAGGAGCAATTCGCTGCCCAGGAAAATTGGACTATCTCGCCTTTTAGGGTTACAGAAATGGTAAACAAAAAACAACGGAAGAAATGAGGTGAAATTTAAATTCAAAAATATTCATTTTTTTTCCCCTTTTATTAGTTCATAGATATTACAAAGAAACTAAATTGTTGAATTCCGTTCTTGATTTATGTATAACTAGCTTTGGGTTATCTTCATGCATTGATGAGGTAAATTGGTTTGGTCCTGAAACTATATATCTTTTCCGTGTCTGACTCGTGATGTAAAGCGAGCGAAGTACTCACTGTTGAAGACGCGTGGCAGCGGCGAGAATGGGAAATATTGGTAACTGTGAGATAGCTCCATACCCTCCAGATCTCCTGAATTGGAGTCTCGTCAGTGGATGCAGTATAGGATTATACTCAAAATATCCTTTCGGAAGGTCTTACTGTCTGTAGGGTATTCAGTCGTCGTATTCGATTGGTTGATTGATTGATTGGTTTTAACGATATGTCAACTCCGCTATGATCATTTTATGCATTGTGCTTAGGGAATCTCGTACAGTGCCCGTTCATATTTATACTGTGTAGCTATTCTAATTGTTTTCACACAGTCCTATAAAAAGCCAATAATTTTTAAGCGAATCTATTTGACTCGTAGATGGGACCCTAACAAGTATTAACACTTCGAGGCAGAGTGGATCTGGGAGTAATGACAATGACCGATTACTTCATACACCACCGATATTCAGTTGGTTGGTCGGTTGGTTGGGTTTTATGACATATCAACCTTTGTAGGTTATTTAACGCCAAATCCATTTATATGCAAATAATCAGTTCTATTTCAAACAATTCAGTTTAGCATAAGCACGCAGTTTAAATGTAAGTTCAGTTTAATTGAGAAAAACAGTTCTATTTCAAGCTATTCAGTTTAGTCAAGCAGTTCTAATTCAGTTAATTCAGTTTAGTATAAGTACAGATTTTACGCAGAGTTAAATGTCAAAACAGTTCTATGTTAAACAATTCAGTTTAGTGTAAATACAGTTTTAATGTCAAAAAACAGTTCAATTTCAAATAATTCAGTTTAGTAAAACAATTCAGTTTAGCATAAGTATGCCGTTAGTTCTATTTATCCCATAGATAGGACCCTATCAGGTGCTACCACTCCGGGTTAGAGTGTAACTGGGAGCGATGGCAATGAAGGGGTACTCTGCGTTCCCCAAAGCTCCAACATTACTGGAGTCTCACTATCAGATTGTTTTGTGTCATATCCAGGACACTCGTTAGGGGGGATCTTACCCCTCTGCAGAGGTGAAGTCGGTGTATTCTACAGCCCCAGCCGACAGGACAGCAGATGTTCAGAACAAGTGCCGCAACATCAGATGAAGTTTAGTGTCCTACCCAGGAAACCTTTTGAGGAGGGGGGTATTCTTACCCATCTGTATGGGTTACCATCAACGTATTCCATGTCCCGCCGACAAGAACTCGGCATATTCTTGCCCTTTGTGAAAGGGCGCCAAAGAAACAAACAAAAATTAACGTCAAAACAGTTTTCTGAGAAAATGCATTTAAAAATGTTATGTTTTTTTTATGTTGTTAATGTTTCTGGAAAACAACATTGGTAGTTTTTTTAAGAACAAGGTCAATAAATATCGAATTGGTCTTTAGACGCCTGAGTTACTTTCTGTCTAACCATAAATCCATATTCCTATTCTCTATTTTCTATCTACACACCAATTATACTTTCTAGTAACTTACTTCATCACATCGGCATAGCATCATAACCCTTTGATTTGTGGTTAGCCATTTCGACTTGTTTAGATTGAATCATCGTCAAAAAAAATGTCCATCAATGAGATATTTGTTACCAAACAAGTAATTACTGGTTTTATTATCAGATAGATAGATAGATAGATAGATAGATAGATAGATAGATAGATAGATTTGAAAAGACTGAGATAGATAGATAGATAGATAGATAGATAGATAGATAGATAGATAGATAGATT
>OY757942.1:8097172-8134672 GCA_963585895.1 Sepioteuthis lessoniana
AGGGTTATTTTATGCCAAGATGTTAGAGAATCGCATTCATTGTACGTTCAAAATACCATTAAAAGAACTACGACCCCCATAAAAAAATCACAACGAAAAACCCCTAGCATACGTCGCAACCTACAATAAAAATAACGCAGAACTATTCACGGAAATGATAAAATATCTTGACGAACATAAGAGCAAAAAGAAAATCCAAGAAATACGAGACACAATAAAGTTATTAAAAGCCAGAGATAAGACTAAAATCTTTTTACAATATTCACCTCTTCTACATTCAGGGAAAACACAACATAAGGAGTTACAAAATGCTTGAATAAAAAATTTGGAGTGTATGATTTAATTATAGAAGGAAAATCCTATACCTTTAAAAACCCCAAAACAAAATCATGATAAATAAAGATTTATGCAGCAACTCAAAAAAGGTCGTCTACATAATCGAATGTAAAAAATATTAAGAAGTATTCATTGGATCGGTGCAAGCACTCAGTGCTAGGATATCACTCCATAAAAGTGATATTAAATTACCCGAAAATAGAAAATTAAATGTGTCTAAACATATATTCGAATGTAGTGACGGACAAATAAAAACACTCTTCATATAACAGAGTAACGACTACACAGTTTCAAATAAAAGAAAAAAGAACTTCATAGAAAAATCAAGCCTACACTGAATAGAACAAACTATACACACACAGATAAAAACAAACACATACACACACACACACACAAACATATATAGATACACATATACACATACCAAATAGAAAGTAAAAAGGAGTCGTCAGTTAATTTTTAAACCACGTTAACAACCAGAAAAAAAAACGACTAATGAACTCCGTGGCATATCAACATACGAAGATAAACATACACACTCTCACATACACACACGACCGACCCAGAGTAAAACAACGAATAAGCTTTACAGCATATCAAATATCAAAGACTAACAGGGGAGGAGATAAAGTGCACCCACAAAACAAGACACAAAACACTTTCTTGAAAAGAGGAGAGGTAAAAAAAAAATAAAAAAGAGAAAAAAGAGAGCCAACTCCTACAAGAAATCTATCACAGAATTAAAAGAAACAAATATCCCATCAAAACAGTGGCCTCTGTATAAACAAAACATCACACCGGCAAGATCATTAAAAGTTGCCTGAAAAAAGCAAGAATTTGAAATACGTGTAAGAACTAAATAAATGATTTTAAAAGAATAGAAATCTCTTTGTGGACGTAATCATTTTGAAATATTTACTTTTTTCTCACTTTAAACCCACATTTTTTTTTTTTTACATGCATATATATATATATATATATATATATATAGTACCCATGGCATAGTGGCTAACGTTCTGGACTGTGACGTCGTTGTAACGTCGTTCCAGTTCCAGTTTATTCCGTTGACTTTCGTACTAATACCCTCGGGAAAGGTATGAACCTTGTTATTTCCACTGCTATGGTTTAAATAGTGCCACTGCTGTTCTTCTACAGGAATAGTTTTGGCATTAAATAACCCATGAAGATTTTACTGCCATTAAACAAAGAAAAAAACGAACTAAGAAGTACAATCAGAGAAAAAATACGTGGATTGTAGCGTGTCACTAAATATTTTAATGGAATTAACTGGATGCCCACTAAAGACATTTTTTACTCAATTTTTCTGTATATCTTTGTTTTTTGAGTCTGTCGTTATTTCAAAATCCAATAAAATTTTACAGACATGTTTTAAAAAATCGAATAAAATCGTACTTTTTATTGCGAATGTTAAAATAACGAAATACTACACTAAAATGCTATTACCGGATAGAATACGAAACTTTTTTCGTTGACTAAGCGCTCGATGTAAGTATACAAACTGCATAATGTGATAAAGCCAGAAAGATTTTTGCCGGTTGGTGAGGCTTATAATTCGCTGGCTGTAACTTAGGGGTAACCTCTATTTAAAGGGGTGTCCAGTGTATGAAACTAAACTTCATCTGATTATTAAACTCCAGTGAAGTACCCTTTCATTGCTATTACTCTCAGGTCCACTCTGACCCGAAGTGGAAGTGCCTATTTAAGATCCTATTTAGGGTTCAAATAGATCTGTTTAAGAAATTATTTGTGTTCCATAGAACCGTTTGCAAAAAAACCCAAAAAAATCTCTAAATAAACAAAAAATATAATAAACGTACAACCAAAACAAGTCCAAAGTTTTATATCTGCTCGGATACAATTGCAACTAGCACTCTTTTTAGACACTTTTATTATTTCATTCTTTTTATAATATATATATATATATATATATATATATATATATATATATATATATATACAGTTTAAGGTTGTCACTTCCTCAGTTGGTGATATAGTGGTATACCAAGTGTGGTATAATTTGGAGAGTGCTCAATATCTGTGAAAGAGCTATCATGTAATAATAAATATATATATATTAGTTTTTATGGATATTTGATAGCATGCATACTTATCCCTGATGATTACCGTGTAAAGATAGCATGAAACCACAAGTTTCAGATAAGCATCCATGCAATTAATGCATATGTAAAAAACTAATATACATATATATATATATATATATATATAAAATGTCTTTTTGATTTTTTCATAGCAAAAAAAAACGTAGAATATACGAGGTGCGTTGAAAAAGAATCGAGACTGAATCAGAATTTACCCAGATAGAAATTTAAGCTGAATAAAAGGTTTTCTTTGAAATACTACAGTTGCCATGGAATATGTTCATGCGAGCTTTTAATGGTCGAAGCACCACTGATACGGAATATCATTAATAACATAACAATTACGAATGTAATTGCTTAAGTACGTTTGGGTGGCATTAGTTCCTTTTTAAATAAACAAAATCCCACGACATCGTCTCGAAAGATCTATACAATTCTAAGCTGAGTCAAGGCCTTTTAACATTGCCCAGTCAGCTGGGGCTGTAGAATACACCGACTGCACCTCTGCAGAGGGGTAAGACCCCCTTCCCAATGAGTGTCCGGGATATGACACTAAATAATCTGATGGTGAGGTTCCAGTGATGCTGGAGCTTTGGGGAATGCGGAGCACCCCTTCATTGCCATTGCTCCCAGGTCTACCCTGGCCCGGAATCGTATTACCTGGTAGGGCCCTATCTATGGGTTACATAGAACTAACTTGAAAAACTTATGCTAAACTGAATTGTTTAAATTAGAACTGTTTGACTAAACTAAATAGCTTGAAATAGAAAAGTTTTTGACAAATAAACTGTACTTACATTTAAACTACGTGCTTATGCTAAATTGAATTGTTTGAAATGGAAGAGTTTTTGATATTGAAACTGTACTTACACTAAACTGAATTGTTTAATATACAACTGTTTTGACATTTAACTGTGTGCAAACAAAATCTATACTTATACTAAACTGAATTAGCTGAATTAGAATTGTTTGAATAAACTGAATAGCTTGAAATAGAAATGTTTTTGACTATTGAACTGTGTACCCATGCTTAACTGAATTGTTTGGAATAGAACTATTTCCATAAAAATGGATCTGGTGTTAAATAAACTAAGAAGGTTAATATGCCATAAAGCCCAACTCGACAACTAACCTTAGCAGCCTTATAACATAGCCTACCTAATGCTTTGATAAAGGCTTACTTAAGGTAGTGAACTTTTCACGAAACTTTATCTATTATTTATCATATTTCTGCTTGTTATAGGAACGTTGGTTCGCACTATTTTATAGCTTATCAAACATTGTAGATTAATTAATGCTATATATATATATATATATATATATATACGAGGATCATTAAATAAGTTTCCAGACTTTTTTCGTATAGGCTCTTTCATGAAACTCTAGTCCCCTTTGAAGTAATCTCCTCCGGCTGCAATGCACTTGTTGTAGCGTTCCAACAACTTCTGGAAGGACCCATAGAAGTCCTCTTACGTCAGCATGTCAATGACCTTCGTCACAGCTTCTTTCACCTCCTCAATTGTCTCATAACGACAGCTTCTGAGCTTAAGGAATAAGCAAAAGTCACAGGGAGCAAGGTCTCGACTATAGGGAGGGTGAGAAACTGTCTTGTTGCCCATCTTGCTCAAATAGTCTGTAACGAGGATGGAGTTGTGGACTGGTGCATTGTCCTGGTGGAAATGCCACCGACCCGATTTGAAGAGTGCAGTCCTCTTCCGACGAAATCTCTTCCTGAACTCCCTTAAAACCTCAACTTAGTAACCCTACCCCTAACCCTTTGGCCAATCAATTCTGCTGTATTGACTTCCTTACTCCTGCCACACCTCTCATCATCCCTCATAGACTCCCTGGCTTCCTTGAATCTCTTGTGCCTCTCAAAAACTGATGCTCGATTCATGCAAGATGGTTCAAAAGCAGTCTGAAGCATTCCATACGTTTCTGTGGCATTTTTCCAAATTTAAAACAGAATTTTATTGCATATCGTTCTTTTAAAGTGTCCTCACGTCCAGATTGCATTTTTGAAATTCACCGGCTGTGACAATCAGGCTTTAGTTAATTGTTTCAAGTATTGATTTTCAAATCTACTATTTCCTGTCAACATTATCTATTCCTTTTCAAACTGTTAAATGGTTTAACGCATTGCTATCTTATACCAATAATTCTATTTAATATTAATCATTTATTTGCACACAGTTTAATGGTTTAAAGTATTGTGAATAATTAAATATTTCTATTTTCCCATAGATGATACCCTAACAGGTACCAACACTTAGGGATAGAGCGAACCTGGGAGTAATGGCAATGAAAGGGTTCTTCACATTCCTCAAAACTCAAGAACTGCTGCCTCACCGTTAGATGCACTTATAGGGGGACATGTTATTTGGTAGATATGTTTGGTCCCCCAAAATTTATGTTGGGTTTGGTATATGTTTAGTTTTATGTAGTTGGTGTTTAGAAAAAAGGTACATGGAGGCAACTGTAGTAAATAAAAAAATGATATAAAAGATATGTAAACGATGTGAAATGGCGCGGACAAAAGGAACATTCTAAACAAGCGACATAAACAAAACAAATCTATATCTTAACAATACATACAATGAAAACATTTAAAACATTACTATTGTTCGATTACTGTCTGTGAAAATATCCTCTCTGTGTATGTGTGTGTGTGTGACTAACACAACTAAAACTACAAAAAAGGACTTAATGCATGCTGATTACGTATTTCTAAAAGTTTCTTTCTTTCTGTGCTTCACCGCAATTGCTGTTTTCGAGGCTGGAAAAAGTCTCACCGACAAGGTACACTGAAGAAAGGAATGTTTGCATGGCATATACATTTTGTGGCGTTTAACAGCTGTTGGTGAATATGAGAGAGTGATAGTATTCTCTCTGGAAGTCACCCAGGAGAGAGTGTGTTAGCCCTGCAAGTAAAAATGTGAAAAAGAGAAAGAGTGTTTGAAGATGAAGTATTTATAGAAAATACGTGTCATGAAGTCGGCTCCAAAAACACGGTACGAAATTCAAATGAGGACGTAGTTTTAAGCACTGACCACGTGGTTCTCTTGGCCAATCGTTTCCCCAGACTGAATGTTTACGTGTGTCCGCCATCTTTGTTTCGGGAACAAGTGGCATAACGCCCATTTTGAATTATAGGTGTAAGTCCTATACACTTTAGTTTCACATCCAGAATACTAGTTGGCGATGTCTTACCCCTCTGCTGAGATGCAGTCGGTGCATTCTACAGCCCCAGCCAAATGGGCTAATATATGAACTCATGTTACAAATATCAAACTTTAGTGCCTTAACTAAGACTATTTGTTTAGGTATAGGCCATGCGGGGTGACAACAAGGTGAAGCTTAGAAACAAGGCAAGTTTTGATGTTTTAAATACATATCTCGTGTAATGAACGACCCACTGTTTTTTCAGGTGAAAAATTGGTTTCAAAAAGTCGTGCTTTACATGTGTATTTCCGATAAACATATATATATATATATATATATATATATATATATATATATCAGAAGTTTCATTCAGTAAATATTTAAAAGACTATTACAGAGGAGCATCCAGATCTTCACAGATCTTGTCGGAAATTGACACATCAATTATGAAGAGGTGAAAAAAATATAAAGTTTGTTTTTTTTATTTTATTCTCTGATCCGAAAAAATCTTCTGTCCGAGGCATTAATAATTCCCCTGACTGGTTCGATTATTTCATCTATTATGAAGGAAGCTATTACCTTGATTGAATTTGTAATTGATCATTAAATATAAGTAAATTACTAAAGCAAGTTCCCGACGTTGTCCTGGATAAACGATGAACACAATGATTATAAGTACACAACTTAATTGGATTTTGGCTCTGAATATCGGAATTTTATCCCATCCACCTTAATTTGTCCACCTGGCTATTTCAGATCATCCACCTTTTCTAATCTTTCCAGCATTTTCTGGTTGGTTGGTTGGTTGGTTGGTTTTACAACTTATCCAGCTGTTCAGCTTTCAAAACTACTGTAATACAATCAATATCAATGCAATGCCGTTAATAAACAATGTAGTCTAGACCTTGATGTAGTTTTTACCACAATTTCAATGTCAAAGTGTCCCGGTTAATGCCGTTAATAAACAATGTAGTCTAGACCTTGATGTAGCTTTTACCACAATTTTAATGTCAAAATGTGCCGGTTAATGCCGTTAATAAAAAATGTAGTCTAGACCTTGATGTAGCGTTTACCACAATTTTAATGTCAAAATGTCCCGGTTAATGCCGTTAATAAACAATGTTGTCTAGACCTTGATGTAGTTTTTATCACAACTTTAAAGTCAAAATGTCCCGGTTAATGCCGTTAATAAACAATGTAGTCTAGACCTTGATGTAGGTTTTACCACAATTTTAAAATCAAAATGTCCTGGATATGACACTAAACTGCATTTGATGAAGTTCCTGCTCCAATTTTTGGAGTCCACCTTCATTACCATTACTTCTTCGTTAATTCGGAGTCATAGCAACTGTTTGTGTACCAATTAATCGGCATTAGACCCAGGTCAACTCTAACCCTGTCACCTGTTAGGGTCACAACTATGGGTCAATTAGTCTACTTAAAAATTAATCGTAATCGATAGAATCATGTGCAAAATAAAAAGAACTAAACAAAAACATAATTATACAGTATATACAATTATATCGTTTTAAGTGACTATTCCTATTTAATGATTATAATTTTTCTGCATATAATTATTTGATTTCAATTGTTGTATATTGACCTATGATCCGGCCGGGCTGTCAAAATAGGAAATGCACCTGTGTAAATAACAGGTGCATCCGGTCGAGGAATATCAGAATATAACCTTGACCGTGTACGGGTTGAATGAGTGCGTTTTGTGACGCCCACAAGAGGAAGGTGGGCGTTGAACTATTATATAACCCGGGCGAAGACAGGAAGTGAATCAGTTGGGGATCAGACGAGTTGGAGGTAAGATGCGGTAGAGAAAACCAGCACCCAGAGAGGCTGGGCCCCCAGGCCCCTGGTTGAGCAGCCCGGGAGAACGGGAAAGAAACGCAGTTATGGCCAATTGAGTGGGGGTCAATATGTTGCAGTTCTGTTCGGTCTCCAACTCCCTCTCACACACAACCCTTTCAAATAAAGTGAGAGGTATATTTTTATAAGAACTGTGTCGCTCGTCTTCACTGTGTCGTTGTGTTCTGCATGCATATGTAGATGTATATGTATATGTATTTGTATAGTTGGTCATGGCGTTACAACACAATTAATCCTGTCTGATAAGTATAATCTGTCTAAAATTTTGATTTCAAATATTTCAAGCCAGAATATGGTTTCAAGTAATTTATTTTTTGCTTCAAGTAACTATTTTTTTAAATTTTCAAACATGGTTTCAAATATTCCAATCAAATACAAATAATTTTTCCACAGTTATATCGTTTCAAGTATTTCTACCTAATACTAATAAGTTTCAACCAAATCTATTTGACCTATACATACTACAACTTCCAGTCAGAGCGGACATGTGACATGTGATGGAAGAATATTCCATATGGCATCGGGGAGAAGATATCAAAGAATATCTCTCTTGGTCAAGGAGAAAGAATATCCCACTTGGCTACGGAGAGGGTATATGCATGAGCGTAACTGGTGGACAGTCGAAACACAAGCAGAATTATAACAGGGATTTATAACAATGATTAGAGCAAAATTGCAATATGAGCACTGGTAAAAATGGTCGCTGAATACATTTGGTTTATAATACCCAGAAATTCATACACAGATGTCCTCAAGGACACATGGCTCAGTGGATAACGAAGGGTCGACTCCTCACTGCCCAAAGCTTTCAAAGTAGAGTTTTAACACTCGATGCAGTTTAGTGTCATACACAGAGGCCACTTTTTGGGAGAGTTTTATTCCTCTTCAGATGATACAAAGGATGTGTTCAAGGCCCCCACTGTAAGGTCCGGCATTTTCTTAACTAGAAAGGATACACCAATTAGGAAAAAGATAGGGATATTTTGTAATCAAGACCGTAAAATGTTATGCCCAAGGCATGTGATTGGGAGAAGAGATCAATAGATAGATAGATAGATAGAAATATATACGTATTTGTACATGTGATAAGAGAAATATTCATCAAAGAAAAGTAAATAAAAATATAAAGAGTTATTTTACACACAGAGATCTGTTTCGTTCTATCAGAACTCATCAGTGTGGCTAGTCTCTCGAAGCTAGGATTGAAACCTGGTTGACTCAGTCGCCAATTCCAAGATTCTACCACTCAACCGCGAGGAAGCCAGCGCCAGCGAAGTAAATTTAAACAGTTATGAATCACAATTGTTATTGTTTACATATTTCCACTTAACGGCTACCGAGAGCTCGATTCATACGAAGAGCCTTGCATATACGCTAATGGCAACACAATTGCTTCATTCGCTAGAGAGCTCAACCCTTCAGGGGTAGGGAAACATATATATATTGTCATCCACGTATAAGTCTCCGCTGCGTAGCCTGGAGCAGGCAGCAAGTTGCAGCGATCTCTACCTCAACTCAGATAAAATATGCTTCATGCGTTTTAATTAAGATAGTGCCTTCTTCTCACTAAATGGCAAACCTCAAAAATTAGTAGACTCGTTGCTATACTACAATATCTATGTCTCCT
Organism: Sepioteuthis lessoniana; assembly: GCA_963585895.1. Lineage (NCBI taxonomy): Eukaryota > Metazoa > Mollusca > Cephalopoda > Myopsida > Loliginidae > Sepioteuthis > Sepioteuthis lessoniana. Next base: position 8,106,296 of record OY757942.1, read on the forward strand.
CTGAAAATGATGCCAGTATACGCATAGAAAAGGTCTTGGTAGGATATTGACCATATAAAAATCTGGATAAAAACATCCGATATAAGCAACACAAATTGGGCAATTCTGAAAAATAAGGACAAATTAATAAGCAATGTTCTCCTATGGACTACTACACATGGACACACCAGTATTTGTCAACCAGAATAAACGTACATTAATCAGCTTTGTGCCGACCCTGAATGCTGTCTAGAAGACTCACTAAAAGCCATGAATTAGAGAGACGAATGACGAAAGGGAATCAAGGTAATCTGAGCTATTGTCACGCCATATATATATATATATATATATATATATATATATATGCAATGGTGATTAGCTGAAGTGGAGGTTTACATACGAGGATCATTAAATATGTTTCCAGACTTTTTTCGTATGGGCTCTTTTATTGAATCCATGAAACTCAAGTCCCCTTCGAAGTAATCTCCTCCGGCTGCAGTGCACTTGTTGTACCGTTCTAACAACTTCTGCAAGGCCCCATGGAGGTCCTCTTGTGTGAGCTTGTCAATGACCTTCGTCACAGCCTCTTTCGTCTCCTCAATTCTTTCATAACTACAGCCTCTAAGCTTAGAGAATAACCACAAGTCACAGGGAGCAAGGTCTAGAGGCTGAGTAACTGCCTTGACTCACATCTTGGTCAAATAGTCTGTGACAAGGATGGAGTTGTGGACTGGTGCATTGTCCTGCTGGAAATGCCACTGACCCGATTTGAAGAGTGCTGGCCTCTTCCCAAGGAATCTCTTCCTGAACTCCCTTAAAACCTTAACATAGTAACCCTACCCCTACCCCTTTGGCCAATCAACTCTGGTGTATTGACTTCCTTACTCCTGCCACACCTCTCATCATCCTTCACAGACTCCCTGCCTTCCTTGAATCTCTTATGCCACTCAAAAACTGATGTTCGATTCATGCAAGATGCTCGAAAAGCAGTCTGAAGCCTTCCATACATTTCTGCGGCATTTTTCCCAAGTTTAAAACAGAATTTTATTGCATATCGTTCTTCTAAAGTGTCCTCACGTCCAGATTGTATTTTTGAAATTGACCAGCTGTGACAATCAGGCTTTAGTAGGGTGTATTCCAATTGCAGCAGTAGCTGTTCATTTGAACGTGAAATCATAAAAATTGGTTAGTCATCTCATAAGATGTATAGCAATAACATAGTGAATTTTCAAGAGTCTACGACAATTTTAAATGCCCGTACAAAAAAGTCTGGAAACGTATTGAATTCACCAGGTACGTCTGTCGTATGCGTATTGATTGTATTATGAGATATGATACTTTAAAACCCTCTTTCGATTCTCCTTGAATCGATCTGTTCTAGGATGTCAAATAAAATTCTTTCAATCTACAGTTAAAATATTCGGAAAAGGAATAAAAAAGAATAAATACATAGACAAATTTCTTATCTGATAGATTGATTTTAACGGCATGTCAACCCTTCTGTTGTTATTTTATGCGGAGAGGTTACTGAATCGTGTTCATTGTACTTTTGTATCAACGTTTTTGTATAGTTGTTTAAGTGTGTTAAATTTAATCACTTGTTCTGAATAGTTTGACTTATGCTGTTCCCAACATTTGTCACCAAAGGGGATTACCACGGTTTATTGGTTTTAGAAACATCCGTTTCTTTGGCCTTTAAGAATCACAACGCTTTTTAAATATCAACCTTGACGATCAATGAATGAAACTTTACATTGGGACACTTCGATTGTAAACGCCCAACCGTTCCGACCACTGAACAGAGAAAAAGATTTCACACGGGTTTCGAACTTTATCTATTTGACTGAAGTAATTCCTTTGCTTTATCTCTCTCTCTTTCTCTCTCTCTCTCTCTCTGTCTCTCTCTCTGTCTCTCTTTAAGTCGACTACAGTGAAAAGGGTTTTCGCAATAAACTTTCTGAAAACCAACAGAGTCACAAATTTCGACATGTCACCGGTAACATTACAGTACGACAATAACAGTTGCACTTAGAACACCTATTAAACACGTGAGTAAGTATCCGTTTACACTGGCTAAAAGATCAAGACTTGAAATCTAGCTAATTGTTTGTAAGTTTTATTATCAATTAAAACTTTACTCCGAACGATTACAAATGGAAATTATAACCGTTGATGTTCGGCAATTCAAATTCTGTACAATTTGTCACAACATTTGAAGAATATTATTTCTCGCTGATTAACTGATAGAGACCTCCTTCCCGAGTGGAGACATTTTTTTTTTTTTACTTTAAAACATGGCCACAATAGTTATACGCGCAAAGTTTGGTGACTCTACAGGTAATTGTTTTGTTGCCAAAAAAAAAAAAAAAAGAACAGATAATTCTTTGAATTATTAACCCTACCCAGACAGATAAATTTATATGTCCTTGTACTGTCGGTGAATTATTTTCTATAAATTAACTTTAAATTGATTAACGAGGGGAGATAAGGAATTGCCTTACATTGAGATAGTGCTAAAAACGACAAAAGTGTTGCTCTGCCAGTGTACCTGTTAGCGACAAAAATGTCATTCTTGTAACATAGCCAAATGTAGTTATGTAAAATATACAGACACGTGAAATGTTCACATGCATAGGAATCCCGAAACACTGAAGACTTTCTTTAGTTCAGGCACGAAACTTTTATTACCTTCTTGACTTTTAGGTTTTCGACACGAGGAGAGAGAGACACAATTTTTCCTATGCTGACTGTTCCATCTGACCCCACCACGCGCGGCGCATCTCATAGACCCAACTGGACTCGCCTAGGTTCGGATCTCAACTAACTGTTTTTTTTTTCAAAAATCACCCAAAATCCTCAGCCCATCGCTTCCGGGCATGACGTCATTCACATCCTCCGTCCCATTTCTTACCCGGGGTTTTTATTATGACATCTGCGATTGTCACATCCTCCCCTCGCGAGCGTGAACACTTGCTCTCAATGTGTGTACCTGCACGTGTACTAAGCCGAATAGTTCTAAGCCTAACTAAACCGAATGATAAGATGTAACCAACGAAAAATGATAATATAAAAGAAAATCATTCCGCAATTGTATAACAATTCTGACAATAAAAGGTCTTATAGAGTAGGGACTTTCAATAAATAAGGGGATTCTTTTATTAAAAAGCAAAATAAACAAAACATTTTGACAATTTTTTTTCTATAGATATAAAGTCATCATTGTTTGAAATTGGTTAATAATAATAAAAATTATTTCAATCTGGCAAAAACTCTTGTTTTAGATTCAAATGGTGGCAAATCTAACAGAGTGTTCCAGGCTTGAACAGAGATCTGTCATCAAAATTTTGGTAGCCAAGAATGTTGCATAGCCGTGATACAACTATACGTAAACATATACATGCAGAAACAAAATCAACAATAATGACAAACGAACACACTTCTTTAGAAAAATATATCTCTCACACTTTATTCTCGGAAGGGTTGCGAAAGGGTTGCGAAAGGGTTGTGTGCGAGAGGTGACTTGGAGACTGCAACATATTGACCCCCAGTTCCTCTGACTATAGCAGCACTTCTAGTCTAGACTTCTAGTCTAGTCCAGTGCCGTGCATGGGGGACAAAGGAGACAAAAATGCAGCTCGCCCAACCGAAGGTAGCCTACTCGAAACTAGGTGCCTAATTAAAGGCCCCAAGTCTGCCATTGTTCCTTTTCCAGGGCCACGCTCCGGACCGAAGTCCAGAACAGGCCCCGGAGGTCAATATGTAACAAGAAGTGTAAACCATGTGTAATTTACAAAAGAATGTGGGATTTATACGGTAAAAGTAGGTTTTAGTAAAAAAAATTGTTTTCAAATAGTTTTATATACCAACGATAATCATAGTGATATCAATCCAACGGTACATATACTTATGCATATACGGTCAAATAATGGCAGAAGCAAGCAATTACAAATGCAGGCAGACTCTGTTGTTTAGGTACGAACGGTTTATTAATTCTGACTTCAGTTCATCGACACGAGGAGAATGACACAATTCTTATATGCTAACCATCCCCAACGCGCGGTACATCTCGTGGTGTTTAAAATCTCATTTCATCTCTGCCGGTAGAGATCTAAAAAACTTAACCACCACCGCAACGGTAGAAAACTCAACTACTCGATTCCATAGTCCAATCTCAACTGTGTTTTTTAAAATCCTCAAATTCTCAGCCCATCTCTTCTGAGCATGACATTATCCACACTCCAGCCACTTTTCCTCTCTGGGGTTTATTATGACAATGGTGACTGTCATTTCCTTTACGCGCGAGCGTAAAACTGTACCCAATGGCTATGCACCTGAACTCTTGATGGTGCTTGATACCTCCTTGCTTAACACTCAGCAATATAAGGTACGTATCAAGTGTAAAGTGGAGCAAATCAAGGGAAAGGAGTAGCGCCCCCCTACACCTCGGTTAGTAGCTATTGAAAAGGGAGCCTTCGGGTCGCCAACTACTACCACTACTACTACTACTTTTAAATAATCATTATCTTACACAGTTTGGAAATTAGTTTTGGTCTCAAACACCCAAATCAGCCGTCTTCATTTATTTTTAATGGAATTGATTTAGACTTTTCTCTAAGTCGCCACACACAGAACTAAATCCTTCGAGGAATTAAAAAAAAAAATCAGGATTTGATATGAAATTTTGAAACCAACCCATTTTTTAGGTTGAATTTTTATTTACCAACCCCTCCGCTCGGGTAGGATATGACACAAGGTCAATTTTTAAACGGAGTTTAAAAGGTTTGAATTCACAGTTTTCCTTCTCCTACTATTTTCCTGCCCGACTATTTACCCATAGCTGGAGGGAGGATAATTAGATTCATACCCTTCCCAAGGGTATTAGTACTATGTGAAATGCAATCAATCTCGTGCAGGATTTGAACTCGTGTCGCAGTGTCCATTTCCTACGCTGTATCCACTTCCTCCCTTTTTTAAGGATGAATCTATTGCTTATCTTAAGAGTAAGTGCGACAAAAAGACAGTTTTCATATCTTTGAGTTCTTGCTTTCTCTCCATTTAAGGAAAAGATATAATACCAAGGTTGATTTAAAAATTCTAAGCCTCAAACAGAAATTAAAAGCCATATAGCTGAACATTTTTGTTGTAAAAACACACAAGCGCTTTTTATAAAACTAAAAAAAAACTAATTCAGATTTCTTTCTAAATTTCTGTGTTAGTGAGGCTCATACAAAGGTGAGAGGTGAGTGACTAATCTAAAAATGAACAAAGGAGAGGTCTGAACTGTCATGAAGTATTCGTGAAAGAAGGGTATGGTACCCAAATGGGGTAGGTACAACACAGAAGTGAAACCTTGGTTAGGTCGTCCAAAAACCTCAACCACTGATAAACAATTTAATGCCATTACAGTATAGTTTTGGATGACAGACATCTTACTTTTCAGCTGACAGCTAAGTCCATCGGCATAAGTTCTTGTTCGGTCTACACTGTTTTAAATGGGAGGAACGAGCTGTCTGCAAGATGGGTCCCAGGAATGCTAGAGTACAAGCTAAAAAGGGCTGATATCTTCAGAATACTTTTAACTCATTACCAGGCTAACCCGAAGAATTTTCAACGCAGATTACTAACTCAAGATGAAACCTGAGTTCATCACTTCGAACCTGAATCAAAGATTCAAAGCAAACAGTGAAACAGTGAAACCCCGCTAGTTTTCCACCATCAAAGAATTTCAAGCAGGCAGCATCTCTTGGTAAAGGAATGTCTTTTCTTTTAGATTCTGAAGACGTAATTACGACAGACTACCTAGAAATGGGAAAAACTATAAATGGACAGTATCATACATCAGAATTATGACTACAGAAGGAAGCAATCAAGTCAAAATGCAGAGGGAATCTGAGAGCAGGTGCACTCTTTCTTCAGGATAACACGCCTATTCCCACTACTTAGATTGCACTAGCTTTTGTGATTTTGAATGGCTTCTAAATCTTCCTTACTCACCAGACTTAACTCCATCTGACTTCTTCCTGTTTCCTATACTCAAATACCACCAGTGTAATCGCCATTCCGGAAAAATGATATAGTCATATGTGCTGTGGAGGAGTTTATAGAGGACCAAAATGCCACCTTTTTCTGTAATGGGATTGCAATACTTGGATCAAGTCCATTAATGTCAATAGGGAATATATTAGAGAAAAATTGTCTTGTTTCTTTGATCCCGTCTGGGTGAGGCTTAAAACTTTTTGAACGCCTCCCTTATATTTCTTTGAGAGGACACATAAAAAGTAATAAAGATTCAATGCATTTCATACGTTTTTTTTATCTACGAGTTCCAAAAAGGTTAAAAAAAAGCAAACAAACTCAGAAACGATTGAAAAATATTGGGACAGTCTTAAGAGGTAGGAAATGGCAGCAAATTTCTTTAATCCTTCTCCATCAAAAAAATAATTTTAAAAAATTGGCCATTCCTTTCTTTAAAGTTATAGAATCTTCAGTCAATGCTCAAACACTTCATTTTTATCTCAAGAAACGGGTTATTGATCTTCTCCATTTCCTTAAGAGGAATAAGACTTCTCTCTCATGACTGACTGGAACAAGCAGCCCCGTTTCACATAGCTATTCTTCTTACTTTTGACTAAGGTAAGCTTTGTAAATTAAACCTGAGACCTGAATTGACGACAAATTTCTTTTCACACAGTCTTGACGTAGAGGTTAACTTATTGGACTGCGATACCGTAGGAATTGAGCTCGAACCCAAAAAGCGCTATTACATTCACTACTGTGCTTCTACTTGCTTGACTTTGGCATTAAATAACCCACGATATTTGATATGCCACGAAACTAATCAACCTTGGAAAAATTGGACGGGAAGACCGAATAATTCACATTAATCTTGCTTGATAGATGTGGAGGTGCCCGTGGTGTAATGGATATCGTCGTAAGATATGGACACGGCGACACGAGTTCAAATCCTGGACAAGGCTGATTGCATTTCACATAGCACTAATACCCTTGGGAAAGGTATGAATCCAATTATTCTCCCTCCAGCTATGGGTAAATAGTAGGGTAGACTGGGTTCTTTAGCCTTGGTGAGGCAACTAGTGTAGAAGGAAAACTCTGAATTCAAACCTGTTAAGTTCCTAGGAAAAGGAATACTCTGTTAAACTCCGCTTAAAGATTGACCTTGTGTCATATCCTGCCGGAACGGAGGGGTTGGTAAATAGGTTCTTGCTTGATAGATGTTCGATCCCAAATTAAAGTAAATTAACCTCGGCTTGAGTGGTCAAGTTGTGCATAATTTTATTTATAAAAGAGTATTTTAATTTGCTAGGAATAGAGGTAGCTCTCTAGCAAGGTTCTAGTATTATCTAATTTTTCGTTTTCTTTTCTTTTTTTTTAACCCTGTGATTTCATGGAACGGCAAAGTTCACGAGTTGACATGTTTATTGAAAGAGAAACATTTCTTTATTTCTCTCGACTTAAAATTTTTCCCGCATCTAAGAACAAGATCGTCAGAAAATTCTCATCACTATTATCAGGCACATATATTAGAACAATTCCTACGATGACAGAATTTAAATCAAGATTGGGAAATGTAGGTATCTTTCTTTCTCTCTCTCTCTCTCTCTCTCTCTCTCTCACTCTATCCCTTCTCTCTCTCTCTCTCTCTCTAGGGGTGTCCTCTTGGTGTAATGGTTAAAGTGATAGACGGCTGAATTGTAGTACGCGAGTTCGTATTCCAGTCGCGCTATTACGTTCACTTTTGGGCAAATACCCTTGGGAAATGTATGAACCCCCTTATCCTCCCAGCTATGGGTTAAATAGTACTACTACTGTTCTTCTAGGGGAATGGTTTGGCATTAAATAACCTACAAAAGTTGATATGCCTTTAAGCAAAAAACCCAAACCATCTCTCTCTCTCTCTATATATATATATATATATATTGAGAAAAATATAGATATATACTGAAAGTAATATATGTAATGAAAAAAAAAACAGTTACTACAATCACATTCTAAGCTACAATAACTTGGGATATTTTAAGAATACTGCTTTATCCAAGCATTTTTGGCAAATAAAGGATGCAGGATAAAACTCTTTTAATAAAATAGGATATTAGAAAAAAATCCCAAGTCAACAAAGGAGGTGACGATAACTACGAACTGTGTCTAGAAGAAAAAGGATATATCTTAGAACATGCTGTGAACAATTTGCTAAATAAACGAAGTGAATGAGTATCCAAGTGTAGACATAGCAATAACTTTTTCTTATACCATCAAGCACTGGACCTTGTTTAATCCCATGATTTCTTCTTGTTCTTGTTGTTGTTTTTCTTCTTCTGTTCTAGAAAAAAAAAGAGAAAAAATCATTTTGTTGACTTATTCATTTTAATCGTTTGAATATTACATGCTCTAACACCTTACCACGTGTAAATGTAGTAGGGGTGTCCTCGTGGTGTAATGGTTAAAGCGATGAACTGCGGAATCGTAGTACGCGAGTTCGTACTCCAGTCGCGCTATTATGTTCACTTTCGGGCAAATACCCTTGGGAAAGGTATGAACCCCCTTATTCTCCCTCCAGCTATGGGTAAATAGTAGGACGGACTAGGTTCTTCAGCCTTGTTGAGGCAACTAGTCTAGGAGAAGGAAAACTCTGAATTCAAACCTGTTAAACTCCGCTTAAAAATTGACCTTGTGTCATATCCTGCCCGAGCGGAGGGGTTGGTAAATAGTACCACGTGTAAATGTCTCACACAATAATAACGTATCACGTGACTAAATATAAACGATAGAATGGCTACTTTTACTACGTTACCGACTGATGATTGTGGAACACATATGAAACTTAAATTATGACTTACTGCGTCCATAATTATAATATTTTTATGTTTATACTTGCTCTGATATTATAGCGCTGAGCAGTCATTTCACGCAACTTTTCTTATCTGCTGTTCTTATATATATATATATATATATATATATTCTTGTTGATTCCAACTACATCTTGATGGGATTATAGCGCTGAGCAGTCATTTCACGCAACTTTTCTTATCTGCTGTTATTATATATATATATTCTTGTTGATTCCAACTACATCTTGATGGGATTTGGTGATCCGTTTTTATCTCAAAATCCCATTATAGATTTATTGGTTTATTTTTGCTGATTGATTCTTATAGGAATTCTTTTGTTTTCTTTCTGATGTCATCCCAAAACAGACAAACACGTTTTCTTGCTTCCAGGCTTGAAAAAGTTAACTTTGAGCCAATCAACTCTAAACTCTCTTTCTTTTTGGATTGGGGTTAAAGGTTTTTAAATCTAATGCATAAAAATAAACCGAAAATACAATAATTCCCCCCTTGTTTATCGTCTATGCAGCAAAAGTATTCAATGAACCGTAGCAAATCGTCTCAAGGGGATGGATCCGATAAAAAGGTCACGTAATGGGTAGATGACTCCCTAGTTGAATTCTGTCCAATGTCACGATGTTCTTGTGTTCTTAAACCAGGAAAGCAGATTAGAAGTTTTGGCAGCAGTTTTCGTTTTGAAGACGAATTTGGCAAATCTTTTTTATGGTCGTTAAAGGGAATGAAATGAATATCTTTTTTTGTTTTTTTGTAACATGTTGCCAAAAAAAGAATGTCCTAGGTATGACACTGAAGTACATCTGATTGTGAGGCTCTATTTCTGGAAATCTGTAGAAAGAAGAACACCCCTTCGGATATCTTCTTTCGGGGAAAAGTAACTGAGGAACTTTATCGTTAACGGTTTTCTCAAACTCTCTCAATATCAGGTTTCCACTCGAATATGCAAAGTTTGGTTTGTTTTTTTTGTTTTAATGGCATATCAACTCTTTTTAGGTTATTTAATGCCAAAGCCATTCACCTAGAAGAACAGTAGTGATACTATTTAACCCATAGCTGGGAGGATAAGGGGGCTCATACCTTTCCCAAGGGTATTTGCCCGAAAGTGAACGTAATGGCGCGACTGGAGTACGAACTCGCGTACTACGATTCCGCAGTCCATCGCTTTAACCATTACACCACGAGGACACCCCCCGCAAAGTTTGGGTTCGAATGAGAAATGATGAATGATAAAACATTTGATGCTGCCGTCAGAACTTTTCAGTCTTGACATCAAAATAAAAAAAATATATACAGATTTTTATTGGTCTTTTGTCGTCTAAATTACACATTAATGAAAATAACACAACACTGACATATCACTTTATCTGTTATAATTACGAAGTTGTTGTTTCCCTTTAGTCGAGGGCGACCAGAGGGCTCCCTGTTCAATAGCTACTACACCGAGGTGTTGGGGAGGGCGCTATTCCTTTCCCTGGATTGCTCCATTTTACCCTAAATACCATATTTACCAACCCCGCTCGGGCAGGATATGACACAAGGTTAATTTTTAAACGGAGTTTAACAGGTTTGAATTCAAATTTGAATTCAGGTTTGAATTCTAGACTAGTTGCATCACCAAGGCTGAAGAACCCAGTCTGTCCTACTATTTACCCATCGCTGGAGGGAGAATAATTGGATTCGTACCTTTCCCAAGGGTATTAGAGCTATATGAAATGCAATCAGTCACGTGCAGGATTTGAACTCGTGTCGCCGTGTCCATTTCCTACGACGATAACCATTACACCACGGGCACCTCCTTAATACGTACCTTATATTGCTGAGTGTTAAGCAAAGAGGTATCAAATACCATTTTTACAGTCTTTGGTATGACGCGACATGGGACTGAACCCAGATCTCCCAGACTATTGGCGAACACTTAGAAAATTACTTGAAAATATCTTGAAATATTAAACTAACACAAAGAAATTGCCATTTATTTCAACCACAGCCCCCTTGAAATTTCCTGCAAGCTTTCCTGATGATCTCCTTTAAATTTGTAAACGCTGCAGTTATCTCTCTCTAGCCCTTTCTCAATCAATCCCTCTAACTATATCAATATTTGTCTTTTTTCCTCGGAGTCAATAACTTTCTCTACTTCAGTTTTCTTTCTGTCTAGTCGGCAACATTTAGAATACACTGACTGAATCCCTTGCAGGTGGATAAAAAAATTCCCCCAAAGGTGTCCTGGATATGATAATAAAGTAGATCGGGTGGTGAGACTCCAGTTCTGGAGACCTGAAGCATAAGATTTATTGCCTTTACTCCTTGGTCTGTACTCTTCCGGTGAGAAAGTACTTTTTAGGATTCCATCTGAAGTTAAACAGATTCGTTAAAAAATTATTCCTATTCAATAGGAAAATGTGCAAAAAAAAAAAAAATCTTCAGAAATAACTATGTTAAAAATTTAAATATGGACGTACAATTAAAACGATTTTTTTTACTTCTAGGCATAAAATAGGACAAGACGTTAAAATCATTGAATTAAGTTCTCTCCATAATTTGAGTCACTTTAAACATTTGTTTTCTTGTTCGGTTTATTCTCTGTTCGTATTTATCTTTCTTTATATTGTCTAATCGAGTGAACTGAAGTGATGTCAGTCGACCGTTGCCCCATCGTTCTTAACTCGTCAACGCGACTGATGGCGCCATTTCTCGCCATTAAAAAAGTAAAAGTCTTTACGTTATTTATGCCAGCAAACATCTTTTCTCCTTTTCCATCCTTTGCAAAAATATCTTGCCGATGTGGGAGAACAAGAAACTATGTTGACAGTGATATCTCATCTTGAGAAAATCCTCATTACATTGCCGAGAAGAGTTTTTTTTTTAATATCAATGTTTAAACAAGTGAAAATATTTTTTTCCTAAAAAAGAAACCTGAATAAAAACTGTTTCCCGTTTGAATATAGTTCATAAAAAAATCCAAGAAAGAAAGAACCCATTTGTACTGCACACACAAAGAAGGACATCTTTATAAAAAATACATTAAAATTATAATATGAGAAAGGGAGGTAAGCGGGAGAGGAAGTGACACAAAAGAGTTACTCTTCTTCCTGGACAAACGATCTCTTATCTTTTAAGGTTAGCTCGTTCAGTTTTGTTAATTTTTAGTGCCATTTTGTGTTCTTATTGATGTGTGTTTTGAAATAAAAGAGAGAACGTGTCTGTTGGACGAGGATATACTTTTTCGGATGGCTTAGTTCTAAGATATTCTCATCTTAATTGAATCTTCATAGAGAAATTACCCTTAAAGGCGTCTAAATATGAATAAATTCTTTTTGTTTGTGTCCTGTAGAGGCGAACATAATTGCAGAATCACCACTGTGTATTCTAATGAGTCTAAACAATCGATAAAATACTGAACTCTTCCCATAAGTGACTTCTCTTATTTGTTCATTTTTACATGAAACATTGTCAACCATTATTTTACTCTCCTCGAATTTTTCACACCAACCCTAAGAGATCGTTTTTCTCTGGAATCTGAGTGACTACAAGTCTCCACTGATCCCCAGAACTCTCCTACGTATCCAAGCCGATTTTAGCAGTGCTGTGGTCTACATTCTTCTTCTAATCTCTAGTTCACCCTGCCTATTTTATATGTTCTTGATGACTGTTTAAAGTGCTCTAACAACGATTGGCATCACCGTCACAATCACATTCCACATTTTTTAAAAATCTCTGGCAAAATCCATGAATTTGTTTTTTTGTTTTTTTTAGTTTTCGCTATTTTTTAAAAATTTGTTTTTTTTGTTTTTTTGTTTTTTTTAGTTTTCGCTATTTTTAAAAAAAAATTTTTGCACACGATCCTATGAAATAAGAATACTTTTTAGACTGATCTATTTGACCCATAGAAGGAATCCTAGCAGGTACAACCAAATCAGGTCAGAGTGGACCTGTACAGTATTCCCAGGAACTGCTTTTTTAGCGGATGGAGTCATACCTGAGAATACAGTCAACATATTCTAAGCCCCGCTGATGAGTCAAACTTATTATATATAATCCCTCAGAAATGATCAGACTCGTGAAGTATATATTGTACATATGGTACATAGAGAATAGAAGTAAATGATGGAATGAAAAAGTGAAAAAGAAGGTAATCCGAAGGGAAGTATTTAATGTAAAAGAAAGTCAACGTTATAACGTTTCGGTTCAAATGAACTATCATCAGGACGAGGAAAAATGAGATCGAGTGAAAATAGATCACGAGCAGGTTTTTTTTTGTACATTGATCTAACGTCACAAGATATTATCATTCCTAGTCTTGATGATAGTTCATTTGAACCGAAACGTTAAAACGTTGGCTTTCTTTTACATTAAACTCTTCCTTTTGAATTTCCTTGCTTATCAATTTTTTCTATATATATAGAATAGTAAATAAATCCCATAGCACATCTTTATTATATATTTTTGGCATAGCGTTTCTGATTTTACTACTTACGATAAATGCCATAATTTATATTTATGTCCCGCCAAATTTTTAGTGACCCCCCCAACAGAAACAAAAAGTAGTTTGTCTTTATTGGGAATCCTTTTTTAGATGAGGCTTCTTAATCTGAGTATTAATTTTATTGCGGACTTTTTGTCCTCATCTTGGTAGATAACAACTATGGAAGGCAGTAATTACTGGGGACACGGTTACAAGACTCAGCATTCCTATCCGAGGTCGCGGTTAATCACCTGAAGACGGCAAGAGGTGAAATTTGGCTGAAACTTAGTGAGAAAAAACCCCCAAAACAACCAAAAACTACCAAGATGAGGTCAAATAGTCCGCAATAAAATTAATACTCAAAAAGAAGATTCTTTGTTCAGTTTTAAAATAGTCCATGATTTTAGTGTGCATACAAACTGAAGGTAACGAACCACTCTTAACTGTGAGATACCAAGCTCGCCTGATAATCTCCGAGTGCTACTCAATAGATTTGTCTCTATGGCTTACATGCAGCAAGGCCTTAAAATCCACGGTTTTAGGCCAACTGTTGTATATTACGCGTATACAAATATATTAATAAGCGGAAACATAGTCAGCAATAATGACGACTTCAATGAACGAACGAACACACTTCTTTATAAAAATATACCTCTCACACTTTATTCTTGAAAGGGTTGATGTTGGTTATGTGTGAGAGGTGACTTGGAGACGGGGACAGACTGCTACATATTGACCCAAAGTTCTTCTGACCATAGTAGCACTTCTTTTGCATTCTGGCTGGGCTGCTCAACCGTGGGTCACTGAGGGCCCAAAGCCCTCCGTCTGCACCTTGTCCCCAACTGACTCCAACTGCAACTGGAACTCGAACTGCAACTGACCCACGCCGTCTGTGGCACCTGGTTATATTTACACAGGTGCATCTCTTGATTGACGGCTCGGTCGAGGGTTTAATATGTTTCTTGATCGTCCAGGTATTTGCAACCAATTTTCTTCAACCATAAAGTAATTAAATTGTTATCACTTACGTATACATCACCTTCTGCAAAACGTTTTTTTGTTGTTGTTGTTGTTGCTTCCACGGTGGTTAGAACACGTTCCCGATGTCACATGCTCTTCTGGGCGCTTTTCTAATCATACATGGAGTGAAGCAACATGTCAACGTACCAACTACCACAATACTAACAATCGCAGAAGGTACCTTTTCTGAGACTTGAAGTGATTTAGTCACGTGATATACGCGCCGCAAACTTGCATGTACCAAAATATTGTAAAACTTTTGACTCCTCGTATTTTATACTGGCTACAACATTTTCGCAACAACAAAAATATGGTCTCATTTAAACAAATCAAGAGAAAGAAAAATACTGTCTTTCACGAAACGCAGCCATTTTTATCTTTATCTTTTTCTAAATTTACACACTATTTTGCCAAATTTCACAAGCCAAATCAACAACGAAAATATCCTCCAATCATAAATGAAACTGAACGTCCTACTTTTTGATCTCGGCTTTTTTCTCAATTTCTTTCTTTTTTTTATTTTATTTTGGATCAATATATTTGAGTGGTTTACGTTGCAGTTAATGAGTTCATGAAATCTCAATAATTGATACAGTTTTGTATTATAGGTTATGAGTGTATCGTCTTCGAGTTTGTTGTCTCTTATTAGCAAGGGGAATTACCACATGATTTCCATCTATGCCCATTAAATATTACACCGGCATTAAATGACCCTTTGTGGTTGATATGCCGAAAAGCAAAACCAAAACAAACAAAAAATATGACAATATTATCTTATGTTTAAAAATAACACTAAACCCCGAAAATGTAGGATGGTTGTTTGGGTTTTACGGTATATCAACCCTTGTAGGATATTTAACGCCAAATTCTGTCTATATATATATATATATATATATATATTCAACCAAAGATTTCTAAACGAATACTTAGGTAGGTAAAATTTTCTATTCGCAAGATTTCATCTGTTTGCACAAGACTAAACAGTTTTAATTCGTCATATTTTTTGGTACAACTCTGTCTCTCTCAAGAAAGACAGAACGTCGTCTATTTTGATGTTCCCGAACAGATCGGTTAAAATATTTACTTTGAAAAATAGCTTTCTGATAACAGCGAAAGTTATGCATTCAATAAGAATGTGTTTAACCGTGCAAGGTGTCTGACAGGTCAAACACTGTGGTTGTGGTTTCTGTTTCAAAATGAAAGAGTGAGTAAGCCTTGTATGACCAATTCGAAATCGGGATATAACAACTTGTTCTCTTCTTGATTTTCTCGATGCTGGTCTCATCTCTCCCGAGGTTGGCTGCATTTGGAAGAAGGGTAATTTATACTTGTGTTTAATTAAATCTGCAGAACGAGGTGCATACGATAATTTTCAGACTTTTTTTCGTATGGGCACTTTTATTGATAGTACACCCATGAAACTCTACTCCCCTTTCGAAGTAATCTCCTCCGGCTGCAATGCACTTGTTGTACCGTTCCAACAACTTCTGGAAGGCCCCATGGAGGTCCTCTTGTGTGAGCATGTCAATGACCCTCGTCACAGCCTCTTTCATCTCCTCAATGTTCTCCTATGGACTACTACACCAGTATTTGTCAACCAGAATAAACGTACATTAATCAGTTTTGTGCCGACACTGAATGCTGTCTAGAAGACTCTCTAAAAGCCATGAATTAGAGGGACGAATGACGAAAGGGAATCAAAGTAATCTGTGCTATTACCACGCCTTATATATATATATATATATATATAGGCAATGGTGATTAGCTGAAGTGGAGGTTTAGATACGAGGATCATTAAATAATTTTCCAGACTTTTTTCATATGGGCTCTTTTATTGATAGTGTAATCTCCTCCGGCTGCAATGCTCTTGTTGTATCGTTCTAACAACTTCTGGAAGGCCTCATGGAGGTCCTCTAGTGTGAGCGTGTCAATGACCTTCGTCACAGCCTCTTTCGTCTCCTCAATTCTCTCATAACTACAGCCTCTGAGCTTAGGGAATAACCAAAAGTCAAAGTCACAGGGAGCAAGGTGTGTATTATAGGGAGGGTGAGGAACTGTCTTGATGCCCATCTTGCTCAAATAGTCTGTGACAAGGATGGAGTTGTGGACTGGTGCATTGTCCTGCTGGAAATGCCACTGACCCGATTTGAAGAGTGCAGTCCTCTTCCGACCGAATCTCTTCCTGAACTCCCTTAAAACCTCAACCTAGTAACACTAACCCTAACCCTTT
Source organism: Sepioteuthis lessoniana (assembly GCA_963585895.1). Lineage (NCBI taxonomy): Eukaryota > Metazoa > Mollusca > Cephalopoda > Myopsida > Loliginidae > Sepioteuthis > Sepioteuthis lessoniana. The sequence continues at coordinate 8,122,848 of OY757942.1, forward strand.
GCCCAATCAACTCTGGTGTATTGACTTCCTTACTCCTCCCACACCCCTCAACATCCCTCACAGACTCCCTGGCTTCCTTGAATCTCTTATGCCACTCAAAAACTGATGCTCCATTCATGCAAGATGCTCCAAAAGCAGTCTGAAGCATTCCATACGTTTCTGTGACATTTTTTCCAAGTTCAAAACAGAATTTTATTGCATATCGTTCTTCTAAAGTGTCATATTGCATTTTTGAAATTCACCAGCTGTGACAATCAGGATTTAGTAGGGTGTATTCCAATTGCTGCTGTAGCTGTTCATTTGAACCTGAAATCATAAAAGTTGGTCAGTCATCTCATAAGATGTACAGCAATAACATACTTAAATTTTCAAGAGTCTACGACGATTTTAAATGCCCATATGAAAAAGATCTGGAAACTTATCGTATGTACCTCGTATCTTGCAAAATGTTTTACAAACCCACGCAAAATCACGAAAATCGGATTTTTTTGCAGTATTTTCGTGTGTGTGTGTGTGTGTGTGTGTGTGTGTTAGTGTGTGTGTTAGTGTGTGTGTGTGTGTGTGTGTTTGTGTGTGTGTGTGTGTGCAAAAATATTTTCATCATCGTCGTCATCAACGTGTGCAAATAGAACGAATAACTGATTTTCTCTCACCATCCATCCCGATTCTATCTTTGTGAGTCCTTTAGACTTCATCCAGCACCCATACAGAACACAGGTGTGTCCATGTGTAGTAGTCCACAGGAGAAAGTGACTTGGGTTCGTTCTTACTTCCTCAGGAGTGCCCAGAATGTCTTCCTTGTCTTTTCTGTATGGCTTGCTAGATGGACAGGAAATGGCCGTTCAGCCGTTGTTTTTTCAGGTTCTGCTTCCAGGATTTGTTGAAAACTGCTTGCAGCATCTTTATGTAGTTCCCATCTAACTTTTTGTTTTGTTAGAGTCCAGATGGTGCAACCATACCGTAGTACTGACACGGCAACAGTTTTTTCAGATTGTGATAATTCGTCGAATCCTTCTCGTATAATCTAACAGTTTTAAACAAAAACTGATCCTTTTACATCTAACTTCTTTGTCTTGTTTGTATGAATGTCAGACATGTTTTCTTCTTCAACCGAATTCAAAATAAAAGAAAGAATTCTTACTAAAATAATCGCCAATACAGTGACCATAGTTCGAACATCGTTTATATAATACGACTGTTGGATTTTTACTTGATTTACCGGGATGGTTTGTTTTTGTTACGTCGTAGTTCTTTGGTTAGATGAACTAAATGGAAATTTCTCTCCTTTTTGACAGACGATAATATGTCAATATAAGACGCCGTTGGCTTATCTGTCAGCAATCTTTTAATGTCTCTTGACATCTATCAGTAAGTGATAGCTCAGTAGTTACTGTATTAAACTTACTGAAATATCTTAATAAAAAGATTCGTCAAATTGGCAGTTATGAAGCCGTCAGAGATCGGTGAGAAAACATCAATCTATTTTAGGTTTCATTGTTTTCTGCTGGCCAATATTGAGCCTTCTTTTTTAGTCTTGAAGAAATGTTTGTAAATCAATTTGTAGTTTTTTTTCATATATATATATATATATATATATATATATATATATGTGTGTGTGTGTGTGTGTGTGTGTGTGTGCGTGTGTGTGTGTTTGAGGATCCATTACAGCTCTTTCATGTTTAATGCAAGTATTCATGGGGCGTTTGACATTCACTTCAATTATTGATGATGGTCCATTTGAATAATTTTATTGGATTATATTGAACATGAATAATTGTACTTAACAGGAAACAGCAGAGACTATTAAAACAGTGATTATTATTATTATTATTATTGATGTTGTTGTTATTTACTAATTAGAGTTTTTTACATCAGCGTTAGCTGATGGTCTTTCACTGGAGTTTGAGTGACAGCAATTTTCCTCAAGTCTCCAGGACTCTTCTCAGTATTCTGGCCGTTCTCAATAATGTAGTAGTTTGGATGGTCTCCACTCGTCCGCAAAATTCCAAGTCCTCGTCTCTTTAGTAATCCTTCAGTTATTGTACCAAAAGCACCAATTACAATTGGTATAATTGTCACCTGCATGTTCCACAGTTTTTTCAATTCCCTATTATTATTATTATCATTATTATTATCATTATTATTATCATATTTACCGCCCCCTCCGCTCAGGCAGGATATGACACAGCATTAGCTGATGGTCTTCCACTGGAGTTTTATGTGTGTCAGTCTGTTGTTTTTATTATTATTATTATTATTATTATGTATTTTTGACACCAATATAGCTGATGGTTTTTCTCTGGAATCTGAGTAACAGCAAGTCTCCTCGGGTCTCCAGGACTCTTCTCAGTATTTTGATCAATCTTAACAATGCTGTAGTTTTGATTGTCTTTATTTCCCCTCCGATTTCCAACTCTTCCAGTCCACTTTCCAAGCCCTTGGAGATCGTTTCAACAGTGCCAATTACTATTGCTATCACCATCAATCTTAGGTTCCATATCTTTTTTTATTTCTCAGGCAAGGTCCCAGTACATGTCTCTCTTTTTGTTTTCTTTGATTTTTACTTTGTGATCAGCTGGGACGCCAAAATCCCCTATACGACACGTTCCCTTCCGTTTCTTTTAATCCCAGAAAATGGGATGCGTCACATTCTCCAGGAAGTATTTTGGTTTGTGCATATACCATTTGCTAGTATGATTAAATTTCAATTTCTTGCATAATTCCCTCTGGGTCACCTTTCCCACCCACTCTTGTGTAATCTTATATTCCAATTGCGTCCGATTGCTGCATTCACTTATTATATGATAAATCGTTTCGATTTTTGCCATGTGCTATTCTGTTGAGTATTGTTTATTTTCGCTTTAACATAATTGATCCATTTTGATTTTGATTATCATTTTACTTCTTGGAGAATTTTTAACATCAGCGTTAGTTGATGGTCTCTCAATGGATTTTGAGTGACAGCAAGCCTCCTCAAATCCCCAGGACTATTCTCAGTATTCTGGCCGATCTTAATAAGTAGTCTGGATGGTCTCCTCGTATTTCCAAGTCTTCCAAACCCTTTTTCAATCTTTTGAGGATTGTTCCAAGTGCACTAATTACGATTAGTGTCACTTTCACCTTCATGTTCTCAAGAAAGGTCTTGGTTTTTATGTCTCTCTTTGTATTCTTTTAATTTTGTTTTGTAGTCTGCCGGGAAGGCAAAGTTGACTATTTGGCAGGTTCTCTTTTTTATTGACCATCACATAGCGTAGTCGTCTGGCCGGGATTTGGTGATCTGTTTGTATCTCAAAATCCCAGAGAATTTTGTGTGTCTTATTCTCCAGGATAGATTCTGGTTTATGTATATACTATTTGATAGTATGGTCAAATTTCAATCAGCCAAATTCTGAGAAGATCACCTTCCCCCACACAGTTATGTCAAGTCTTATACTCCCTTGGTGCTAGTTTGCAGTATTCGCTTATTATGTGATTAATCGTTTCGTCCCTATGACAACATAATCTACACTAGAAACTTCGGTTGTGTATTATCTATTTAATTTAACATAATTGCTCATTATGATGCCGTTCTATGCTGCTATTTGAAGAGATTCAGTTTCTTTTTTAAGGTTTCCCTTTCTTAGCCATGTCTTACTTTTCTTGTGTAAGATTTCGCCAGTTTGTTGCTTGAAATATCCGTACAGTTGTTTTTCTTCTCATTTATGTTTCCTAGTTTTTGTTGATCCGTTTTTCTTTGTGTTGTCAGATCAGTTACAGTTTTTTCTTTGCCCTTTTTTTTATGTAGTCTTTGAATCCTTGTATTGATGCATTGATGCTATCTTCAATGCTGGCGAGTCGTCTTCCTCCTTCTTTTCTTAACTTATAGAGATTGTCTATGCCATCAGCTTTCTTGTCCTCTGGTTAATTTGCTTAAGTTCTTCACTTGTCCATTTCAAGAATGGTCTCGAGTATCTTGCAAAGGGGACAGACCAATTGTGCATATACCACTTGTTCGTATAGTCAAATTTTTGTACAACTCCCGGTAGATTAACTTCCCCACCCAGTGGTAACTAGTATTTGCACTAATTTACTAAATTCGCTTATTATGTGATTAATCGTTTCGTCTCTATGACAACATAATCTCCACTAGAAACGTCGCTTGTAGATTATCTATTTTCACTTTAACAAAATAGCGTTGCTGAAGCTTTAGAGAATGCAGAGTACCTCTTCATTGCCATTGCTCCCAGATCCACTCTGACCTGGAGTAGTCGCACCTGATAGGGTCGTATCTATGGGTCAAATAGATCTAAACTGGGTAATTACGCTAAACTGAATTGTTTAAAATTAACTGTTTTTACATTTAACTGTCTGTTTAAACTGTGTACTTATGCTAAACTGAATTATTTGAAATAGAACTATTTTATATTTGCCTGTGTGTAAAAATACTTTTAGTAAACTTAATTGTTTACAATTTTTATCGAACTGAATTAATTTCAGCGTTAAATAACCCGAAAAGGGTTGATATGACGTAAAACAAAACAACCAAACAACTGAATTATTATTATTATTATTTACTCATTAGAGTTTTTTTACGCCAGCGTTAGCTGATAGTCTTTCACTGGAGTTTGAGTGACAGCAAGTCTCCACAAGTCTCCAGGACTCTTCTCAGTATTCTGGTCGTTCTCAATGCTCCACTTGTCGTCCAGTCCCTTTAATAATCCTTTAGTGACTGTACCAAAAGCACCAATCACGATTGAAATAATTGTCTCCTTCATGTTCCATAGTTATTTTCAATTCCCCCACAAGTGTGAGGTATTTATCATTCTTTTCACATTCTTTCAGTTTTATTCTGTGGTCATCCGGAACAGTAAAGTCGACAATTTTGTTGATCATTATAATGTCTGGTCTTCTGGCCGAGATTTTGGGATTCGTCTGTATGTCATATTATTATTATTTATTACATATTAGAGTTTTTTTTACATCAGCGTGAGCTGATGGTCTTTCACTGGTGATTGAGTGACAGCAAGTCTCCTCAAGTTTCCAGGACTCTTCTCAGTATTCTGGCCGTTTTCAATAATGCTGTTGTTTGGGTAGTCTCCACTCGGCCGCCAACTTCTAAATCTTCCAGGCCCTTTAATAATCCTTTAGTTATTGTGCCCAAAGCACCAATCACAATAGGTGTAATTGTCACCTTCATGTTCCATAGTTTTTTCAATTCTCAAGCAAGGTCAAGGTACTTATCTCTCTTTTCACATTCTTTCAGTTTTATTCTGTGGTCTGCCAGGATAGCAAAGCCGACAATTTTGCAGATTTTCTTTCTTTTTTTTTTTTTTTTTTGTTGATTATTATAAGGTCTGGTCTTCTGGCTGAGATTTGGTGATCCGTTTGTATATCAAAGTCCCATAGGAGTTATGTGTGTCGTTTTCTAGGACAGGTGCTGGGTTGTGCATATACCATTTGTTGCCATGGTCAAATTTAAATTTCTTGCACATTTCCCATTGGATCACCTTGCCCACCCAGTCGTGTCTTGCCTTGTACTCCTTCTGTGCCAATTTTCTGCATTCGCTTATTATGTGATTGATGGTTTCATCTCTGTCACCGCATAGTCTACATTTGCTATTTTGTTGCGTCTTATCAACCCTCGCCTTGATATGATTGATTCTTATGGCGCTGTTTTGTGCTGCTATTAAAAGAGATTCCGTTTCTCTCTTTATGTTTCCTTTTCTTTGCCATGTCCATGTTTTGTCGTGTGAGATGTTGTTTATTAGTCGTTTAAAACGCCCATGGAGTTGTTTTTCTTCCCATTTTTGTTTCCTAGTTTTTGTCATTCTGTTATCTATCGTGTTGTCAGTATTGTTTCTGATGGCCATAATCAGTCCTCGTTCGTGTTTTTCTATGTAGTCTTCAAGTCGTTGTATGGATGTGTCAACGCTGTCTTCGATGCTCGCAAGTCCTCTTCCTCCCTCTTTTCTAGGTACATATAGTCTGTCCATGTCGTCACTGGGATGTAATGCCTTGTGCATTGTCATTAGTTTTCTAGTTCTTTCGTCCATTTGTCTAAGTTCATCTCTGGTCCACTTGAGAAAAGGTCCCGAATATCTAACGAGGGGTACAGCCCAAGTATTTATTACTTTGATAAGGTTTCTGCAATTGAGTTTTATCGCAGGTAGTTTTCTAGTTCTCCTGAGATATTCTTTTTGAATTTTGTTTTTCATTTCGACTAGTTTGATGGTGTCAGCCTTCAAGATTCCTAAGTATTTGTAGGTCTCGTTTTCTGCGAGCGTTCTGATCTTGTCTTGATTTGGTAGTTCTATTCCGTCATTTAGATGTCGTTTGCCACTTTCCATGACGGGCAGAGCGCATTTTTCAATACCAAATTCCATCTCTGTATATTCTAATTGTGTGTATTAGGATTTCCAGTTCATTTTCATTTTTTGCAAATAGTTTGATGTCATCCATATCATCATCATCATATTTATTATTATTATTATTATTATTATTATTATTATTATTATTTCACTTCCTGCGAGTTTTTTACACAAGGTTTTAACTGGAGTCCATTCACCAGAACCAGAGTGACAACAAGTCTCCTTAAGTTTCCAGAACACTGTTTATTATTCTGATTTTCGAATGATCTCGTTTCTTTCTCTGACTTCAGTAACTCTACTTTTTTATACCGCTCAGGGATTGTTACAATATGGTTCTGTCACACACACACACATATATATATATATATATATATATATATATATATATATATATATATATATATATATATATACGAGGGTTATCCAAGAAACAAGCAGATATTAAAAAAAGAAAAAATGTAAACTCTGTATTTTTCGAAATCAGTTGAAAGCAAAAAAAAAAAAAAATTTAATCTCGTAAAAATATCTATTTTGAGGCTATTCAAAATGGTTACAAATCTAAGTAAGTGATCCAGGCGTAAAAAGATGAGCGCCATCAAATATTTTGGTAGCTGAAAAATACAAACTATGTGAAATTTAATGAAGAATTTGTGATGTGAACGGAAAAACATGTTTTAGTAAAAAAAATTTTACAAATGGATTAACCCTGAATTTACAAATACGAGCCTGAGTTGAAAAAACCTTCCCGATAAACAAAATGTTCTGGGCGCAGCTATCAGTAATGATCACGCTTAAAGTATTCTAGGACATAAAAGGGCTTATCATTATTGATTTCCTTGAAATATGTGCATCTGTAAACAGGGCTTACTTTGGCCAATTCCTTCGGCAAAATTCACCTTGTTTATTGAATGACCCTAATATATATATATATATATATATATATATATATATGTTTGTCTCGAATTATTTTGGTCTTTAGCTGTCATGAAAGATTACTAATTTCATGGATGTTTTTATTTCATGAATAAAATGCTTAGGAATGGCTACAGGCTTGGCTTCACGTATGAATAAAACTTGAAGACCACGATTTAATTATTCAACTATACGCAGGCTTTTAAATAGTTTTTAATATGCTCCTTTTTCTCTAAGGAAGAAGACCAGTCTAACAGATTATGAATTTTTAAATGGAGAAGTTTTTACAACATTTCTTAAGTTTGAAAGAATATATTTACCAAACACTTCGCACGGGCAGGATGTGACACAAGGTCAATTTTTAAGCAGAGTTTAACAGGTTTGAATTTAGAGTTTTCCTTCTCCTAGACCGGTTGCCATACCAAGGTTAAAGAAATCAGTCTGCCCATAGCTCGAAGTAGAGTTGTTGGATGCATACCTTTTGCAATGGTATTACTCTCATGTGAAAAGCAATCAGCCTCGTCCAGGATTTGAACTCGTGTCCATTTTCTCCGATGAAATTCATTGCCCTACGGGCACATCCAGAAGTTTAGAATGTATGTTTTTTTAAGTAGTCTGTCTCTGTCTGTCTGTCTGTCTGTTCCTCCGGCTATCTTTTTCTCTCTTTCATTTTTCCTCTGTCCCATGTTTCCTCTTTTGATTTATTCTCAATTGCGAAGTTTCCTTTTCTCGCAATTTCCATCTCTCAATTTGATTCTTTCTTTCTTTCTTTCTTTCTTTCTTTTCTATTTATCTGTGTATTATTGTTTGAACTTTATGCTAATAAAGTTCAAAGTGCCAATAGTAGTTCTGTCATCTCTCCGATAAGATCAGGTGTTAAATCTTAAATCTTGACAATTCTTTAGAAACATGTCTAACGCGAAACAACCAAAGCCAAAATGGCCGTTCCGATGCCAAACGGACCAACATTGAAAGAGATTTCGTCTTGGTGTTTAATTTATTCATGTTTCATAGAATCAAGCAAGATATGAACCATGTTTAGATAAAATCATTTATGACAGTCGGGTCAGCGTTGTATGTTGATTATGTGTTCCCATCAACCAACAAAATAGGATCATGGGTAACAAAGCTTCGAACAACCTCTTTGTACTCCTCTCCTTCAACATCATTTACCCCCCCCCAAACTCCATTGATTGGTGGTTTGGGTCGATAGAAGTGATTCTGGCTTTGGCACGAAATGTTACCTCACAAATCAATCAACGCCAACGGACAAAATATCTTTATATCAGTCATGCATTTACAAAAATAATTATAGCTGATCGAACGCATCATAAAGAGCTCACTGGTTAGACAAGAATACCGTCAAATAAGAATTCTGAGTTTCTAAACTTGATATGTGTTATAACCAAACAGGCGACATTCCCACACTAGACGGAACCTCTCTTAAAGTAGTAAACAAATTCACCTACCTAGGAAGCAGCGTCTTATCAAATGAAAAAGACATCGACACACGGCTAACGAAAGCATGGACAGCTATCGATAGGCTCTCGATATTATGGAAACCTGACCTGACCGATAAAAAGAAACCCAGTTTCTTCCCGGCAGCTGTCGTATCGATACCACTATATTGATGCACTAGTTGGACGCTAACTAAACGGCTGAAGAAGAAGCAAGACGGCAATTACACAAGAATGTTGCGAGCAATATTGAACAAGTCCTGGCGGCAACATCCCACAAGGCACAAACTATACGGCTACCTGCCTCCCATCAACAAAACTATACAAGTTAGACGAACCAGACAGGCAGGACACTGCTGGAGAAGCAGGGACAAACTCATCAGTGATGTACTCCTATGGACCCCCGCATATGGCCAAGCAAAAGCAGGACGACCAGCTCGAACATACATACAGCAGCTATGCAAGGATACGAGATGTAGCCCTGATGACCTGCCAGAAGCGATGAATTATAGGTACAAGTGGCGAGAGAGGGTCAGGGATATCCGTGCTAGCGGCACGACATGATGATGATAAAACTTGATATGGGACCAATTTGATTCACTACTTTAACGAAGAAAATATGACTTCATAACACATTTCCCTATTGAATTATCCTTTTTAGACAAATGCTTAAAATCAATGGTGCTATCGATATTAATAATGTTGTAATCCCTACATAATGGACTCGCCCTCCTCCATAAATCCACGTCAACCAGACTCACGTGACACAATCACGTGTGATACCACTTTCGTAATGGACGGATAGTCACTACTCCATTGGACTCTCAGCTTCCTATCAACTAACTACTATCTAACCCGGTTCACTTGTATCATGTTTCTGTTACTTGAATATATATATATGTTTTTCAATCTACCTTTTTGTGTTCCCCGTGTCTTTCTTTTACCTGTATCACAACGCAATTAAGAAAATTTTGTTTGTATATTCCCTAGGGACGACCAAATGCATTGATTTATTGATTAATTTTAACCCACCAGGGTTTATTTGGTGCTTAGAGGTTAGGAAATCGCGTACCTAGTACGTTCATGATAACATTTTTCGTTTAGTTGTTTCTTAAGAGGTATTTGTTAGTTTTTTGTTTGCTCAAGGTCCTATCGAATATGAGCAATTTTTAAAAGATCTATTTGCACAATGGATAGGACCCTAAACTTACAGATACTATTACTCCCAGTAAGAGTGAACCTGGGAGTAATGTCCATGAAAGAGTACTCCAAACCCCCCAGATCTCCAGAACTGGAGCCTCACCATCAGACAAAGGGCACTTCTTTTTTGGAAGATTCTTACTCCTCTGCTGATAATATAGTCAGAGTATTCTGAGCTTCCCACTTACCAACCGACAGAGGGAAGAATTTCCAAATTTGATATCCAAATTCATGGGACCAATGCAAGGACTTTAATCAAAGCCAAACAAATAAACTTCCTATTCTGTTGAGGGAAATAGAGACTCAAGTCGTGAAAATTTAACCATAAACTAAAAAGACATGTTGAATTAAGATGCAAGTCATTGTAAAAAATAATTTATTAGCTTAAAGCAAATAAATATCAATGCTGCAAAGTTTATTAATAAATATTACCTAATAATATCCATTTTCATTACATAATTTTCCACTGGAAATGATAAAAAGTGCTATATTTTGTTTGAAAAAACTGACCTACAAATTAATCAATTTTATTTCTTTCAATTGAGTGAAAAATGTTTGAAGGTAAAAAGAAGTTACATAGTTTTTTTTTCTTGTAAGAAAAGATAATTTTAATCAAAGCGTAAATATTTGAAGAGAGAAAGTCAAGATTCATGGGTTAAATGTAGCTGTTTTGTTTCATCATCATCATCATCATGTTTTGCCGTAGGCACGGATATCCCTGACCCTCTCTCGCCACTTCTCCCCATCGTCCATCGCCTCTGGCAGGTCTTCAGGGCCACACCCTGTATCATCACAGAGCTGCTGGATGTATGTTCGTGCTGGTCGTCCTGCTTTTGCCCGGCCATATGTGGGGGTCCATAGGAGTACATCACTTATGAGCTCGTCGCTGCTTCTCCAGCAGTGACCTGCATGTCTGGTTCGTCTAACTTCGATTTAAGAAGTTTTTCTTGTTTGAGCTCTGTAGCTGATTTTTCGGACACTGAGGCCAGGGCTCCAACCTCAGCAGAACGTGCCCCTTTTTTAAACGCGCGAACAGCGATGCGGTTTATGTATGTGGTTTGAGAGTGTGGGTCATGGTTATCTTTCGATGGCTGTTTTTATTCTCATCCCTTGAGGCCACTCTTATAGATGAGCAGCAGTAGTTCCCCGATCTAACAGACGATCCGGAGCGTTGAGTCAAAAAACTCACGCCCAGGACCAGGTTCTGTAGGTGAGTGTGTAACGAAAATAAATTCATCCGTTATATTTATTGAGTTGCAACTAAAAATGTTCATCAGTAAGCGAAGGCTGTAATAGGTTTGTCCTTTGATTAAAACTTAGTTTTTTGTCTAAAGAAAGATGTTTGCCGAAGTGGTCTTTGTAGATTATTTGTAGTAGTGTTATTTGAAGGTTTGATGAAATATATACAGACATATATGCAGAAGAAAGCTACGCTATTTAGATGTTCGTGTCCCAATTACAAATAAAATATGTAACCTTTAGTTTAGAGAAAACTTGTCCAGTCGGCATTGGTAATATTCAACGATGTATCCGAGCATCACGAATCAATAATTTTTAAAAGATTATCTTCGTATACTTGCCGTATTGTTTACTGAACTGATTTGATTTCGGGGTCATCAATGATTTAAGTGACTATTTTTTGTCGCACGTTGAAATATATAACCAGTAGAAGGATGTATTCAGATATGTGTTCGTGTAGTCGCGCAAAGGATTTGTTTGATAATTTCTTTATGTTCATAGCGGGTTGTGACACTATGAAGGGAGTGCACCAAGCAGACAATCTTTTTGTTTGTTTTGGCGCGAAACCAAACAAAAGCATGTGCTCGAGATCTCGACGCGACCGGAAGTAGGCAAGGGAACGTCATTCAGAGAGTTGGGAAAAGGAACCCAGAGAAGGCAGTTGGCGAAG